>JAWNNQ010001551.1:0-69804 GCA_035044765.1 Leucophenga montana
ACCCTCGTATAGCGGTTTTTTTTTTCTTATTTGATATCAGTCATTTTAATAGAGAAGATTAATAAAGCGCTTGGATAAAACTTTATATGAAACCTATACCTCTTCGTATATGAACGAAAAATTTGTGTGGGGCTATATTTTCAAGTTGTGCGTTCTAAACGTATGCGGGACATTTCAATAGAATTGAAAAAAAGAATATAATAAATTCATTTCAAAATAGAAACAATAAATTTTTATTTCAAAACGTAAAAGTCTACGATATATTTTCTCTCATGCGGATTGTCGGACGGACTATACCAACTTCTGATTAAGAATATACCTATATACTTTATTGGGTCTACCATTCCTCCTGCTGCCTGTTAAATAGGTTTGCTCCCACTTTATGTTCCCGTTTACCTTATTGTACAGGGTATAAAAAACAGACAATTTGTTTTTGTATAATCAATACATATCAATTTATGGCAATAAATGTGCAGGATTAAATAACCAATTTGTTTTATTGGTGATTTGTATTCATACACATCTACATGCATATGATATATTTAATATATTTTTACAAGCAAAGATGCATATGTATGAATACATACGTAAAATAATCCAAAAATGTATAAAAGTATAACAGGTTTAAGTCAACGCTGCGTAGAACAGATGTAGCAGCCATTAGATTAGTACGTGTGTGACGCATAAGGAAAATAACTAATTTTACCGAATCTGATATTTACGATGTTATATCTCGGCTCTTTGAATTTTGTCCAATCTCGCAATGTATTATCACATCAAATATGAGCACGGAAATTTGTTTTAATTTTCGGCAAAATCGCAAATTGTACTTTTCAAAATTTTTTTTGATAAAAAAAAAAAAACCGAACCGAAGATCTAATACCATTCACACGAAATTTTAAATAGTATTGTAAAACATAAAAGTGGGGGTTTAAATAGGCGCTACCCCAAAAAAGTGGGTGGTACACGCCCACTAGTAGATGTGTATGAAGCGATGTAGTAGATGTGTAACATGCCGAAACATCGAATTTCAAGTTGACATTGACGCTTTCCAAACAAATGCATAAAAGAAAAAAGTGCACTGTAGGTTTGTATTGGGCCTACCGCAAAAAGTGGGCGGGCCATGCCCATTAGTCTCTGTATGTTAATCAGCTAACCATAAAAAGGCACCACAGTGCATTTCAACATAATATTGACTTTAATAAAGAAGTTTTTCATATAAAAAGTCAAAAGTGGGCTGTAGGTTTGAATGGGGGCTACCCCAAAAAGTGAAGCGTCCGTTCACTAGAAGCTACCATGTCAATTATTAAGTTGATATTGACTACAATAAACAAGGTTTTCATACAAAAAGTTAAAAGTGGGCGGTGGATTTGTATGGGGTCTACACCAAAAAGTGGGCGTGGCGGTCGATCTTGTCAATCTTGACACTCTATTAAACTGCAATAAGAAGAAGTGCATGTGCAAAATTTCAACTGGATATCATAAAAATTGGTGCCCAAAAAATGCGAAACAACATACAGACTGACAGACAGACGGACGGACGGACATGGCTAGATTGACTCGTCTCCTCGTACTTTACGCCTCCGATGCCTCCTTTAATGCATTACAAACTTTCAGACAAACTAATAATACCATTTCATATTATGTGTGAATGGTATAAAAATAAAATGTTAACTTCGGTGGTTTTTAATACTATGTTTTAATTCTAGGCTACAATACAATTCACATGAAGTTTCAAGATGGGAACTTAGCACGTGTAAAATAAAAATGTTTCTAAATTCTAGCAACCTAAACGTGGGATGTAAGTTTGTAGGAGCTACTATGTGGACGAATTTACTCTAAATTTTGCTTGAACTGAAGTCATTTGGAGAACAGTTCTATATAATTTTTATCAACTTTTGAGCGAAACTTAAATGTATTTTAGATAATAATAAAAGATTTATAGCAATGTATATTCATATATTGTATGTATGTGTTTATATTTTCCTACCGTATTCATTTCTTCGTAACAGGTAATTATGCAAAAGGTTTGGTTTTTTCTATTTCTTAATGCAAGTATAAAGCGCAGCTGCAGTCAAATTTAAAATTGTCGCATATAATAAACAAAATTTTATTTTGTAGCACAGAACATCAACAAACCCTTCTGATTCATTATCAGAATCTAAATCATATGTGGCGAACATACGATTTTAGCTGCTGAAAACTGAAAAACAGCTGATATTGCGTTCTGTAGCATTGAACTTGTCGTTGCTTGTCAAAAAATACAGCTAAATCTTATCTAAATTCCAGTTAAATACGCAATATTCTTTTCACTTCACACTAATTCAAAATTCAATTGTCAAACAAATAAGAAAAAAAGTAAAAGGAAAAGTAGACACAATTTAGCTCATGTCATAACACCATTACTAAGAGATACAGGCTGATCAATACATACCACCCAAAATAAGCGGAACACTACTCGTACCTAAAAAGAGCGTAAAATACTTGGAATAGAATTGGCTTGGAGTAGTAGTGACACTCACTCAAAGGGTGAAAAAGCAACCAATACGTTATATGCATTGCGAAAGTTGCTGAGCAGCATATGGGGCCTTTCACCAAACTGATGAACTGGATCTTCATTTCAGTAGTACGACCGATACTATTTCATGGTGTTCAGGAAGGGTGGCAGGCATTTAAGAAGTCCACATAAATAAAGCTTATGGAAACGATCCAACGGCAGGGTTTAGGGGGTGGACTTCACAGGGGCGTTGAAGTCCACCCCCACAAGAGCACTGAAAACGATGCTAGGAGTCTACCCCCTGAACATCATCTCGCGCCTACTCGCCAGAATTGAACGTAATCCACGAGAAAGTGCACTTCAATTGCCGAAAATACTCAATGTGTCTGCTCGTAGCATGGGTCACATATTAAACTATGAACTACGATTGAAGTCCTACAAAATACAAAAAGTGCAAGATATAACACCTGCACAAAAGACAGTTCGCCTACAAAGAGCAAAGATGCTGAATATGTGGTCTTTTCTGATGAAAAAATTTGTATGTGAACAAAAAAAAAAATCGATCGAATTATCCAGCGAATTATTTTGCGAAAGCAAGCGCCTGCATCAGTAATGGTTTGGTCAGCGGTAACTGTTTTCACCACTAGTTTTCATTGAACTGGGCGTAAAGTTAAACCAAAACATCTACCTTGAAAAGATTTTAAAAGTAAACAATATGGTACAAACCATTAGATGTTTCAAAGAGACTCGGCACCATCCCATAAAGCCAGAGAAATCAACGTTTTTTACAAGATAGCTTTCCCAGCTTCGTTTCATTACCACAATGGTCACCATATTCCCCAGACTTCAACCCAATGGAGTTTTCCAAATGATCCATTCTGATTGCTGATCCATGAAGATTGCTCTTCGCCGAGAATGGGACAATATACCATCGTACCACATTCGTGCGGCGTGTGAAGGACTTCCCGGACAAACTCGATGGCTACAATAACATATTTTTCTTAAAATTTATAATTTACGACATACTGAAGTTTTTAAATAAGAAAAAAAAAATTGACCAAATTACAGCATTTTCAATTTGTAATAGTTCGAGCGCCGACCCCTGTAGTATAATCAAATACATAAAAGGTAACAAGTGCATCTCAACAAACCTTGCTTTACAGCGTCTATGAGGCCTGTGGCTGCCTCTGTTTACAAGAAATTAGCCCAGTTTCCTATTGAAACTTTTTATTATTATTAGACAGAAAACACAGAGGATCTTTTTAGGTTTAACGTGTCCACCAATTTCATTTACACAAACGTCGAATCGAGTAAGGCACACTCCACATAAAAGAAGAAGGTAATATGCTGCAAAGAAACTAAGTAAACTAAATGCATATCTAAAAGACAAAAAAGAAAAGAAACATGAAATGCATCAACTGCAGCCTAACAAGCTGCAAATGTGAGCGTAAAGATCATGTCCACATACGGCGTGGAAATGTCGTTTTTGAATGACAAATTAACCTAAAACGGCGCTAGACAAACGCAGAAGACGATCGAGCGCGATGTGGATGAGGACGAAGATGACTATAGCGACTAGCGCCAATCAAAATAAACGAACAACTCGACAAATCTACTCCAACGTAACCACTTCCATTACCATCCACTTCGGCGCCGTTCCGATCAAAATATCCCAAATGAACTTAGTTATCTTGGCTACGAATTCGAGTATGTTGTCGAACTATACTGCGGGACTGAGGTCACAGCAACAGCAACGAGACAAATGCACTTGCAACCAGACGCTTTAGCAAAATATAGAAGCAGGAGTAGCGAACGAGGTAGTGGGGCACAGTGGGTAACTGAAGAGGCATGCAACGCTGAAGTAATCGTGTGCAAAACTGTGCGCATGCGCAGCAAGCCTGAAGCTCTAAATGCAGCTGTGAATGCAGCGAAGTGAAGCGTAGAATTTAGATTCGCAAAACAGTATGGCACGATTTGTACTTGTAGATCTTTCTTCTACTACTTCCCCCTGCTGTCTCTATAGCCACAAACTCTTCAGCAGCTACATAATTCCACTTGGTGCTTGTTGTCCGAGATTCGTGGTTATGTAAGCCATCGAACAGAGCCAAAACGAATCACAATGCGAAAAGTAATTTAGATTATTTCCACAGAATTAGAAATACTAGAAAAACTAAATAAACGTTTTTGTACAATCAGAACGCATCTCAGTTCTAACAGAATTGCGCTTGTGCAGTGTTGGTAAATGCCGAATGAAATTTCATTATGTATTTTTGATATATATATATATATATATATATATATATATATATATATATATATATATATATATATATATATATATATATATATATATATATATATATATATATATATATATATATATATATATATATATATATATATATATATATATATATATATATATATATATATATATATATATATCTCTCTCTCTCTCTCTCTCTCTCTCTCTCTCTCTCTCTCTCTCTCTCTCTCTCTCTCTCTCTCTCTCTCTCTCTCTCTCTCTCTCTCTCTCTCTCTCTCTCTCTCTCTCATATATATATATATATATATATATATATATATATATATATATATATATATATATATATATATATATATATATATATATATATATATATATATATATATATATATATATATATATACTATATATATATGCATATATATACGGCGAGCATGCTCTATCTGAACAATTTGGAACGCTTCAGGAGTTGTCTGAATCATTGGGAGTCGATAAGTCGACAGTCAGCAAACGTCTAAAAGCCATGGGATTGATCCAAAAGTAAGGAAACTTTGTGCCATACGAGTTGAAGCCGCCGAATGATTTTGCAGCATGACAACGCTCGGCCACATGTTGCAAAACCGGTCAAGACCTACTTGGAAACGCTGAAATGGCAAGTCGTACCCCGCCCGCCGTATTCTCCAGACATCGCTCCTTCCGACTACTACTTGTTCCGGTCGATGACACATGGCCTGTCCCAGCATAAGTTCACTTCATATGAACAATGCAAAAAATGGATCGATGATTGGATTGCAGTAAAAGACGAGTCGTTCTCCCCATTCTGGTATCCGAAATTGCCAGAAAGATGGGAAAAAGTTGTGGCCAGCGATGGACAATACTATGAATAACATATTTGTAACGATTTTTGCACAATAAATCCGTAAATTTCGTAAAGTTTCTCATTATTAATGCAAGATCCCAATAGTAACACAGGTTAAAATAGACATTTCTAGCATTTTTAATACATAACATGTGTTCATTTGGAAAATAACTTAATAATTAAAAGAAAAGTTCGCTGAAACTTTGTCTCTTATACAGATTGGGTGAGTCTCACCTATATCTGAACAACATAAATCGCTCAGCATGCCATCGCAAAAACTTTTGTAATTTCTCTCGAATAATTGGAAGTCTTGGTGTAGTTCGTTGTCCGATAAGACAATTTTGGGAAACAGCTTTATGTGGTACAGCAACCATTGAAATTATTCACAGCTATTACAAAAATTCGCGTTCTATAGTGAATAACAAATTGTAGGTTTCAAAAGTGAAAGTAGTTCTGTTTAAACATGTGGATAGGATAAGAAGAATAATAAAAACCCAAATAGCTATGAAGATTTCAAATTATAATGAGAATAAATGGAAGTGAACAAGCGCGATATGCTTGAATGTTTTTTCGCCAGTGTCGCTCCCTTCTCCCCTCTTGCCATCTTCCAACAATATGTATCTAGAATTTGATGCTTTGTGGTCTACGCTGTATGAATGACGCAGATGCAGTCGGAGTATACACGTACATGCAAATATGTACAGAGATAGAGATAAAAAGTATTTTTGTCTTCATTCTGCTAACTGAAAATAAAGGAACCGAAAGAAACAAAAAGACAGCAGCTTGGCGTGATACGCCATGGTTTCAAACATAAGGTGAGAAGTAACAGAAGCCTAAATAGAGAGTTAGAGTTAGTATAAAACGAGCATTTGAAAGAGTAACAAGAGTTTTATTAATAAAAAACAAAAAATTGTCTTTAACGACGAGTCGTCCCATTTCTGGCTGAATAGGAAAGTAAATATTCAAAATTGTCGCATCTGCGCCAATGATAATTCGAAGCAGATATTGGAGAATCCACGATTTCCGAAAAAAAAACTACTGTTTATTGTGGATTTTGGGTTGGCAGACTAGAGCCAGCGTGAATGGAAATGTATTTATGCCGAAACGTAATCGAAAATATGGCCAAGAGCATGAAGTCCACCAAGGCCGCCCTTTGAATGATGTCAATTTGACGAAATCATGCGCTGTTCTCTCTTAAACAAGTACCACACATGAATATTATGATAATTTATTCGCTACTTTAAGTGGGCCGTGAAGTTCAAATATGATATTGTGTGCGAAAGGAATAACTCTATCAATGTGTATACTTGAAATGAAATATCCAACAAAAAGTCAAATGCTGTGCGATCCAATTTTAAAAAAATTCAAAATACTTAAAGCTCTATTTTTTTCTGCAAACGGTACGAGTATATTGTACACATCAGCATGCGGAACAACCTTTCAAATGGTTCATTTTTTATCAACATCGTTTCTTAACCGCAAGCGTAGTAAGCGTGACAAATCGTGTCAATAATAATAGATACATATGCACTTATAATTCACAAAAAGTTTTAACAGAAATAGGCATATTTTATGTTAACGAACTGTTGTAGTTTTGAAACTATATTTGTTTTTTTTGCTTCAAGTATGGTTTTGTTTGTTGTTCATTTGCTTTCTATTTTTCTTCATCGTATTGAGAGCGTGTCCACGTATAACGTAGTTTATTTTGGACATTTTCATGCCACATGGACAGCCAAATATTAAGAAGATGAATGAAGATGGAGAAGTCTCTTCGGTAAAATTTTTGTGACTTTGGCCAACAATCATACCTCCAAAGTTCAGAAAAATTTCTGCGGTGTTATACTGAGCCACTGAAAATCAATGACAATAGTAGTCAAATCCGAAAAAAACAAGCTAAAGATTATAAATTTTAATTTTTGTATACGGTAACGCATAAAAAGAATAATATTTCAAAACTTTTAACTCAAATAAAATAGCACATATATAGAGTAAACCTATTCAATGTATTTTTACGATACATCAATAAGTAGATAACCAAAAATCCATGACGTTCTTCTGGAGAATTGAATTTCAAGGCTGTAAAGGCCGTATGACATACGAAAACAATCGGCAAATTGTTTCCCCTTCATTGCTCTAGGATTTTAAACACAACTGAGACCTTGCGAAAGGGATAGCTATATACAAACAGCAACATTTTTCACATCGACTCGTATACGTCACACTTGGATTTTGTTTATGTTTCTTTTAAAATATACAGAATCGATAGAGGAGAGCAAAAAGCCAAAGTAATTGTCTTTGGATTATTCATTGTCGTTTTTTTTTTTTAGTTTTATTGTGCACTAATTTACTTTTTGTGTAAAGAGTGACCGAATGAAGAAATAATCCAAAACACCATAAAAATTTAGATAAATACACTATTTTTTCCGAACTATTGGTACTTTGTCATTTTTGAGTGCAGCGCTGCCTATCCCATAGATTTTCATATTATAATGGTATTTTTCCGGATTATTGCCCTCTTGGTTTTCGTTTCACCTTTTGAGGAAACTATATTTCAAACTCTTGCATCTGTAGTACTTTTGCTTTGTATATTTTCTGATCTGCTTAACAGCAATGAAGGGGAAAACAGTTTGCTGATTGTTATTTGTGTGTCATACGGCCATAAGTGTTTGCAACAAAATTAGAAACAGTGTTAGAAGAGCAGAATGTAAGATGTGGTTGTAAGTTGTGAGTTAGAGAGTTTCGATATTGCTACGCTGCATTCGGTCGTTGTTGCTTCTACATTCGATGTATTCATTTTCAACGGGTGTAGCGAAACAAAAGTTGTCAATGATACATTTGCCGTTTATATAAGAATCTGCTCAAATAAGCGATGGGATCTTCGGGAAGTGCGTGTGATACAGCGATCAGTCTTTCCAGTCGTTTGTAAATAATATCGTTATCGAAAAATTTCAGGATATTTTTTCGATCAAAGCTATCGATAGCGGCAGTTGCTAACGAATCTTTTTCGAATAGCATTTCCCAAGACTAGTCTTGCAGTTTGTGACAGTCTTTCGCTCTCGATAGTTCGATAAAGATATCAGTAGTGATATATTTTGCGAACGTATTTTGTGTATTATTATCATTTTCTCTATTCAATGAACTGTTTTATAAACATTATAAAACTACATATTTAACTACATATTAAACGAACTGCATTGCAGGAATTTAACAACAAACAGTTTGGACATATTATGATATCTGAAGCTTGCCCATCTCCTGCAGTTGAACTGTCGGAGGTCATACGCCAAAATGTGTGGCCTTCGCACATAGAATGTGTGAATGGGTTGCAGTATAGCTCTTCTCCAGGAACCGTGCGCAGTTAATGGCTGTGTGATGGGTCTGTCTGCAGCAACAAGGGTATTTTCGTATAGTATGATACAGGCTGCTATCGTTGTGAATGATAGCCATATAGAGTGTGTTTTAGAGTAAACGCTACTTAATAGTACTATAGTTTTTGGGAATATTTTTGCAGTAAGTATTTATTGTAAGTTTAGTGAGTACATTGAGATCATGGACACGGTGCTAAAACTGGCAAATGGGCAGCCCGTTTTGATTGGCATGGATGCAATTGCATCCTCTCCGCTGTAGTTCAGTAAGGAATTAAACCAGAGTCACAGTCGGGGATTGATCCTATCTAAATGGATCATTTCCGGGGTTAAGTGGGTTGTCATTAAAGCCAGCCGATCGTACTCGTTCGATAGTTCGTGTGGGATAATTGACATAGATGCCACTCTAGTGAGGTAGCATATAGGTTTTTGGGTAATAAAATGGTTTATACTAAAATCTAAATCTGCTAAAATCGAGATTAAAAAATAAGGTAGGAGGGTGAAAAATACTTAACGACCTATTCTCATATGTATGTATTGTAAACATAAATGTTAGTATGTAGGGTCATATATTGCATTGGGCTTAATCGTGAATATTGTATTAGGGTTAATATAACCGATAAGATGGTAACCGATCGAGAATGATCAGAACAGGTAAAGATGGTAATGGTCATGACGCTAGACGATTTTGTAGCTATCAGCTTTTTGTCGTCTACTCAGCAGACGAGGTTAGAAAAACTAATTAAATAAATGCGTTAATTTAATCTATTAATATAATATTAAATTATATCCTATGTGTTATTCTGATATGTGAGCTATATTATTCTACAGTTTCATTTAGTATTTGCATTCAGTAGTTTTTGCGTGATGGAGTAACAAACATTCACTCATCCACATATCTACATATCCACACATCCATACAAACTTTTGCGTTTATAATATTAAGTAGTAAGATATGTTAGAGCACCTTCTTTGGAAATGCCGATAGAAGCATTTCAAACTTTAAGCATATATGAGTAGATCGAATGCATAAATATATGGATGCTGAGGTAAATAATATATTTTTGAGGTGTATCGTAAGACAAATATTAAGAAAATCAAATCGTTGACTAGTGAGCTTAATGCTAAAAGCAGATGACGCAGCATACGCCTAATTTGGACAAATTTAGGTTGAACCTCAGATGAGGTGTGAAAGAGTGTAAAGATTTCATTCTTAAGCCCAAGTGTAATGATTGGAGAGATTTTTTAGATAGGAATAAGTATGACTCTTAGGACTTATGACTCGAGCTTATAAAATATATAGAAGAAGAGGAAACCAGTAGTGTGAATCAGCCCTTCAAGTTGGGAACTCAAAATTTACAACATGGAAGGACTGTTTGAATGCACTGTCTTGTTTGTGCACTCTGTGCCTTGTATGAACGCTACCCCAAAAAGTGGAGGATCACACTAATTTAAATATATATGAAGTTATCATCAGTTTTAGGCCACCATATCAGTTTTAAATTGATATTGACTACAATAAAAAAGCTTACATTCAAAAAGGGTAAGTGGTCGGTTTGTTTTTACGGGGCTACCTCAAAAAGTATGTGTGGCCTCTCAATATGGATACTTGCCGGGTTTCAGCTGGATGTCTAAAGAATTGATCCAACAAAACTTAACAAGAAAATCTAGGCAAACGAAAATACCTACACCGGCTCGTCTCGGCGAGCGGTGTACGATTTTTCCTTTAATGCGTACAAAACATTTAAACGAACAAATAATATTATTTCACATATTATTTCACACTATAATGTTAAAACTGAATGTGTTTTCTAACAAGGCGGTAAGACAGACATAGCTAAATGAAATGGTCTTGTCATGCGAATCAGGAATATATTTATACTTTATGAGGCCTCTAATGCTTCCTTCGCTATGTTACATACATTTTGTTGATTCAAACAAGAAAAATGGTTAACTTCGGTTGAACCGATGCCTAATACCATTCATACAAAGTATAAATCGTATTGTAAAACAAAAACGTGCGGTGGGTTTATATATGGGCTACTGCAAAAAGTGAGCGGTAAACGCCCACTAGCATATGTATGTGATTATCCGTAAGAAGCCACCATATCGAATTTCAAGCTGATATTGCCTTAACTCAAGAAGTTTTTCATACAAATGTTTATAAGTGATCAGTGGGTTTGTAAGGGGCAACCTCAAAAAGTTTGCGGGACACGCCCATTTGTATATATTCGTGAAGCAGCCGTTTACACGAAACCAACACATCGAATTTCAAGCTAGAAGAGGTTTTTAATACAAAAGCACAAAATGTGCCGTGCCTTGCGTTTGTATGGGAGGTACTCCAAAAAGTGGGCGGAATACGTTCATAATTACATGTATATAAATCGGCTGTCTAATCTAAGAACCTTATCAAGGGATATTATTTTGTTGAAGCCTACCCATAAAAATGAGCGTGACACGTCCTTGATATTTATGTGAAATTTTCGTCCATAAGAAGCCGTTATGCCAAATTTCAAGTCAATACTGACTGCAATAAAGGCGTTTTCCATAAAAGAAAAGCAAAAAAGGCGATTGGTTTTTATGGGGATGCCTCAAAAAGTGGGGGATCAAATACTTTGATATTTATGTGAAAAGTCCGTGCATAGAAAGCGACCATGTCAAATATGTTCATGCAGAAAGTCGAAAGTGAGACGGGGATTTGTATGGGGCTACTCTTAAAAGAGAGCGTGGTATGTATATTTTGATACTCTATTAAACTGCATTAGGCAGAAGTCTATTGCCGACGTGCAACCGATAACTTAAAAATTGGTACCCAAAAAATTCGCAACAACATCTAGACGGTCGAATCGTCCCGTCTAGCTGGCCAAAAAGTGAGCGGGACACACCCATTTGTTTATGTATATGAAGCAGTTGTCTATTAAAATCCTCTAAATCGAATTTCAAGCAAACATTGATTTAAATAAAAAGTTTTTTATAAAAAACATAAAACGGGGAGGGTGGTTTGCCTGGGAGCTACCCCAAAAAGTGGGCGAAGCGGCTATCCAGAAGCGGCTATCCAGAAAAAGGCAACACATCGCATTTAACAAACTATTGACTATTGTAAAGAAGTTTCTCATACAAGAACACAAAATTGGGCAGTAGGTTTGTATGGGGGCTATCCCAAAAAGTGGGCGGGTCACACCCATCATTGTGTATGTGAAGTGTTCGTCCACTAGAAGCTACCATTTCAATTATTAAGTTGATATTGAGTACAATAAAAAAGTTGTTTCTACAAAAAGTTAAAAGTGAGTGAGTTTGTATGGGGGCACCCGGGTCAAACTTGATACTCTATTAAACAGCAATAATTGGAAGTGTGTGTGCATACATACAGACAGACGGGCGGACAGACGGACGGACATGGCTAGATAGTCTCGTCTCGTCGAGCTGATCAAGAATATATATACTTTATGGGGTCTACAATGCCTCCTTTAATGTGTTACAAACTTTCAGACAAACTGATTATACAATTTTACATAATGTGGATGTTATAAAAGATCAGAGTCGACTATATAATACCCTGTATAGCGATTAGTAGGATAAGTGATATGAAGTTTACATTTCGTAGACGAAGGGTTCAAATAATCCGTTACTTTGTTTTTGAATGTTCAGCCGCCTATATCACCGCAGCTGGTTAGCTGGTTATCTCTTGGAAAGGTGCGAATGGGATCTCCCAAATAGATCAAAACTGAAATCCTTATCTTCAATGTTGTGCGGGTTATAGACCATTCTTCGATAAACTTGTTCTAGTGCGACAGCTGGAAAATCTATTCAAAAAGTATACATACTCGTATATACTTACTTACTTTAAGTCTTCAACTTCTCTTCTGCTATGTTACATAGCTCTTGTCATTTCAACAAACACAATATACCTTGCTCATATATTTTTTTGTGTAAAGGGTATAGAAACAAAACTATCGTAAATAAATAAATAAAAAAATTAAAAATGGGAAGGAATGCATAACTGGCTGTAGTGTAGCATCGCATTGAAGTGCACAAGTGCTGGGCATGCGATAAAGTCATTCTCTGGCAAAGACAGTTGGCAAACGCTTCAGCAGCATCTGCAACAGCAATGGTTGCTCCTCAGTGTGGTAACAACAGCACCAGCAGCAGCAGCAATAGCGACAGCGACAGCGGGATCGATCATGCGCTCAGCTCACGCAAAATAGTCGTGCACGATTTAGTTCGTGATTTTTTTGTAACGAAACCGCTCCGCAACCGATCCAAGCCAGCCAAACCAAACCAAACCGAAGCAACCTATCCAAAAAATCAACAGCAAAAAAATAGAATGGCAAAGAATCTATTGAACGCACAGCTCAGCTGAATGTGCAACTGCAACTGCAACTGCATAACCAGCAACAATAACAATAACAATAACAACAAAAGAAGAGGAACTACATCAACTAAATACATTCGCAATTCTGCAAGTAAAACTAGACAAAAGCATCCGATCAGAGCCACACACTTATAACACTATGAGTTCGCCTTCATTTCAAACCTTGCACAGTGTTTTGTTAGCAAACAAAAATCGCCAAAAAAAAAAAAAAAAGAATTAAATCTAATTACAATTGTAACTCAACTTATCAGTTTTTCCGCTGATAATTGGTTCAAAATTAATCCGTTCTGCGTGTATAACCGGAGTCTCCGACTTTTTGAAAAATTTGAACCGAAAATATATTATTTTCTGAACGAAGCCGAACAAGAAATATTTTTCAGCAAGAAAGAACGCTGCAGTCGAGTGTAGTTGACTCCGAGACACCCTGCACAATGTCTGAGTTATAGATTTGTATAGGAGCTATGTATATACTGATTTGAACATATGTCAGATATTACATAAGGATTAATGTAAAACACTCCACATTTGAGGTTATTAGCATAATTAACAACAAATTAAACAACATAAATATCCAAGCTTGAAGGCTCTATCACTGTGGACGGTAGTCCACGCAAGAGACGAAATATAATTTTAGAAAAGTCTTGAAACGTACATTCTGAAAATGTAAATATGTAAAATACAAACCCCAAGAGGCTTGGGGCTCGTGGGGGGAGCTAAGTGATAGGACCTAATACTTATTCTTTGTTTATTTTTGGCATCAAAAGTTATGATTCTAACAAGAGGTTTTTTTTTATACTTAATAAAATAAAAATGGAACTATGTATGTATATTCCCTATAGACACCGAAACCGCTCAACCGATTTTGGCAAAATGTTGTGGCAATATTCAAAACAGTCCCGTGGGTTATCCTGTGAAGTGTCGTGGCGATTGGATAAACAGAAAATTTTCCTTCCATTTTTTGTTTGTTTTTTTTTTTGTTTCAATAAGAAGGAGCATGTGGAATGTGAGGAACGGGGAACGAGTGGCAGGGGAAAGGCGAGGGCCGCGTACAACGTCGCGGGGCCCTACTAGTACTTAATAAAATTAAAAACAAGTATGAAACTTAACTTCGGTTGAACCTAAGAAGCTAAACACTATGTCTTTATATACATAAGAAAGTGTATATAAATCTGTTGGGCATTACTTTTTGAACATACCTCGTATATCTATGGGCTTGATCCCCCACTTTTTGAGGTAGCCACTATACAAACCGCACGCCCACTTTCGCCTTTTTGTATTAAAAACGTTTTTATTGCATTCAATATCTACATATAATTAATTTCTTATGAATTGATGCATCAGATTAATATCAAGAGCACGTCCCGCCCACTTTTAGCGGTAGCATCCATACAAACGTATCGCGGAATTTTTTAATTTTGTATGAAAATTTCCTTATTACAGTAAGTATCAACTTAAAATTTACAGTAGCTTCTTATGGACAAACTCCTCACATATAGAGAAATGGATGTGATATGTCCATTTAAGCGGCAGCTCCATATAAACCCACTTTTGGAACTTTTCCTGAAAAACTTTACCATTTCAGGCAAAATCAATTTAAAATTTGTCTGCATACGAACGAACACTTTGCTGAATTATCAAGGGGCGTATCACGCTTATTTTGGACAAATCAATTTAAAATTTGATATCTTGTCTCTTTTCGGACGGACGCTTCATATAATTATCAACGCACATTTCCCGCCCACTTTAAGGGGTACCCGAACAAACTTTCCATCCACCATTACGTTTTACAATTTTGTCTTTATACCTGCTTAGTAAACAACTGGAAATTTGGTATAAAATCTACGGTTTTACCCAAGCAAGCTTTTTTTTTTAATTAAAATGAATTATTTCAAAATATTTGTAAAAATTTTGCCGTCTAGCAGCAAATAATCCAACATTTAGTAGGTTTTTCGTATCTTTATTTTATATTTTGATGCTTATATTTTAATATTTATTTATTTATTTTTTTATATCTTTCTGAAATTTTATTGCATCAAGGCCTCCATAAGTTCCACCGAAGAAAAATCTTGATCATCAGTATTTTTAGAACAAGATTGAATTTCCTAACTTGAATTCTTAGAGTCGTGTTGTTCGCGCAGTGTATTTAAATTGGTGGGTGCCATGCCCATGGTACAATTACAACATATGGTAGCTTACACTGGACGGAGCCGAACAATTTTTGGAGTGGCCTCCCCATACAAATCCACCGACAAGTATTGTTGTTTTTTTTTTTTTTTTTTTTTGTAGATTGCAACTCATACATATAATGACTAATAATATTTAAAGACTCAAGTATATGGATTATAATAATTAACTGAACTGCTGCTGGTACTGCTACTTCTTAATATTTGTTATATACATATACATATACATATATTTATATTTATTTACTTAAAAATAACTTATAAAAATAAGTAAAAAAGAAAAAAATTACTTCAGTAAAATCTTCACAACAAATTGACAGATGGGAAAAAGAACAAACGAAAATAAAAAAGGACAGAAAATCGGGACAAAATTTATTAATTGATTTTCATTTTTATTTTTAATGATTTGTTTGCTTAATTTTTAATTATGTACGGCGTGTTACCAACTCTACACTGCTGTTGCAATCAAACGGCTAATGACAGCGCGCTCCTGTTTTGTCAAGCGTCAGTATGTTACCTTGTTCACCAGCCTACGCAAACTTATCGAAATGAAATTCAAACGCAACAGCGTTATTGCTTTGTATTTGCTAGAAAATCGAAACCAGCCATTGTTTATGAGCTACGACGTCATTTATATGTGAACAAAATGTTTTTGTATCGGACTATTATACGTTACAATGATAGTGGTTGCATCAAAAACGACATATAGGTGGACATCAAAAATCTTTAGAAATGGTTAGAAAGTTGAAGTCCACGACAAAGCGAACCTCAATTGCTAAACAAACTCAACGTGACTGCTCGTAGCATGGGGCATATTGTAAAGTAACGAGCTACGATTGAAGCCCTACAAAATACAAAAAGTACAAGATTTAACACAAAGGTGTTAAAACACTTGCACGTTAGTGGCGACCTTGAAAATGTGGTCTTTTCAGATGAATGAAATTTTACGGTTCAGCAATATGTAAACAAACAAAATGATCGCGTATGGTTAAAGGGCAAATCAAAAGACAATTTAGACCAGCGAATTGCTCTCTCGAAAACACTGTCTACAGTTGCGCCACGAAAACACATTATTGACTATCGATTTGCTGAGTCCAATTCTTCTGAAGACATCACCGAGTTTATTAGATCCAACTGCAACCTTAGCTCTACAAATAATGGTGTTCAAAAATTCAACTTTAATTTCACCAGAAATATAGCTTTGTTTAAACTTAGCGTACCTCAAAAGCTCTTTCACATTATCTGTAGTGCACATTTTTGCACAGAATACCTGCCGAAAAAAAGAACTGCACTTTTTGCTAATTACGTTGCATTTCTGCCCCTCCAACTGCCTCTCCTTCCCTCAGCCACTCCTTCCTCTACCCATCTTCCCCTTACTTTACAACCACTTCTTAATACCCCCTTCGATCCCATTAACGTGTATACAAAATTTCATCCATCTATCTTAAATGGTGCCCTGCGCGCTGCTGCCCTTCCCCCTTCCCCCTGCCACACCCACCACTACCCATCATTCACTATGCCCCCTTACCCTAGCTCTCATTTCCATAATCTTCTTCCCTCTGACCCCTTTTCCCACATCCCCTTACCCTATTTCCCTGCCCCTCTTCTTTTCCTTCCACCTCTTCCCCAAAACACTCCCCTTTCACTTCTTCCTTCCTTCCTTCTTCGATCCCATTAACATGTATAAAACATTTTATCCCTCAATCTTAAATTTTTTGGCCAGGAATATTCGCGCGCATGCACAGTGAATCGAATTGTGAATCTAAACCATTCTCGAATCCACCTGAACACACACAAAAATTTTCATCAAAACTTGTCCAGCCGTTTAGGAGGAGTTCAGTCACGTACACACGTTCGTCAAGTTTTCTCACATTTTTCAATTTTCCATTCAATTTTCTTAGTTTTTCGTTCCGTAAGAAACTTCTACAAATTTTTAGAAAACATAAAGAAAAGATTAATGAAATCGTTAGCAGCTTTCTTTCAATCTACTTATTCTTCAATTAGTTTTTCCTCAAACTGCTCTGCCTCTGCCTTTTCTAATGCTAATGCCTATACGCAACCTATAGCTGCCCTTTGTATTCTTAGAGATAGTATCCTGAAGCACTTAATCTCCCTAAAACTAAGTTACTCTCCTGGTCTCGATAATATTACTTCTAGTGTATTCAAATTATGTGCCGATTCGTTGTGCGATCCCTTGCTACACTTATTACAACTGCCTCTAAAAAAATCAAAAGTACCAGCAATTTCGTAGGAATCTCATTCATAATTCCTTTGCACAAAAAAGGTGGCAAATCTTTTATATCTAATTATAGAGGTATTGCTTAGCTTTGTGGAATTCCGAAAGTTTTTGAAAAGATTATCACGAAACAATTAGAATTTTCTTGCAAGTCACTGCTGTCTTCAGCTCAGCATGGCTCTTTCAAAAATAGATATGTTTCCACTAACTTATCTGGACTCACATCCACTGTAAATGTAGCACTTGCCAAAGGTTTACAAATGAATGTCATCTACACAGATTTTAGTATGGCACTTGATTGTGTAAATCATCGACTGTTGTTTAAAAAGCTGAGCTGTTTGGGTTCCCAATGTCTTTGCTGAAATGAATTGAATTGTCGTAGAAATCCTTTAAATACTATTAACAACTCTGTGCTAGTTGAGTGAGTTTTGTTGTTCAGTGATGTAGGGGTTCTTTTTGATCCTAAACTTGCTTTGATTGCTCACATAGATTTTTTATCGAACTAAGCTATGGGTTTATTAGGATTTATGATGATCCTTATATAACTACAACTATTTACTTCTTTGGTTCGCCTTTTTCTTGAGTACGCATCTGGTGTATGGAGCCCACTAAACAGTTTCCATACTCAAAAGCTGTTCAGAAACAATTCCTTCTATTTGACTTGCGTAACTTACGATGGAAGCCTAATGTTAATTTACCTCCTTATATTCATCGGCTAAACTTGAAAAGTTTCTGAACGACCAGCATCATCGGCTTCACTAAGGTTCATATTGGTCTAAGTGTGGTCTCACTATAGTGGTCAGGGGGTTGTAACCTAACCTAATGAATATTTTGGTTCTGATCTTTAAAAGATGTATGCACAGTTTTGATGGAATCTAAAGTTATCACAGATTTTAGCTGGTCATAATTTTTGTCCTCACGACCATTTTTACCATTTAAACTAGGTAAAACCAAGTTTATGGCGATGATTGCTTATCGCGCGGTAGAGTTGAGAGTGGTATAACTCTACCTCGTGTTCACTTGTGTACCGATAACGCAAACATACGGTCACTTCGATTCCAGTGTACCAAATGTCACAATAGTTTGACTGGAAGTTAGAAGAAGCATTTAACTTTCCCACGCACTATTGGTGTCGATACCAGAAAATGCTCTCTTCCAAAAGTCTTTTTTCTTTGCAACGTACCTTGTATGCGGGTGAATGAGCCCTAAATTAATCTTTCTTCGATACAGTGAAGATATTTCGATTGGCTGCTTTTACTAATTCCTTTCGAGAAAAAAAAAAAACAAAAAACAAAAAATCAATGTGGTTGTGTTTGGAATGGATTCTTCAGATAACTGATAACTGGCTAAAGAAGCTACATCGCGAAGAGATATCTGGAAAATTATGACTGTTAGCCAGCGAACTGCTAATAGCGATATTACACATGGATGACAATGCTAGTCCGAGCTTACGCAGACAATTTCGTCCTCCATTTTTTGTTTAAGGAAATTGCCAATTTGGATTTATTTTCTAGAAATTTACACAAGCTAGAGTAGGCCATCTTTTCTTTTAATTGACACTTAATTTAATATCACTTACATTCAAAACCTTCTAGATCTCATAAAGTATAGCATGTTTCAATACAAAACTGCATTCAAAACTGTTAGTTGGAAATGCCACATTACATTATCCTAAAACGCCGACATATACATCGAACGAAGGACTGACAAGCGGACAGGATGGGCCACTGTAGTGAGCGTGGAACGCGTGGAAATCTATTGGCACCGAAATGCTGTAAACTGCCAGAGGGCAACAAAGCATAGAACACAAAGGGAGTGCGCTGTGCGACAATGGTGACGCTAGTTAATAAGGCCTGCGTGGCCAAAGGGAAGTAAGTGGAGGGAATCGGTTGCCAATGGAGCCGCATAAGGGCGACGGTCATCAATTCCAGCTGACACGCCATCTATCTTAAGCACTGCCGGGCAGGCGCTTCGGTAGAGTGGCAGGAATGCAGACAATGAAGAAACGGCACAGTTGTATATACATAAATGAGCACAGCGGTCGAGTCCTTTAAATGACCTCGGAACATGCACAGCCGAAAATGGCGCAGCAGCAGCAACAGCAACGGAAAATGTCAGCACAAGATTAGAAAATTCGACTTGCAAAGTCCTGGTAAACGGAGAAGCCGTGGAAGCATTCCTAAAGGCAACGGACAGCATTTTGTTGAGAACGCCTTTGAACACAGCAGGCGAACAAGGACAAAGAACATGCTACGCATACACACACACCCACACACACACACACGCACACACATAAATATATATTCGTAGACACAGATATAGACTCCGCTATTCATGTGCATGCTGCACGAAAATTCACTTCCCTGCCTTTATGCCCTGCCGCACTTCCTACGATTTTCAACCGCTCCCTTGTAACGATGGCGATGCAAACGCATGCAAGGACATTTGAAGGATAAAATGGCGCTAGAGCAGCAGCAACAAAAACAACACCGATGACGTGGGTGAAAATGAATGCAATGAATGCGCTCTTGGTGGCCTCTTATGTTGCATGAAAGTCGAGAGCAACCATATACATATAGTACTAGCTTTATATCTACTTAAAATGTATCTGTGTCTATGTGTTTGTTTGTGTGAATGTGTGTGTACGAGTAAGTGTGATTCTATTCGAGAAAATGTGTGTGTGTGTGTGTGTGTGTATGCGACTGTTTGTGTGTGTACAATACTAAACTGGTAGAAAAATTGAGTACTAAATAAATGATAAACGAAAATAAAATGCAAGCAGAATGCCCAAACGAACGAGGGAGCATACACAAGGACTATGACAGGATTACAAGAATGCTCGAAGGGCCCTGTACAGCAACAGCAACAGCAACAACAACAATACAAACAAAAACATATACATACATCATGACAAACTACATTACATCAGCTTCCATACCCCTTACGGAAAACTCATTTTAAACTGAGTTTAAAAAGTTTAAAGTTAAAGTTGACGGCCCAGTAAAAGGTTTATATTTTTATATTTTGTTACACCATTCACACATGGTATTATCACTTTGTCAAAAATTGAGCAGACATCATAGACCATATAAAGTATATATATATATATATATATATGTATATATTCCTGATCAGCTTGTCCGTCGATCTAGCCATGTCCGTCTGTCTCGCTGGTAGTTGTTGCGCATTTTTTAGAGATCCACCCGTCTACTTTTGATTTTTTGTATGAAAAATATCTTCACTTAAACCAATATCAGCATGACATTTTATATAATCGGTCCTTCTGGACGGCTGATTAACATGGATTTACCATTGGACATGTCCCGCATACTTTTTCGGGTGGGCCCATAACAATTCACTATCCACTTCTGTGCTCTTGTGTGAAATACTTCCTTAGTTAAGTCAATATCAGATTCATATTCGATACGGTGGTTTCTTATGGATGATCGCCTCACACTCATATACTAATAGGCCATAAAAATGCCACACATATGGTATTTTCTTTTTTTATTGGTTTTTGAAGTAAGTGTAAATGAGTATAAACTTTACTCAGCTATATTTTGTTTTAAAAAAAAAATTAGATTTACAATTTAAAAAAGTAGAAAGTGAAATGGAGATTTAAGACGAATAAACGGAGGACGGTGGGCACTGTAATTGTTGAGTGACCACATATTTGAGGCATAACACTGACCTCTGCTCTAATCGATGCAGTTTTCCTTCCTTGTCGAAGTTTTTGTGATCTTAATTCAATTTGGTTTTCAAAAAAAAAAAAAAAAAATCAATGCGTGGCACAAGTCGTGTCAACCAAATTTAAAGAATTCTGAACAGCGATCAATGCAAGGTAATAACATTTTGTTTTCGAAATCCTTAAAAACTGTATACCTTATTAACAACTCTGCACTAGAGCGAGTTTCGTTGTTCAGTGATGTAGGGGTTCTTCTTGATCATAGACTTGCTTTCATTCCTTACATAAATTTTATATGGAACAAAGCTATGGGTTTATTTGGATTTATTTAACGATGGTCCAAACAGTTTGATGATCTCTATATAACCAAGCTACTATTTACTTCTTTGGTTCGCCCTATTAATGAGTACGCCTCTTAAGTGTGGAGTAAACAATACAGTGTCCATAAGGCACATTTATAATCTGTTCTAAAACAATTCCTTTTAACCTAAAACCTATTAATCTACCAACTCGTGAAAATCGCAGATCGATGTTGGCAGTTCTATTTATTCTCTCCGGTCAAAAAACAAAATTTTGCTTGTATCATTCTCTCTTCGCATTGAGAAAAAAAATACTTGAAAAATATTTCCCAATGTAAAGTGAAAACTGTTATAATTCATACCATTATATGTACATGATATAAGTCGCTAATATGACTTACATTATATTCATATATGGCACGACGTATAATAATTAATTTAAAAAAAATTATATCGGCAAGATCGGAAACGAAGACTGAATGCTTATGTGGGGCAATTTGTTTTTTTATTCCTATTGTGTTTAAACTCGGTTTGTATATTTTATTTTACAAATAACAAAATTACACCCCCAATTAGGGAAACGGTTCTAACAAATTTAAGGTGGCATTTCAACGACGAAACGAGCTAGACGCCCACTTATAGCCCCCATACAAAACCACAATCCATTTTTCGGTTTTGTATAGACAACTTTTTTTGTTACAGTCAATGTCAACTTCCACCTAGGAAGAACGAGTAAACATATTCGTTGACAGCCAGAAATGTCCCGGCGAGCAGCGATACATTTGGTGCACATCTTCTGGATTTCCAGCCACCGAGGCATGTGCAGTAATGAAATGGAGGATAGTCTAGCAAAAGAAGACGTCGGATTACCGCGAGAAGTAACAGCAGACGTACGAATCTCTTTACAACCGCTAACTGGAAGAGGACACCTGGAATAAAACTGGAGAGAGATGGAAGAACACCTCCAGCTGTACAATATCTAAAATAATGTGCAAATAACGCACCAAAAAACTCTCGCACTACCTGCTGCAGCTCCAGAGGCGACCCTGCAGATTGTTGATAGGCATTGTCTAGCAGCCGCTCATGCGAAAAAGCTAGGCATAACCAACATGGACGGTAATGGAAATGGAAGGAACCGGGAGTCACGGAAACTCTAGAGCAAATAATCTGGCGCTGTCTAACAATCGCAAAATCAATATTAAAATACTTGACACCATCGGGCTCGCGTCACTGGATGAGGTGGCCAGATGGATTCCTAACAAGCTATTTGTGTTACTTATTCCTATACCGTTACTCACTTTGAGTTTTTTTTTTTTTTTTGTTGTTATAATTTTATTTAGAAAATTGAGAAAGCTGAGGGAGAGATGGGTGGTGGGTTTGTATGGGGGCTATCGAAAAAAGTGGGGAGGTCACGCCCATTAGTTTATGTATGGAAGCGGCTTTCCATACAATTAAACTGCAATAAAAGGAAGTGTATGTGCCAGTTTTCAATTGGATACCATAAAAATTGGTCCCCAAAAAATGAGCAACAACGTACAGACTATTTGTTAATGATATAAAAAATTAGGCAAATATCTTATTTTTCAGGTGGTTAAAATGGGTGTGAGCGCTTTTCACCTATTTATATATATAGGGTTTCACAACAAGAGTACACGATTTAAATGTAACACTTTTTTTCTGTGCAAGTGGCAACTCTGAAATTTGACAGATCTCGTCTAAGATCGCTCCGATTATTAAAAATGGAGCTCTACACAATTGATCATCGTATTATAATTGTGAAAACCCATTATCATTGTGAACTCGATTTTTCGAAACAAATCATCTTTTCATCTGAATGGGTTCATCGACAAACAAAATTGTCGAATTAAGAGGTTAGAAAATCTGCACGTGATCCATGAGAAACAAGTGCATTCACAACGTGCAACTATCTGGTGCAGATTTTGGGCAGGCGGCGTGATACAAAAGAAGGCCGGAAATACCTGAACATAGTAACGGAGATCTTGTAGTCTCAACTGAACGGTATGGATCTGGACGACATGTGGTTTTAGCAGAACGGGGCCACCTGTCACACCGAAGGCCATGAAAGAATCGACTTATTGGAGCAACGTTTTATTTTTAATATAAATCGTGTACCCTTGTTGGAACACCCTACAGATGTGTTAAACCATTTTATATTTTTAATTATAACGTATGCGCAATGGTAAATTCTCAATAATTCATATATTCTGTTTTTATATCATTCTCCTGTCGTTCTCTTCGTTTCCACTCAAATAGGGGATCACCCAATATCTGCGAAGCTTCTTTTTATTATTGTTACTTGTCTTTTTGTTATTATTGGAGCGGCCGACCATATTTGACATATTACAAGGAAATTGTTGATAATTTCCCTACTTAGCACTGCCCATGTCAGAATATAGAATCCACTAGAGAAAGAAATAATTGTCACAAATGGTCAAGAAATTTTTCTTTTAAAGTGAGTATTCGGCTTAAGTGTCGACAGAATTTCAGCACAGAACAGTTATTCACATTTGCCAACCAACTCCAACTGGATTCCTATCCGATTTGTTCGTTCAATTTTTGCTGTTGTGATTGACATTATCTTTGAAAGCGCAACGCATTCGCTTCGCGATAGCTCTCTATCTCTATCGCTGTCGCTATCTCCATCTCGCTCACCCTTTCGCTCTTTCTACATGAATAAATCTATGTCTATTTCGTTTATGTTTGAGTTTTTGCTTTGCTTATTTTTGTTGCAAATGCAGAAATCACAAATTACCAACGTCAACTGGCAAATATAAAACCATCAAGATGATGTTGGAAAACGCTCCATGGTGCCGCGAACAGCGAACACACGCCGCGTGACAGGACAGAAAGGACAGACAGCACTGAGAGCTGGAACAAGCGGCCGAGATTTGTGCCAGGAGACAAGTGCGACATGATGTTATGTGTCAACAGCTTAATTCACAGCGCGGTTTCGATTCGAATCGAATCTGAGAGCATACCGCAACCATACGCGTTTTGCTATGTTGTCTGACCTGACCACGTTGGACTCTACAAACTACTGCGCTACAATTATTTATACTCGTACCGGCAAACGCCCAACGGCCTTATAGCAACTCTTAAGACATAAGTTGTTAAGGATTTTAGACAATTTGCAGTTTAAAAATCTTGAATACACGTAAAATCAAGTTGGAGGGTAATTTTATTCCAACTATGAAACTATTTTAGAGCCGAAGCGTTAATACCACTCACTCGAAATTTCAAATTGTAGCAGCTACACAAACAAACAAACAAAACAATTTTGAAAAACCAAGAACCTCAACATTTGATGCAAGTTTAAAGTGGAGGGAGACACACACCTAGGTATGAAGTATCTCTCCATAAGAAGCCACCATATGAAATTTCAAGTTTGTTTTGTCTATTATAAAAAAGTTTTTTCTACAAAATCCCATAATTGGGTGGTGTGTTTGTATGGAAACTAGCTCTTAAAGTAGGCGGGACATGCCGCTTGATATTTATGTGAAGCATTCATCCATAAGAAACCACCATGTCAAACTTCAAGTCAAAAAATGAAAAGCTTACGGTATATTGGCTGTACTAAAAAGTGGGAGGGGCATGCTCGATGTTATATTGATACTCGTATATGCAAAAGGGCCGTACTTAAAATGCCACCAAGTGATACAAAAAAAGAGGCACTACAATATGCAGACAGACGGACAAGTCTAGATCGGCTCGACTCGTTGAGCTGATGAAGAATTTATTGTGGTATTAGGGAATGCAATTTTTGAACTCTTTCAACTAACCGGTAATCGATAAATGATTATTCCAAGTAACCGGTTGATCTATAATTTACCGGTAAAATATCACATATTTTAAGCTAAGTATAATACAAATAGTGTTTAACATTCTTTATAACTTAAATGCGTAAAACAGGCCAACCATTTGGAGTTTAAATAAATTCGAAGCGTTTCTTTTTCTCAAATATTGAGGCTTTATAAACAAAAAAATACTCTGCATATACCGCCATAGAAAGAAATTGATTGTTTAATCTCTCTCAATTATATTGTCATAAATTGGTAAGTATTCATTACATAAAAGTAGATTTCTTGTTTTTTATACCCTATACCCATACAGTCTAAGAGCATAAAAGTTTGTGCAAATGCATGAAAAAGAGAGAAGGAGTGCCATACCTCCATAAAGTATTTGTATATTCTTGATCAGCATCGGAAAACTAGGCGATATAGACATATCCGTTCGACCGTCTGTGTGTGAACGAAGAGACCTTAAAGAATATAAGATATTGAGACTTCTAGCTTGGATGTTTAGACTCTCCTTTTCCCTCTTTAGATAACGTAAATCAAAAGAATATACCAACCTAGTAAATATGAAATTGTGAGTGGCGCACGCATATGGGGGCTACACAAAAAAAATCGAACCGAAAATTTCGGTTGGAAATGTGCCAACCGATAAAATCGGTAAATCTAACCGATAAAAATTGTAAACGTTAAGTAAAAACTACGTAATGCGATCTTACTGTTCCAACAGTTAATCTAACCGTAATTTTAAGTTAACGGCTACGTAAGGCCATTCAATTTTTCTATAGTTAATCTAACCGAAAACGTCAGCTAGAAATGCGCCAACCGACAAAAATAGTAAAATTCACTGAAGTTTACAGTAAATACTAGATTTACGAATCACAGATATTGTTAAATAACTGTGTTAACTGCAATGTTACCATAAAATTGGTAATGTGAAAAGTTTTCTGGTAAAATTACTGAAAAAATGGTTAAAAATGGTTAAAAATGGTTATCTTACTATTTATATGGTAACATTATGGTAAAAATTCTTTACTACTTTGACTGTAATATCACCATAAAATCGTAACTTTACAAATTTTTTGGTATTCCTATTGGAGTTCGTTTGCAAATATGAATAACTGTTCATTGGTTTCAATGTTCTTAAATGTGCTGAAATTCTGTCGACGCTTAAGCCGAATACGCACTTCAAAAGAAAAATTCCTTGACCATTTGTGACAATTATTTCTTTCACAAATACAAATAATGTGACTATACTTAAAATAGGCGTATAATAAAGCCTATCATTTCAATAATATTTTCATCATTTCCACAGCTGAAAACGATCCAGATTTTCTTGATTCTGATCATAGCATACCATGCTATGATGAAATATGCTGTTCTGAATATGATCTGAAACTAAGCGACAATCTGCAGAATGGAAATCAAAAGACGAGGCAAAACCAAAAAAAATTGCGTTTTCAGAAGTCAAGAATCAAGACAATGTTGATAACTTTTGTTCACAAGGAATTTGTTCCAGAAGGTCAAACTGTCAATGGAGAATATTATTTACAAGTCTTACATCGTTTGTGTTCGAGAGTTCTACGTGTTTGGCCCGAATATTCCAAAGGAAAGCAGCTGTTTTTGTTGCATGATAATGCACCACCTCACAAGACCAAAAAAGTCTATGAATTATTGATGAAAGAACTGATATTCCCCTGATCTATCACCGTGCGATTATTTTCTCTTCCCAGAAATGAAAACTTCAATGAAAGGACTTTTTTACGATGACATTCCAGCCATACAAACAGCCATGACACTGGTGCTAAAGAACATCCCAAAAAGCGAGTTTAAAAAGTCTATGGATAAATTGGTTGAGTGTTCCAAACGTTGTATTGAGTTATTCTGAATAAATATTCGATATGAAACATAATACCATCCTTGTTTCATTTGATAACTAAAAAGTTCGGTTATTTTAAGATCCACCGTGTATACAAACAAAAATATTTTTGAAGAAACATTCCAATACTCCAAACATATTTAAGTTTTAATAAATGAAAGATCTTAAAGCATATATCGACTGAACTTAAAAATGAAAGTAGTTCATATTTAATTTCGTCAAAATACACATAAAATTTTGACATTCTCAAATTTAATCCAACTGCAATTATAATTGGTTGTAAAGTCTCAACACGATTGTAAAGCGAAGTCTTTGACTGCTGCACAACATGGAGCAAAAATGAAACGTGGGAGTCCTTGACAGTGGATCTGCCAACTGCTTTTGCTTTTGATGATTTCCTTTCAACAAGTGGTTAAAGCAAAACAAGAAGCAAAAGCGCAATGAGTTGATCTGGCCCTATATAAAACAATATATGTACATTAGTAAGTAAATTTATATATATTTATACGTGTATGTATACTTTGAATTAGTAGCACAAACCTTCCACATGCGAATTAGTTTTTTCTAAGGATGACAAGTGAACTGAGTCTTTCACTTTGCTATTCAAAATTGAAATGATTTTCTTTTTAAACTGATCCCATTTGCCGATGACAGACGTTGACTGGGAATACAAATATCTAAAGTCAATATAAACCTGTGAAAAGAGAATGTAAATATATTCAATATGAAATGCTAAGCGTTCTCGAACAATATTTTTCAAACTGTCTTATAATTTACTAACCAATTATTTAATCAATTATCTAAAATACAAATTATATTATCGTTACAACTTTCTGTGCAAACAATTTCTTCCCTTCGCATTTCAAAACACTTCCGCCAATTGTCTCCCACATCGTTCCACAGTTCGCAGTAAATCTTAAGCCATTCGTGAGCAGTAGCATTTCTAAAAGAGAAGAAGAAAAGGAAACAATATATTATGTATTTTTAACATTTTAACGTTGTGTTGTTTTACCATTATCCTTTTCATTTGAGCACTTAAGATGCATGTTTTTTTTTTCAAATTCAGTCAGCGTACTACTCGGTACATCAGTAAATTCTCCATATTTTTTTGAACGCTTCAATGTATTATAATATTTATCGTACAGACCTCCCGACACTCGTGATCCAGTATTATTAAAATAAATGTTCTACAAGCAAATTGATGGAGATCTTAATACAAATGCAAAAGTTAAGGATTTTACCTTGTCCGTCATCGAATTTCTTCTCAATCTCAATTTTTGTAACTTTAGTTTTACTTTTCAATATGGCTTCTATTAACATTTTAAGTGCTGCATCATTTAGCTTATTGCGTTCAGTATAAATACGTAGCACGTAGTCGCCTGTAGGACGATCACCTAAAACTCTTTTAGGATCCTAAGTTTAAGTTATGGAAAAGAAACCAAAAACATTTATTAGTGTCTTCATTAAATAGTAAAATTTCTTACAGTAATGTTTCTATTGTTCGACCATACTTTGTAAACTGTTGATGATGTGGGGAGAGGTTGACAGTTGATTGCCAATTTTCAATATCATCAAAATCCGTGTCACAGTGTCTCCACGTTCTTTGGACTTTATTATATCACTTAGCATGAAACAAATTTACAATATAGTTTATTTATTTATTAATTTATTTAACAACTAACATATTAATTTAAAGATGTTGCTTGTAGTACTTAACAAAATAATTAAATGAAAATTAAATTAAAAATTATAAGTTATAATTATTTAATGCATTACGAACAGAATTTATAGGGAGACCTGGAGAGATTAAATTGAAGTTATAAAATCTGTTATATGTAGAACATAATACGCGAAACGGATCGTTGCATGCATAATTAGTTGTACACGTGTATAGGTGGAACAATGAGAAGTTTCTAGTAATTCTTGAAGGAATAGAGAAATTTAATTGGGCGGACCAATGCAGTGAATAAAAGTTTCGTAACGTAAGGATCATTAAATTCCTTCGACCAAGCAAACCCATGGCCTTATTACAAATAATATCAATGTGAGAAGAGAACAAATGTTTTGGGTCAAGAAGAACGCCAAGGTCATTAATTGAAAATACACGCACCAGCGCAGAGCTTTCGATAAGGAATACAGATAAAATAGGTATTCTACGACAAAAAGTCATTACTTTGCATTTATCGCAATTTAGCACTAGGCCATTACGACGACACCAGTTATGAAGTATATTTAAATCAGATTGTATCAAATCATGTCCCTCAGCACCATTGTAACTCAAACATAACTTAACATAACTACACCTGAAAAGACATCAATTCTGTGAGAAAAGGTCAAATACTACACTAAGATCAAATACTACACATTGTGAACGGGAATCCAAATAGGATGAGATCCATTTGACTAAAGCTTGAGGAAAACCTAAACATTCAAGTTTGTAAACCAAAATCCGATGATTAACACAATCAAACGCCTTACTAAAATCGGTGTAAATAACGTCCGTCTATAAACCATTAATAAAGTCTTTGTTAACCAATGTCGTAAGTTCCAATAGATTAGTAGAAACTGATCTATTTCTAAGAAAACCATGCTGTGTAAAAGAAAAAAGAGGCTCTATAATTAGATATATCCGATTTACAGCCTTTTTTATGAAGAGGAATTATAAAAGATTCCTTCCAAATTTTAGGTACTGTACATTCTAAAAGAAATAGTTGAAAAAGGTGTAGTAAAGGATCACAAAGTGAAAATGCACACTTTTTAAATACAGCTGAAGGAACATTATCAGGACCACAAAGAATAGTTAATTTTGAGTAGAAGTAAATGTTTAAGTAGCGAATCTTTAGAGATAGTAGGGTTTGGTATATTATGCGCAGAACCATTTGAAACATATTATGAAGAAGTTATTATGAAAAATATGTTACAAAATGACTCTTACCTTGATACGTTTCCACTCTAAAAGGTGATTACGAAACTAAATTTTTGACCATAATTTATAGTTGAGAAATAATTGCACCAGGTCTGTCTCATTAAAAAATCGCAGCATTCTTAGAGTTATTGACTCATCTGACTTCATATTTAAGAAATAACTAAAAAATTACCATAAAAACAGTAACTTAACAATTTTCATAGAAAAATTTTATTCAAAATGGCGTATCTACATATATAGGCATATATATAAAGAGTGCGCCATCTAGAACTTCGGTACGTCAACATTGAATAACTCTGCCATTTTTAGCCGATTTCGACAAATGAACACGATTCTTAAACATCATTAATTATGATTTTATCTATGAGTCAGTATACATAGAGAGAAATTTGGAAATACCGTGCAAAGGAATGATCAATACCGAGCCCTATTTCTTGGACAAATTTTGCTAACGGACGAAGCACTTTTTACACTCTCTGGCGGAACAAGTCTGTCGAATTTGGGGAACAGAGAACCCACACGTCATGCCAGAAAGACCACTGCACGACTTTGCTCAATAAACATCATCGGACCTTTTTGCTTTAAAGTGAGATAGACGGTCGACTGCGCACGCTAACGTTGAATTTTGGCGCACGTTGTGTGTCCCGACATGCGTGAAAGAGGTCTGAGAAACTTGTATTTTCAAATAAACGTGCGCGTCTTGCCACTCCGATGCAGTTCCCTAGACACGTTGTGTAGAAAACTTGTGATTTAGATTGGCCTCCTCGCTCTCCGGATTTAACTCCACCAGACTTTTTGCCGTGGGGTTGTCTAAAGAGTAAAGTTTATGCCAGCAAAGCCAAAGACCATTGACGCACTCAAAGCTGACATAAGAGCTTTCCAATGTTAAGGAGGATGCCTGAAAATTGGTTGCTTTTTCGTATTGAATGGAGGCGGTCATGTAATCGACATTCAAAAACTGATTTGAAATAAATGGTAAAGAATATCCCAAATAAATCTTAATCATTTGTCGCAATCGGATGAAAAATGTCAGAGTTTCACAACGTTGAAATATCGAAGGTCTAGATGGCGCAGCCGTAAGTGATAAATTTTCGAGAAGATGCTTTCAATTAATAAGAAGCAATTTGATTTGATGTAAACGAACGTTCAATTTCAACAATATAAATGAAAAATAAAGTTCAATCGTCACGAAGAACTTTAATTTCTATATAAATGGGTGTGATCCCCATTTAAAGGGTGCGTGCCCCATTTTTGCGATTTTACTTGAACAACTTTTTTACAGGCAAATCAATTTAAAATTTGATATGGTGTCTCTTTACGGAAGGACGCTTCATATAATTATCAACGGACATGCCCCGCCCACTTTTAGGAGTACCTCAACAAATTTCCTATCCATATTTATGGTTTACAATTGTTTCATTATACCTGCTAAGTAAACAACTTAAAACTTATTCATAAAACTTAAATTTTACCAAAGCATGCCTTTTTTTTTAATTTAAATTGAAATTTTTCAAATCATTTGTAAAAATGTTGCCGTCTAGCAGCAAATAATCCTACATTTAGGCTTTTCGTATTTTTCTTTTATATTTTAATATTTATATTTTCATATTTATTTATTTATTTTGTTTATATCTTTCTGAAATTTTATTGCATCAAGGCCTCCATAAGTTCCACCGAAGAAAAATCTTGATCAGCATTATTTTTAGACCAAATAGAACTTTCAAACTTTAAATTTTAGATTCGTTCGGTTCGCGCAGTGTATTTGAATTATTGAACGCCATAACCCAAAACCTTAGTATATCCTTAATATTCACGAATTTCAAGGTAAACTAGCCGATTTTTGATTACAAAAACCATTTTTTCATACAAAAAAAAAAAAAAAAAATTTAATTATTATATTATTAATGTGTGTGTGTGTGTGTGTGTGTGACGACTATGCAGCATTCTTTTTTGTTTTTCTTTATCAATATTCATTTCAGTTGCATTATCTCCGCACTTGTAAAAACGCTACGAGTTCAGGGTAATTTCTGCCAATTTTAATTTTACTCCAAAATGAGTCGGATAAAAAAATAAAAAAAGAATCATCTCTGCTGTTAATATATTGGTGTGCTTCTATTTTAATCTTTTGATTCGTTGAAAAGTAACCCTTTTTATTAAAATGTAATTTTTTGAACTTATTCCGATTGTCACGTCTGCGTTTTCATTAAAGGGTCTAATCAGATTTTGTAGATTTCATTTCGGCTTCGTGCTCAGTTATTTGCTTAGTTTTGAAATAAGGTCCAAAGGAATCATGCTCAATTTGTGCAGTATACCGGAAATCGCAAAAGTCAAAATTGAATCAAAGTTTTTTTTATTTACCAATATTTCAATCAATATATAAATCAATAGATAAATATTTGAATTCACTTTTCTTGTAAACCCCAAAAAATACAAAATACCCTTAGTTTTTGGGGTGGCCCCCTTACAAACCACCCGCCCACTTTAAACTTTTTGTATGGAAAATATTTTTATTGCAGTCAATACCAATTCGAAATTTGATATCATGCGATTCTATGGACGAACGCTTCACATAAATATCATGGGAGATTTCCCGCCCTCTTTTAGATTAAGCAACACAAAAACTTTCTACGCAAGTTTATGTTTTACAATTATACTTTTATTTTTCATACCTGCTAAGTACACAGTTTGAAACTTCGTGTGAACGGTATTAAAGCTTCAGTTCGACCGAAGTAAATGTTCTTTTTTTTATTCCATTCACACATAGTGTGAAATGGTATTATCAGTGTAACTGAAAGTTTGTAACGCAAAAATGGAGGCATCGTAGACCCCATAGAGTATATATTTTCTTGATAAGCTCGACAAGACGGATCGATTTAGTAACGCGCGTATGTTGCGCGCCATTATTTTTAGGTCCATTTTTTAGATATCCAGCTGTAACCCGACACCTATTAATCTTGTTATTGCAGTCAAATAGATTATCCGTGTTGACATGCCACATCCACTTTTTAGTGTAGACCCCAACTTGAAATACTTTTTTTATTGCATTCAATATCAATTTAAAAATTGATGTACTGACTTCTTATCGACCTACGCTTCACATGCATATACAAATGGGATGTCCCGCCCACTTTTTGAGGTACCCCCTATATAAATCCACTGCTCACTTTTGTGACTAAAACATGTGATCGTCAAAATTATATTGGGTAATTGAGGCTTTATTGTTCAAAAATGATTACAATCAGATTATTCTAAGTATATTCGATTGCTCACCACTACTTTTTCCATCTTTCTGGTAGCATACGGATTCCCAGTCGGTTGAGCAACTCGTCTTTAGAAACAAGTATCAATCCTTAATTTGGTTTTCTCGTAATTACAACAGTGCTGCAACATCAAGGCCAAAATTATTCGATCGGAATAAATAGTAACAGGAAGGAGCAATGTCTAGCAAATACAGAGGGTGGGGTAAGAGTTTCCATTTGAGGGTTTTCAGCTTGATCATGTTCAACACTCTCGATGCGTACCTTCCGTCGAACACAACATGATTAATTTGATTGCGTGTGTTTTGATCGGGACTGTGACAAGTAGCCTTGTGTATGTTAAGCGTCGTGAAGGCTTAATTTTCCAACTGTTGGGCCAAAGATTCCTCATTTCCTTCCCAGGCGCTCATCCACAGATATGAAACTGGAGACCAGACCGCGTAGTTTTCTCTATTAAAGTTTGTGAATTGATGAGTGTAAGTACAAAATTGCTGAATCGAGTTGATTCTTCTGTTGATCAGCCAACCTCATCGGTGCTGCAACACTAGTACTATATACGTAACTATATATGTAACAGGCATAAGGATGCATGACAGACCAGATAAAGTTTATATATTCTTAGTCAGCATCGGAAGCCATGTTAGTCTATCCATCCATCCATCTGTCTGAATTTTTTAACAACGAGATCTCGGAGACTATAAAAAGTAGAGCCTTCATACTTGGACTTTTGTATTCTCCTGATATGCGCGCAGATCAAGTGTATAATTTTGTATGACACGCTTAGAACGCCCACCATACGGCTATATATCCTTAAAAACACGTAATTCATGATAAACCAGCCGGAAAATAAATTCCTTTTTCTTTTATTTCTATTTATTATATTTTTATACCATTCGTACATAGTGTGAAATGTCAGATTGTCTGAAAGTTTGTAACGGATTAAAGGAGGCATCATAGACCCCATAAAGTATATATATTTCTTGATCAGCTCGATGAGACTATTCGATCTAGCCATGTTCGTCTGTCCGTCTGTCCGTCTGTATGTGGTTGCGCATTTTTTGGCGACAAATTTTTATGCGATCCAGTTGAAAATTTGCACACGCACTTCTAATTATTGTAGTTTAATACAGTATCAAGATTGACCAGCCACGCCCACTTTTTGGGGTAGCCCCCATACAAACCCACCGCCCACTTTAGACTTTTTGTACGAAAAACTTTTGTATTGAAGTCAATATCAACTTAATAATTGATATGGTAGCTTCTAGTGGAGGGAAACTTCACATATACATTAATGGGTGGGACCCCATATGAACCTACGGTTCACTTTTGTGTTTTTGTTTGAGAAATTCTTTACTAAAGCCAATATTAGGTTGAAATGCGAGGTGGTGCCTTTTTATGGACAGCCGCTGAACAAACATAGACTAGTGGGCGAATCACGCCCACTTTTCGGGATAGCCGCATACAAACCCACAGCTCACTTTTATGCATTTGTATGAAAAACGTCAATATCAACTTCAAAATCGATATAGTGGCATCTTATATTGTAAATGGTGCTTCATACACATCCACTAGTAGGCGTGTACCGCCTACTTTTGGGGTAGCCCCTATTTAACCCTCCCCCCTCCCCCTTATGTTTTACAATGCGATTTCGTGTGAATGGTATTAGAGCTTCGTGTCAACCTAAGTTAACGTTTTTTCCTGTTTTTTTTTTTGATTTTTATTTATAGAACCAGTTGGTACCCGGCGCGTTTCTGCCCTTCCACTTGTTTCCCTTTTCCCCTGCCACTCCTTCTCCCTGCCGTACTTTTTCTTTGCCCCAACTTCCCCCTGCCCCACCTTCCCCATTCCCATTTACTCAACCTCAAAATCGCCTACCCCTCTTCGCCTATCCTTTCCACCCGTTCTATAACCACCCCTTATGTTGCCCCATTCCTCTGTCCCCTTCCTCTACCTCTCCTTACTTTACCACACCTTTTCCCTGCCCCCTTCGATCCTATTCACATGTATACAACATTTCATTCCCCTATCTTAAATGGTACCCAGCGCTTTTCTGCCATTCCACCTGCCATTACCCCTCCTTCCCTATGATCCCTTGCCCTACCTCCCATTCCCCTACCCCTCTTCTCCCACACCTATTCCTCCTTCCCCTCTTCAGTCTGCCCCTTTTACCTCTTTCCCAACACTCACCTTTTCCTTCCCCCATTCACCATACCCCTACCTCTTCTTCCTTTTTAAAAGGAACTCGGTGCGTTGCTGCCCTTTCCCCTACCTCTCCATCCCCTACCCCTCCTGGCTCCTCCCCTTCCACCACGTCCCATACCACTGTATCTGTCTATAACGGACATACAAATATATATATATAGGTATATACTTTCGTTTTTATATATACTATAGATAGATAAAAAAAATTAGTTAATGTACTAAATCGCTTTTATCACGTCAAACAAACACGTCAAACTAAGATATGGCGAATTTAGGGTTTTTCGTCTATCAGAGGGGATGGGGGCAGTGCAGCGTGGCACCGACCATTTTTCATTGGAACATATTTCTCCCGATTCTCTCCACATTTGCACCAAATCTCATCCATGTGCGTCAATTATTTGCTAAAAAAGGACGAATTTTGTATTTTTCTTATATGTGTGGGAGTTTACAGTGGCTGTAAGTTGATAGGGCATTTCAAAGTTGTGAACTCACGATGCAGCATTACTCGTTTAATATTGCAGTAGCTTGAAACGAGCTCAAGATTCATAAGCTTCAAAGTTGTCGTTTGATGTTGTCTCCCAAATCGCTGCTCTGTGCGCCATAGATGGAAATTGAAGCAAATGCAGCCTCTTCCAAAGCTTTCATTTGTGAACCAACAGTAATGAGGATCAATCGTCGGGAGTGCCGGTCGCCAAAGTTTTTGGTGGCTGCCAATAGGAAGCGTGTAATTAGAACTGCCAAGCAAAAACAAAAAAACAACTTACGAAAAGAGTGAAAATAAACAGAAAATCTAAAATGAAAAACGCTTTTTCCCACGCCTAACTACGAATAAAGTTAAGAGAGGGTTCGAGTAAATGAGTGAGTGAGAGGCACTTGTTGCACATGCGCTGTACAACCAACGTCGATCTATGCCAAATCGCAGCAGCAGCGAACCAAGCTCCACTTACTCCTTCACAATAAAACTCATAAATCAAATAAGACAAAAGACTCGAGGGGCCAGCGTGCATCGAGTTCAACTTTAGTTGTGGCTGTGATTCTGACAGCGAGGCGCACGCGTGCTGCCAACTCCTTCCAACTTCAGCTACGACTCTAAGATACAAAGTGCAGCATCACACAACGGTTGGCGAAAGATGTGTTCTGGTTTATACTTCGAGCTTCGCTGCTGGCGTCTGAAGTGCCACGCGGGCTGCTGGTGAGGATGCGACTGATGTAGCGTAGCACGTAGAGCAAATTCAAACGCGCTGGACACGATTCACTCACAATGGGAGCAAATAACTGGCAGGCAGGCAGGCAGGCAGTCGCGCAAAAGGTTCGGATGGTCAATGGGGGCGATCTGAAAGAAGAGCCATCCGAAGGTTTTGAACGCGCTTGTTGGCACATGCACAGCTGAGCCGCATGACCACCGTCGTGTAGTTGCAGCCGCTCCACCGTTTACTTGTTGTCTCCTTCTATTGTGGTGCAACCGAAATTAAACGAGATTTTCAAGGTAAGACAACAATTCAGCTAGCTCAGCTATTTGAGCAAGCACAACGTTGGATAGATTTAAGACATTTTAGGAAACTGGTACTGTATGCGGTTGGGAGTTTGTGGACTTCGAGCGGCACTTGCAGTTTAATGTGACTGGCAACGCCATAGACAATGAGAATGAAAAGATGTTGGTGGTGGCAATGCTGGGAGGGGGGGGGGGGTGGTTGTATAAGTCAACATTAAATAGAATGATAATGATGTCCCCGTGATGAGTTGTTTGCTAGCTATGGATGCAATGATACTACAAAACGAGTAGTTCCGGTTAAGTAATTTAAAATTTCACATCATCAAGATCAGCCTAGCTTTACCTCCTTACTATAAAGATGCATTCCATTCACTACTCTCCCAATCTCAGGAAAAAGACAGCCTTGGTTTTCACGTATCCTTTACCGATTGAAAAATAATAAGTCGCGTTTATTTTAAAAATATAAACGTAGTGGCTCTAATACTGATTTTAGCAAATATTGTGTCGCACGTTCTGATTTTAATGCATTAAATAAAAGGTGTTATGCTAATTATTTAATAAAAGTTAAACGAAACATGCGTCACAATCCAAAATCGTTTTACAATTACGTTAATACGAAACGTAGTACTTCAGCGTATCCTTCGCAATTATTTCTTGATGGTGCAGTTGCATCTTCTTTTCCAAAGTGCGTATTCATGCAGCTCTGTTAATCCTAGTTTCTCATATCCATACAGCATCACATCATATGACTTTATATCTCCTCCCGCTAACTCCATGCAAAATATATTAACATGTCTTTTATCAATTAAATTATCTTTCCTACATGGCCCTGATAATATTCCCAGTTGCATACTACAACATTGTTCTAGCTCCATTTGTTTTCCTTTAAAATTTCCATCTCTTTGGAAAGAGTATTTTATTATCCCTTTACATAAAAAGGGTAGCAAGTCTGATGTATCGAATTATAGAGGTATTGCTAAGCTGAGTGCTATTCCAAACCTCTTTGAAAATTAATTTGTGACGAAATGCAACAGCCATTAAAGTCTGTTGTCAGTTCTTCCCAACATGGTTTGTTAAAGGAAAATCTATTACAACTAATCTTTTAGAATTTTGCACTGTTGTAAAAAGCGGTTTTGAGTCGGGTTGCACAAACTGATGTCATTTATACAGATTTCATTACAGCTTTTGATAGTGTGTGTCATAAGCTGCTTTTATTCAAATTAAAAGCAATAGGGTTTCCTCCGTCTCTTGTTACTTGGATTGAGTCATACTTATCCGGTAGAACACAAAAAGTTTTATTTAAAAATTGTTTGTCTAAACCTATATTTGTCTCTTCATTGTTCAACATTTTTATTAATGATCTTCCTTTGTCTATTAATCATGCCCATACACTAATGTATGCAGATGATGTTAAATTATGCTTGTCATATTCTTATGTTTCGCAGCACAGTTTATTGCAGGCTGACTTAAACTCACTACAGACATGGTATCGCCTAAATTTTCTTAATCTAAATTTGTCAAAATGCAAATGTATGTCATTTCATCGCAGAAATAAATTTATAGTAACATATTCTTTAAATAACATGAACCTCGGTTGAGAGTTTTGTTTTAATGACCTAGGTATCCTTATGGAACCTAAACTTATTTATAAAAATCACATTTGTTCAATAGTAAATAAAGCAAAAGGTGTCCTTGGCTTTGTTAAGCGTTGGTCTAAGGAATTTAATGACCCTTATCCTATATATCCTATATACTTCTCTTGTTCGTCCGATTTTAGAATTTGACTCTTGTATTTTGAACCCATATTCTGCTATTCACGAGGATCGTATTGAGTCAGTCCAAAAACAGTTTCTTCTGTTTGCTCTTAGGAGTCTCAATTGGGATCCCGATATAAATCTTCCACCCTATCATGACAGGTTAAAATTAATTGATCTCCCAACCCTCTTGTCTCGCCGTTCTATGCTCTCAGTTGCTTTTCTTCATAAAATTCTTATTGGGGAGATTGATTCTCCCTACTCACTTCAAGTCCATATTACTAAATGTCCCCATTTGGCCAACTCGCCACTTCGTGCCAATAAAATTGCCTTTTTGTACGACAAATTACGCGACCAATAATTCACTCCGAGCTCTTTGTTCTATCTACAATTAGTTTTCGCCTTATTTTTCTTATAACTCTTCCTTACACTATGGAAAAAACTGTGTACTATCAAATCATTATTCAATAAATTTGTAAATTTCATTTAGCTACTTCTATTTTCTTTATTTTTGTAATTGCGCCCGCTTGGAGCACCTCCCAAGCTGTGAGTAGGGGTACAGTCGGTCAACCTGGCGTGCCAAATACAAATTTCCCCAACGGGTCTGAGTGTCCGCAACTTCCTTCTTCTAGGTTTAAGTTAGTTTAGTTACATTTTTATATTGTATTCATTAAGCGACCGTTTTTTTATATGTAGTTGCAAATATTTAAATAAATAAAGGATCTATCAAAATGAATGTCCGAACTTTGACGGCTAGTGTGGGTTCAATTTGTTTATCCATATTTGACATCTAGCGTCATTTGTGTTTAGTAAGGTTTCCTTATCTAGCTTGAATGAATTTACGCCGTCCTAACGTTTAGGAAACAATATTCAAATTTATTGTCAAAATTCTAGTTCGATTTATAAAACTCAAAAAGCTTTTCATGCTAAGCAGTGGCGTACTTCAGCGCCTAAGGAACGGGCTATGCGCCGTTTAGTGGATATATTTAAATCGAATCTTACCCTACTTCACCAGCACCCTACAATTCGTAAAGAAGAAAATGTTGCCGCTGTAGCCGCCAGTGTGGCTGCCGACAAAAATGTACCCGTTTCACTATTTGTTCGCCGAATTTGATGGCGCCGACTTTTATTATTAACAAGGGAGTGCAACGCTCAATACAGTTTGCGATAGAATGGATTTATTGCGCCAAAAGTTAGACGATTTGCATATTTCCAGAACTAGCTCTCATAACTGGCCACCAAGACAGTGCGATTTGGGGTAACGTTTTTCTTATTCCATATCGAAGTTTGTATAGACACTAGTCGCTCGATATGCAATAAATATAATAACAAGAAAAATCGTTAACTTCGGTTGAACCGAAGCTCTAATACCTTTCACTCGAAATTTTAAATAGTATTGCAAAACATAAAAGTGAGGGTTTGAGTAGGGCTATCATAAAAAACACAAAATGGCAGTGTTGTATGGGGGCTACCCCAAAAAGTGGGAGGACCTCGCCCATTAGTCTATGTATCTTAAGCGGCTGTCTATAAAAGCCACCAAATCGCATTTCAACATAAAATTTACTGTAATAAAGAAGTTTTTCTTACAAAAACACAAAAGTGGGCAGTATATTTGTATGGGGGCTACCCCAAATAGTGGGCGGGTCCCATCCATTAATGTATATGTCAAGCATCCGTCCACTATTTCCATATCAATTATTAAGTTGATATTGATTACAACAAAAAAGTTTTTCATACATAAAATCAAAAAAAGGCGGTGGATTTGTATGGAGGTACCCCAAAAAGAGGCGGGTCAATTGATACTCTATTAAACTGCAATAAAAAGAAGTGGACGTGCTAAATTTCAACTGGATAGCACAAAAATTGGTATTATTTTTAAATTTTCTATTATATTTGATGAAAAATAATAAATCATAATGATAAAAATTCAAATTTCAATATTCATGTTCTATTATTGTCTGGTGATGTGGTTAGTCCTTCATTCTGAAAGTAAAGATACATTTTACAAAACCTTAAATAAGTTTGGTTACGTTACTCACTATTGAAGTAGCTCAATTTTCTTCTAGTTCAAAAGATTCTTCTTCTGAAGCAATAACCCCAAGTCCATACAGTTCTTCATACTCTTCGTCGGACGAACTCTGTGTGGAATCTGGATCATAATTTTCGCATTGAATTTCTAAAAGTGGTGCTTGTAATAGAGATATAACTTATGCTGGTATAGTTTTTCTTTTGATTGTATTTGGTCGTTCTTTTAAATAGGTACTGGACAGCAACGGATCAGAACTATCCATGGATCTATTGAAAACGTCTGTGATATTGTCTAGTCGACTTCATTTCCTTGCGTGGCCTCTTCTATCGCTCTTGTACAATTTATTTCGGGATTGCCCAAGGCAGCCAACAGGAACTAAACAAGTATCTATTATTTGGTGCCCATGTACTAAGACTTTGTGAACAGTATGCGACATGGGGTACCAAGGATACTTTTTCTGATATGCCACAAAAACTTTAGCAAAGAAGAAATCTTTGTATAATATCATAATCAAAATTAAAAATTGATGATAGTAAAGCTGCATTGGAAAATGCTCTTCTCGCTGTGTTACAATCATTGGAGTTTCCACTGCCATTTGAATGAGGATTGTCCACATATAGTAACAGTCTTTTTCGTGTTTTAAGTTTAAGCTTGTCGCAGTGCTTGACATGGACAGAAACACATAACAACGACACAAATATTGGTAAACTATAGTTTTATATACCTGAACAATAGTTTTCCATAGTAATCCTTTTCACTTTTGTGTAAACTTTCGAGAGAACAAACCATCAAAGTTGTAAAATTTATCCCGCCAATTTCATACAAAACGTGTGGTACATTATCAGCTGACTTTAACAGCGCGCAAAACAGAACAGTATTGCTCCACATGTTAAAGTTAAATATTTTTTTATCTAACTAGAGTGTGTAAAAATTAAAAATCATATTTGATTCCTCTTGCAAGCCCACATGTTTGCAAGTGCGACCACAGCAGATTCGAACCTAACGTCGAGCTGTTCGAAAGACATGCTCTACAATGTGAATCGCCCTTTAGAGAACGACAGAGAATATTTGTTCTCTGTTCTTCCAACTGAAACCAAAGAAACCGAAGGGAACATAAAAGATAGGAGCTATGCGGAACACGCTACATAATTAAATTATTCGAACTTTAAAGTGCTTAGAAACATATGTATCTGTAAACAAGAACATCGACAAATCATATTCCTGCTTTTGGTGCTTATTTCTAAGCTGTCGTTCGCTCACTCTGACTTTTTTGTTGTTATTTTTTATATGGATTCTCTATTTGACTGCAATAAAATAGGCAGCAACAGCCTAGATCGATTCGTCTTGTTAAGCTGAGCAAGAATATATGTACATTATGGGGTCTACAATGCGTCCTTAAATTACAAACTGACGATGCCATTTCACACTTTCGCTTTCATGAAGGTTTTTTTTTTGTACGTGAACTCATGAAGACTTCCCGGGTAAATAATAAATAAATAATCATAATCAGTTTAATATAATTTGTTTGAAATTTTTTATGCGGAAACAAATTTTTTTGAATGCTCTGAATAATACAAATTATTTCGTGGAGCAACAAAATTATCGACTTGTTTGACATAAATCACTAAAGCTCTAAACTCATCATGTGGCGAATAAGAAAGCTTGTTGTTAGTTTTTAGTTCATTTTTGTTTTTCGTGGTATCAAGATGAATCAAGGAAAGCAATTTGATTATCTTTCTGCAAAAGTTAGGTTAAGCCGGAAATTAAATTAATTAATTTCTTACATTCGCGTTATTTCAAAATATGTAGATTGTCTTATGAAAAAAAAACAAGAATATTTTAGAAACATGTTGTGTGCTGAGTTCAACTCCGATGATGATGATGATTTTGTGGGCATGATGGAAGAAGCACCATAGCACAGTAACGTATAATATTTGCCTGACGAGCAAGAGGTGGAGTCAGATGATGAAGAAGTCGAAGTATATGATGATGTAGAAATTAATAATGAAAGTGAATCCGATAACGAGGAAACTGAAAAAACAGTTGCCTCATTTAATGAAGCTTACTACAGTAGCAAAGATGGAACCAAATGGTATAAAAAAGTAATGCTTTTGCTCGACAAGGAGCCCATAGCACATCATTCGTAAACCGTCTGCAATGGGGCCTCTTCCAAGTACAAACAAATTATCGCCAACGGATACATTTATATATATGGTATATATGGTTGTTACAAGAACTTATAGAATGGAATATGACCATTGTTGGCACCTTGAAGAAAAACAAGCGTTACGTGCCCGAAGAATTTAAAGCTTCCAAAGCTTTTCCAGCTAATTCGGATTTGGGCACAGGGCTACAATGACATCCATCAAATGGAAAGGCCGTTGTTTTACTGTCGTCAATGCATCGTGATGCAAAGCATCAAGCCGGTACAAAGCACCAGCCGGAAATTCATTTTTATTAAAAAGATGCTTGTTACATGTGTTACCGTGACTCCGTCTGACCGTCCGTCCAACCGCCTGTTTGAGCGAACAGATCTCGGAGGTAATAAGATCAAAACGGAAAGCGAAATCGAATCATATCGGAAATTGTCTTTGCATTATTTTCTATTAAAATGATAAGTTTTCAAAAAAATGTGCGCGCCTTGCCACACCGCTTCCGCTACGATGCAGTTTCCGAGATACGTTATGTAGAAAACTGGTGATTTAGATTGACCTCCTCGCTCTCCGGATTTAACTCCATCAGACTTTTTTCTCTGGGGTTCTTTAAAGAGTAAAGTTTATGCCAGCAAAGCCAAAGACCATTGACGCACTCAAAGCTAACATAGAGCCGAAATAGTTGCTATAACGCCCGAAGTGCTGGCCAATGTTAAGGAGGATGCCTGAAAATTGGTTGCTTTTTTCGTATTGAGTGTAATCGACATTCAAAAACTGATTTGAAATAAATGGTAAAGAATATCCCAAATAAATCTTAATCATTTGTCGAAATCGGAATAAAAATGTCAGAGTTTCACAACGTTGAAATATCGAAGGTCTGGACGACGCAGCCGTAAGTGATAAATTTTCGAGAAGATGCTTTCAATTAATAAGAAGCAATTTGATTTGATGTAAACGAACGTTCAATTTCAACAATATAAATGAAAAATAAAGTTCAATCGTCACGAAGAACTTTAATTTCTATATAAATGGGTGTGATCCCCATTTAAAGGGTGCGTGCCCCATTTTTGCGATTTTACTTGAACAACTTTTTTACAGGCAAATCAATGTAAAATTTGATATGGTGTCTCTCTTACGAAGGACGCTTCATATAATTATCAACGGACATGCCCCGCCCACTTTTAGGAGTACCTCAACAAACTTCCTATCCATATTTATGGTTTACAATTGTTTCATTATACCTGCTAAGTACACAACTTAAAACTTATTCATAAAACTTAAATTTTAGCAAAGCATGCCTTTTTTTAATTTAAATTGAAATTTTTCAAATCATTTGTAAAAATGTTGCCGTCTAGCAGCAATAATCCTACATATAGTAAGTTTTTCGTATCTTTCTTTTATATTTTATTGCTTATATTTTAATATTTATTTATTTATTTATTTTATATCTTTCTGAAATTTTATTGCATCAAGGCCTCCATAAGTTCCACCGAAGAAAAATCTTGATCAGTATTATTTTTAGACCAAATAGAACTTTCAAACTTTAAATTTTAGATTCGTTCGGTTCGGTTCGCGCAGTGTATTTGAATTATTGGACGCCATGACCCAAAACCTTGGTATATCCTTAATATTCACGAATTTCAAGGTTAACCAGGCGATTTTTAATAACAAAAACAATTTTTTCATACAAAAAAAAAAAAAATCTTTTTTTGTTAACAAAAAAAAAATAACAAAAAAATACGTTAATTTAGGTTGAACCGACGCGCTAAAACCATTCACACAAAATTTTAAATTGTATTGTAAAACATAAAAGTGTTGGTTTAAATATTGGGTAACCCAATAAAGTGGGCGGTACATGCCCACTAGTAGATGTGTAAGATGCCGACATATCGAATTTCAAGTTGATATTGACGTTTTCCATACAAATGCATAAAAGTGAGCTGTGGGTTTATGGGACTACCTCAAAAAGTGGGTGGAACACGCCCATTTGCATATGTATATGAAGCGGTTGTCCATTAAAATCCACAAAATCAAATTGCAAGCTAATATTGATTTAAATGAAGAATTTTTTCATAAGAAACACAAAGTTGCACGGTGGGTTTGTATAGGGCTACCCCAAAAAGTGGGCGTGGCGGTAAAATTTTGACACTGCAATAAAATTAAGTGTATGTGCAAAAATACAACTGGACAGACAGACATACAGACAGACAGACGGACATGGCTAGATCGACTCGTCTCGTCGAGCTGATCAAGAATATATATACTTCATGGGGTCTACGATGCCTCCTTTAATGCATTACAAACTTTCAGACAAACTGATTATATCATTGCACAGTAAGGTGGGTTTGTAGGGCATTAGCAAATGTATGTGAAGCGGCCTTTAGCAAAAGCTACTATATTAAATTTCAAGCTTATGTTGACTTGATTCAAGAAGTTTTTGATACCCCAAGAAAGTGGGCGTGCCATATAATTACGGATACTCTCGAAACTTGGGATCAAAAGAAGCTTAAATACCGTTCAGCTTAAATTGACCCAGATACCTAAAAAATTGATACAAAATAAAGCTCAGCAACTATTAGGCAGACGGACGTAGCTAGATTCCCGAGCTGATCAAGAATATATATAGTTTATGTGATCTAAAACTATCTATCAAACTATCAGATTAACTGATAATACCATTTCGCTCTATATGTGAATGGTATGAAAATCGAATGCAAAGGTAGAAATCAAAATTAAAACCTTTTCGGCTGGTTTACCTTGAAAAACGTTTTGAGCATATATATATATAGCCAGCCCCATTGTGTGTGTTGTGGGTGAGGCATCGAAAATAAATATACTTGATCTGGGCGCCCACACACCACACTAATCTAAAAATACAAGTTTGGAGGTTCTATATCGTATAGTCTCCTAGATCAAACATACAAAGGACGGCCGAACGGGAGGACATATGTAGCTATATCGACTCGACTTTTGATGCTGATCAAAAGTATATTAATTTTATGTGGTCATACTACACGTCTCCTTCTGCCTGTTACTGGCCTTTGCGTAAATTTAGTATAACCTTGGCCTGAAGAGCAGGATATAAGAAGTTTAGGGTGATAATTCCACAAGCCCCAATACCCCTCGGGGCGGCTATTTTCCACCCTTTATACTTCAGATTGGTGTGAATCGATTTGATATTCGTACGTTTCTAAATGTAAGTTTAAAGGCCTAAAGTGTTATAAAGGTTTTGAAACGCACATTTTGAAACGTGCATATTTTTTATTTATTTTTATATAGATTTGCAATCGCTTAAAATTAAAAAAAAAAAATGTTAACTAACATAATTAAATTAGGGATTAGGCATAATTACAATTAGAATGGAATTATAATTAAGAAAAAGAAGTTTTATAACTTAATTTAGAGGTGGTGACTTGAAAGTGCAACGATTTTTGGTTTAAAAAAGAATTTAAAGAGAATAAAGGAGAAAACTTATTGTAAGTAGATAGAGCAAAGAGCTCAAAAAGAATTGTTAGGAGCATAATTTGTCGTTGTTGGAATTATTAGTAATATATTGAAGTAAGTAAGAAGAAACAACTTCACCAATAAGAATTTTACGCAGAACAAGAACATAAAGCATAGATCATAACCTATTTGATAAGGAGGTAGATTATCATTAGACTCCCAATTGAAAGCTCTAAGAGCAAATAGAAGAAACTTTTTCGGAACCAACTTAATATGATTTTGGTATGTACCATTAATATAAATGTCGAACAATATTGGACCTAGATGACTTATTTAAGGAACACCAGAAGAAACAAGAAAAGTTATTAAATAATACCATAATAATTTTGGGTTCTACCTGTTAAGTAAGAATAAAAACAAATTAAAATAGAAGCTGGCGTACCTATCAATTTTAATTTAAATAAAAGATGATAATGGGACACATTATGAAATGTATTACTGAAATCACTGCAAATGACATCAGTTTGTCATCCAAAATCACAACGTTTATTTACAATACTAGAACATTCTAAGAAGTTGGTACAACACAAAGCTTGTTGGAATGGGGAAATAATTGATTTAAACGACTGCTGCAATTGATCAGAAATAATTTTCTAAAAGAGAAAATAGCTATATTAGCATTTGGGTGTTTAGCTTTTCTAGTTTATCTATGAACAACAGTGTGTTCAGGCCATAAAGTAGGATCAAGAACCCTATCGAAAATAAGACTGGGTAGCATGATCTTCAAAGAGAAAATGTCACGTTTGCACTTAGAAATTAGTTTTGAGATATCTATACAGTCAGGAGAATATAGTTGTATGTTATGATAAATAAAGTTTTTACATCATATGCAGTGGCAGATGACGAGCCGTGAAACAAAGATAGATTTCTAAGGAGGTACAGCAGACAAACTGTAGGTAATATCCGTAGGTAAGTCCATTGAACATGTACATAATTACTGCCGATGGATGATATGAAGGTGCCACAGTCACAGTTGTTGAGTCCACAGCTGTAGCCGCAACATCAGCATATGTAGGTACCTCTTCAACAGAGCACATGGATGTAGCCGGCATAGGTGCTGGAGCGATAGCAGCGGCAGCATCAACAGGCACTGAGATACCAACAGCAATATCAGATACAGTAACATGCACTGGAATATTCACAGCAGAAGCGGGTACTGCCACATCAGCAGCACAATTTCGCTGACTGATGAAATTTGTATCGGTGGAACACATGTTCATATGATTGTCCAACACTTTTGATACTTCCTTAATCTTGACATCGATTGACAAATTTGTTGATATTAAACTTCCTTGCGAAGTCAGCCACGTGCTGCATGTACCTACGGCAAGACCAGCGGATCCGAACAAGTTTCTCCTTGTCTAACAAATTGACACGGACGACAATTTAGTCAATAATGAAGGCACATTTAAGGCGTGCAGTATTGGTACACATCCAACAGTCAACAAACCGAGAGTTTCCACTATCGTACAGGTCTTTGTTGGTGCATTTTGGTGAACAGAAAAAAACCATATTAGGTTTCTTCAGTTGAAAACCAAAACGTAAACAAACGAAAAACGGCTGAATTTGAAGCAACGAGTAGTGTACAGTAGGTTTAGTACAGACGATCGGTGAGTGCAGAGAGAACAGGAACACAAGAAAAACATCAGTTATGACAGTTTTATAACACGTCTCAATCGGTTTTTTTCAGTAAAAACTTCGTTATTCTGCGTATAATATAGTGGTCGTACTGCAATAACACTGAGGTGGGCTTTCGTCACTTGTTCTAAATTTAAATTGTTAAATCTAAGCAATATTTCCAAAATTAATAAAATTTAAGTAAATTCCAGCAATGCCGAACAATGTCGAGGAGATCTTTTGCTTTGGTTCCATCGAACTTAACCATTTCTTTGACCCACCGATTTTTTATGTATTTTTGTATAAGTATTGCTGACTTCTTTTGGACGTACACGTACACGTACACATTTTATTGGTCCTTTGCCACCCACTTTTTGGGGAAGCCTCCACAATAATCTACTACACTCTTATATTTTTTTGTAGGAAGTACTTCTTTCTTAAGTTATTATGAGGTTAAAATTGGATATAGTGTTTTTTGGTGGACAGACGCTTCTCATATATGGCGTCTTCCGACCAATACAAGGAGTAGCTCACATTGAAACCCTCATTCACGTTTGGGTTCTACAGTACGTTTTGAAATTTCATGTTGGAATAAAGGAAGGGCTACATCGAATTTTGATTTAAGCGGAGTTAATATTTTGATCTGTTAAATGGGAATTCAACAAACAAAGAAATGAACAACGTAACTGACAAAGGAGCAAACGGCATTGAAATGTTAATAAGGCCAGCAGATAGTTATGGGATAATGGTCTTGGTTGTTATTGTTTTTGTGTATGGGACAATGTTTGCATTTTTCATGCAATTGAATGCAAACATAAAAGCTTGAAACGATGCAGCGTATAGGCATCCTTATGCGATAGAATGTGTGGGTGTGAAAGTGGGCGGTAAAGCCAGTTAGCTTTGGATACATAGATAGATAGATAGATAGATAGATAAAAAATAGATAGTGTTGCACACATGTATGTCTGTATTTCATGCCTTCATGCCAGTCTAACAGCCATGCGTCGCAAAGGTGCTGCAAAGCGGAAACAGTCATGTCCTGGCAAATTTCCCGAGTTGCTCGTTTCGTCTGGTAACTAAGAATGCATCGGCGACAACGAAGAAAGAAGTTTGCAAAGAGTGTGTTTGACTTTCATTTATGACGCAAAGCGGCTTCAGCAACATCGTTGTCGTCGTAGTCGTAGTCGTCGTCGTCATCTCTGTTGTTGTCGTCATCTCTGTTGTTGTCGTCGACGACAACATATGCAATGCAATGTAAGCAATTCTTGAAATTTTTATTGCACTTCGACGCGCATTCGGCTGCAATTCATAGCCTTGCAACTAGACATTCTTCTTAGGACTGCCACCCCCATTTACACTTTACTGCAGTAAGGACATATACCCCGCTGTGTTCCACTATTTCTGTAGCTGTTCTCTAGCTTACACTACTGTCATTTTCGTTCCCATTTGCAGCATTCAGCATTTTGATGTGCTACATCCTTATAAAACATTTATACCAAGCATCCTCACCGTGCTGCCGAACAGTTCGCTGGTATGAACAATATTTGTGCAGTACGTACATATTCATGTATTTTTATTTTACCCTCACCAGCTGCCACTGAACTCGCTTTTGCATGCTCGAAGGCCTCCAATCGAGCGCGACATTGCCCATCATTTTTATATAGTTCCTCTAAATAATAAACCACCGCTCAATTGCTGCTTAAGCGTACGCCATTTTGAATGCATGCAGCCCTGAATGTTGGCAAAGTGTTTCTATACATGTAGGAAAAGACCAGGTCAGGTAGCAAGTCAACATAAAACTCCCGTTGACAATGATGACGACTGTACAAGTAATGGTGATGATGCCACTTCAAAGAAGCTTGTCCATAAACAAATTTAATGTGTTAAACGTTGACATACTATTACTGGTTTTCCATCCTTCAACTTAAAATACTTCGTGATAATTAACTTTATTTAGGAGCGCAATTAAACTGTGTGTTTAAATCGTTTAATTCATGTTAACTTATCCTTGTATGTTCTTAAAACATCGCAAAACACATTCATTTGTCTTAAAAACTTATAACAGCGATTAATGACATTTATTTTTTCTAAGTAGATTTCGGTAAAGCTGAAATTTTAATACTCTTCATGTACATCTAAACAATTACTTTAAAGTCTTTAAATGCTACCGTGACGATTTAAAGCAATTTAAATCATGCAACCGTGCACATATACATTTTATAGGGTCTACCAAGCTTAATTCTGCCTGTTACATGCATTTGCACAAACTTCGTATACTCTTTCACCCTATAGGTACAGGGTATAAAATCCTTTTCTACTTAGAGTACTTTGCCGTTTTATACCCTACCTCCTATAGTGACCCGATACGGACCTATGTAGCATGTTTTATTAGGATTTACACAAGATTCACCAAATATGGTGTGAATCGTAAATACAATAACAACAAATTTAATACAAAAACTTAAAAATGGTGGCCGGATTTATGCAGGGGTTACCCATTTACGTGTGAGTGGCATGTTCATTTAATACTAGTTATATGAAGAGGGAAAAGGTGAGTCTAAATATCTTAACTTGAAGTCTTTATCTTTTATAGACTCTGAAATATGTTTGTGCAAACAGACGATCGGACGGACTCGACTTCCAATGCTGATCAAGAATATATATAATTTATAGAGTCTGCCACACCTCCATATGTATTTGACATACATTTGCCCAAACTTAATTATGGGTACAGCGTATAAATGTTTGTAAAACATAAAGACCAAAACGTATGTTTGGTTTTGACTACGCCTCAAAGTGGGCGGTACGCGCCGAAAAACTCCATCATATGAAATTTGAAGTTGTTTTGGCTTGCAATGAAAAAGTTTTTAATACAAAATCCAAAAATGGATGGTGTGTTTATATTGACGCTACTCCAAAAAGTGGGAGATCACACCCATTCATATATACATAAGTGTATTATCTTTCCACAAGAAGTCGCAATATTTAGGTCGATATATATATATATATGCACACGTTTGTTATTGTCATTTGTTGCTACGTCTGATGATCCCTCTTAATCCCTTTTATCTTCGCCATCGTTCTTGCTGATCCTCGGTTTTAGTAATGACTTTGTTCGATTTCATTCATTTATTATAAAGTTGCGGAGAAAATAAAATGAATTTGTTCCATCTGTACAAACATGGAGATTTTGAAGATTGAGCCATCCTATAAATAATACTGAAAATATTAAATATGGTGTGGATGGATCTTTAGTAAATCTTAAAAAAATGTCCGACTTACAGGAATGCGATGAGTTATCAATTCGATCATTTTCGACAGCACTTTAATTTATTGTTGTGCTGAGTCACAATTTCGATAGAGTTTCAATCGAAAGCAATGCCAGAACTTGTCATGAGGGTTACAATTCGATTGGTTGATTACAATAACTTATGTACTAATTGGGTGGTACAAAGCATTGTCATGTGTAAATTTCATTGGTTTTTAATTAATTAATAAATATTAAAATTAATAAATAATTAATAAATAATTTAAAAAAAATTTCCTACCAAAATGAAGATTGTAAACAAAATGTCTAAATGACATTTATTTCATCAAAAAGTAGTTTTCATTTTGATATTTTCGAACATATCAAAATCTTCTTTCTTACTACCCTTCCCCCTGCCTCAACTAACACTACCCTTCGTTCCCATGCCCCCTTGCCATACCTCTCATTCCCCTATGCTTCTGTCAATTAGCTTCTGTCATCCAATTGGCTTAAATTTCGACTCAAATCTGATGCATGCTGCATTGTATTTTTTTTTTGACATATAGTCATAGTCTATTTGTCTGTTTTAATATATATAAGACTATACGTACCATAAAACTTCGCCAAATAAATTCTATGGGATGAACGTGCCAAACGCACTATTAAGAATATACACAGAAAAACCTAGTTCCAAAATTTAATTTTTAATATGACTATGTGTACCGAGACAAAGGGCTGCTTACAGTCGAGCATACTTGTTTAAATGTTGTACTTGTACTCAGAGTATAGATTTCTATAAGAAATAAATGTATGAAGACATAGTGTCGTATGGTGAACAGCTGTCAGACGGTCTGCTGTTTTAACTAACATTGTAGCCAATTGTTATACTATTCACAGATAGTGTGAAATGGTATTATCAGTTTGTCTGAAGTTTATAGCGCATTGAAGTAGGCATCGCGTAGACTCTTCTTTTCCTCACATTCCATTCTATCACCATCTATTTACACTGATTACACCATCTATGAGCACTGATAGCTCTTTATAGTGAAAACATATCGGAATGTTGCCTTATTTTGAAAACTAGTAATTTCCTAAATTGATCAATTTGTACGTAAAGGAACTTGATGAAAAACTTTTACAAGCGCAAAAAATTAAAAACTGAATCTGAACGTATAGCATAACAAGGGATGTCTCTAGACTATAAAATAATGTCCGAAACGGACATTGCTACATTAGCTCGTCGACTCGCTGCAAGACCAACAAAACTAATATACTACATTACATGAATATTTACAATAAAGTATGTATGCAAAGCAGCAGCGTCTAGCGAACATTCCGAAAAAATAGGGGCGTCGCATATGCCCACCAGTAGTTGTGTATAAGGCTACCATCTATAAGACGCCACCATGCTGAATTTCAAGTTTATATTGATGTTTTTCATACAAATTCATAAAAGTGAGCTGTGGGTTTGTATGGGCCTACCACAAAAAGTGGGCAGGACACGCCCATTAGTCAATGCATGTTAAGCGGCTGTGCATATAAAAGCCACCACATTGCATTTTAATCTAATATTGACTTTAATAAAGAAGTATTTCATACAAAAATCAAAAGTGGGCGGTGGGTTTGTATGGGGGCTACCCCAAAAAAAGTTGGCGTGGCGGGTATATCTTGATACTCTATTAAACTTTAAACTGAATGGTACAAATTTATGTACAGATTTTGTATATGTTTGCGATGTAGCCTCGCCCCGCGCCTTAAATTTTATTAGGATTTCATTTTGTTGAATTTCCGCCGATTTAGAAAAATTGTCTCTAGTAGAGAAGTTGGTATTCGAACCTCGGCAAGATAAGACCAAGGTTTCAACATATTACAACCGCGTCGAACAGACAACTAAGAAGTTGAGTTGCCGAATGCCGAATTACAACACATTTATACTTATCAATGGGAAACAATTGCAGTCGACTGTGAGATATCCTATACACACTCTTTAATAAACAAAATGTGGGAAATCACTTGATTAAGCTTTCTAAAATTCGTCAACTGAATCGGTTTGGTCTCATTATCGATTCACTTTTCCTTCAAAGTGAAAATGAAAAGAAAATCTACTATTTGGCTGATTGTTTTGATTTTCAAAATTGAGTTTAGTAAGGTTATCTATATCACGAGCAGAAAAAAAGTGTTAACTCTAATTTTTGTTTACATTCCCCTTGCGACGAAATTTTGTGAATTATTTGATAGTGAAATTTAATATTGTAAAATTGAAAATACTTTTTGCAGCATTTAAGTAAAAGGAACTGTAGGCACAAACGCTTAAAGCTTATATTTAGAGGCCAAAACAACTAAAATTGCAATTTATGCCTTTGTTTACAAATTGTTTACAAAGTCAGCAATATCAATCAGCTGATAACCGCTTCTGATAATATTGTACTAACAGCTGTGAACGAAAGAACAAAAAAAAAAAAATTCATCAATTCGGTACATTCCCTCAATTTCTTAAAGAAGAAACAGTTGACGAAGTTTTATGTATTGAGGGAATACCACTAATATTCTCCGCCCCCTTTTTTATACCTTTGAAGCGTCCATCTATAAAAATGCACCATATTGAGATTCAAGTTGATATTGGTTATAATCAAATGGTTTTCCATTTACTCTAAAAGTGTGCGTACTGAGTTTTAGAAAAAAGTTTATAATACCTAATGGATTTTTTCAGGTATTCACATAGACAGTAGAGAGAGAACGTGTCCAGATTGACTTGTCTAGTAGAGCTGATCAAGAATATAAATACTTTATATGTTCTTACTGGTTGTTACAATCTTCGTATCAAAACTACTATATATACATATGTACTTGTATCGACATCATAATCGATATCGACATCATTACTAGCTACATACCTTAGTGAAACTTTTCGATCAAAATTGAATGTCGATTATGGAAATTTTTCGATTTAAATCCATTATATGCCTGATAGATCCAGATCGAACAACGACTCTATTATGCGCAGTGTGTCTCGGTACAAGGTGTCTCGAAGTCGAGTACACTCAAGTGCAGCGTTTTTCCTGTTAAACGTTATTTAGATATTTTGCAACAGCACAAGCTCAAAGCAAAACAGGCAAACTTGAAAAATCTGTCTCGGCCAGCCACTGAACTTCCTCAGGAGTTTTCTTTGATATATATCCTCTCTTTTGGTCGCCATGACATATTGTTTTTCCAAATCTGTTTACATGCTTCGGCTCGAGGTAATCTCGTATGCGCTTAGCGCTTTTGACTATGTTTTTAAAGTCACTGACCATAGCACATTTTACCACATCGCACCAGGCCTCATTCCCAGGCCAAACCCGCAGCCAGACATTGTTTTATTTTTGGTGTGGTTATGGAAAATTTTTATAGACCTCGAATTCAGATTCAGCGACTCCAAAAACATATGGTCCAACGCCCAGATTACAAAAACCAATTTTTCATAATGTTTTGTATTATTTTTATGAGGCTTCGAAGACATTTTGTTCTTGGAGCTAAAATATGCGCTTTTAGTTTAAATGATTGACGCCGAGAAGCGTGGTTGGCTATGTACAATACTCGATGCAATATCTCGTTCTTCTCATTTATGTGTGACACTTGTAGGACGGAGAAATGAAGGATGTATGTATGTTGCACTAAGCATCGTGATATTAAAATTATAGACATTTTGCTTGCTTTGCCTTGGACCGATCAGAAACATTTTTTATCGATGTTACCAGTACATAAAAAAAAAGCCAACGAATTCATCTCTGTGGCGCCAGATTTCATAATGCACGCTGCGCTGACCTTTTGCAAAGCAACGCAGTTTTTTTTTTGTTTGTTTGTTTGTTGCCAATGGTCAAATGACAATAGAGCAACAACAATACTTATAGCATAGTATAATGCATAGAGTGGATGCAGTGGGCGCTGTGCCGGCTGCAACGGTGGGGATCGGCGGCATTTATAGAACAAGTCGTGCGTGCCCTTAAGATGCTCGTAAAGCAAACAGCAGCAATGGGCATCGAGAGTGAATCGCTAGAAGGTTGCTTGCACGATTTTTCGCAACTTAGTATTTAACTTAACTGTCGTTCAAATGCACTTTTCAGCATTGCAGCTCAACAGCAGTCCAAGCCATTCCGTCCAATATGAATTAGCTGCACCTACGGTTTGTCTTGATGTCAGCCTTTCCATTGACGTTATTGTTGTCGCTGTTGTTCTATGAGATAGTTTTCTTTCTGTCAAGGCAAATACTCAGAGTAAATGGCCAAAATCGAAAACCAACTTACGAGTAACACTAAAATAGAATCCATACGCATTGTTACACTGAATTACACTGAAACAAAGAAAAAAAAAAAAAACAGATCAATATCAAATTGATTTCCGCTGGTCAATTTGATATTTCATATGGGTTTAAATTTTGTTTGAAAACATTCCAAAAATGGTAAGTAATATGATCTGATTGACCAATTCAAAGAGAAGTAGGAAAAATGCTGTAGTGCGATAGAGGCAGATAGTGACACTTTTGGAAGTTGCCGACAGAACCGAAGTTGCCATTCATTTCATTTAAATGATAAATTAACGTGTAGACTACGCTAGACTAGACGCTTTGAATTTAGTTCAGTTTATGCAGTTTCAGAGTTAAGACTTGCTGTTTTCAAAGCATTCGGTGTGTAGCTGAAGACGCTCTCGCTTCAATAAACTTAAAACTTAGTTTTATTAATGAAGTTTGAACATTTTGAGGCGCTGTGCGACTCTCTAGTATAATAAATTTATAATACGTTTTAGAATCTTATTCGTTTATCAAAATCTCGGCTAATGATATTTCATCATATTAGATTGAATTTGGAAAATATCATTAAATGTTCTCTCATTTCGAGTTAAATGTACATCGATCGTTAGTGTAGTTTAGCAATATTTGCCTACAACGAAAAAAAAAAATCACATGAAATGGTCATCAAATCTGCTTTTCTTCGTATCAAATTAAACCCGAGAGATGTCATACTAATTTGATATGTACGAAAAATATCAAACTAAAATTTTCGAACATATGTCGAAAAGATATTTCAAAGATTAAAAGTACATTGTAAAATTATCAAATCTGATAATATCAATATGATCTTTATCAAAATTAAGACGATATTTAAAAAAATCTAATATTTAAATATCAACATAACCTTTTCCAAATTCAATCTGATATGAGCAAGTATAAAGTATTAATTATGATAGATGAATAATACTCATAAAAAACGGTCTACAATCAAGAAAATGGTCTTGAAGAAAACTCTATCCGGTGACGAAAGTAGGTTAAAGTTTGCTGGGCTCAAAACAACGTCTTGATTTAAGACCACTTTAGATAAATTTCGATAATTCTTGTTTTTAGATTATAAAATATTAATAAAATATTTTGTCTTCTTCAATCAAAATTTTGTATCTTGAATTAAGACTTTAATCTTGTTTCAAGAATGTTATCTTATTTAATGATTTTTTTCGATCAGTTCGGTCGAATTTTAAGACTAAAATTTTAAGAACGGAAGGTTAAAACTAAAAAAGGTTAGTTTCATTAATAATAAAAGATATTATATAAATTGTACACTTGTGTATATCAGTAGCCATTTGACGAATCGATAGCACAACAATAGCTATCTAACATTACCGATAACCTGCTCGATATAATTTCTTTAAACTCTAATTAAAATCTTTTTAATTATTTCTAATCATTTGTAATCAGTAACCTCTATTCCATCCACATCCCGTCCACAGAAAAGTCTAAATTTATGCCAAATCGATGTATGAAAGAGTTTCATTTATTAAAATTGTTAAATCTAAGCATCCCTTCAAAATTTAACTACTGCAGTGAAACATCAACGTTGCCGACCAAATAGGGAAAGTGTGAAGAGTAGCAGAGATTCGGTTCCACCGAATTTAACATTTTTTCTTCTTTTATTACAAATTTATTATATTACTACATAGGTACGTATATAGCAAATACAAGAAAAACGTTAACTCGGTTGAACCGAAACTCCAATACCGTTCACACAAAATTTTAAATCATCTTGGAGAACGTAAACATTAGTGGCGGATTTGTATAAAGGATACCCCAAAAAGTGGGCGGGACACGCCCATTAGTAATTTTTTGGAGCGGCTGTCCATAAGAAGATACCATATCAAATTTCATACTGATATTGACCTAAATAAAGAATTTGTTCATACAGAAAGCCAAAAGTGAGAGGGTGGTGTGTGATAAGGTAGTGGCAGATCCGTGAGATCCATTGGTTCGTCAGGTCGGTCTGCCATGGTGTGATTGTAAGCGGTTCTGCAAAACAAATTGTTAATAATTTATTTTAAAAATTATTTTAACAAAGAAAAAGTACTTATTGATACATTGTTAATTAAAATTTGATTTGATAGATGAAAATACATGTAATTAAATACGAAGCAATACACTTAATTTTCATTGAATACTAAATAAATGCAGTTGACTTTTTATACGATCGTTTATAGTATGAGTCATAATAATTTTTTTCGTCAAAATTGTTATTATATGTTACAATTTTACTATATATATTATTATATTCTACAAATATATAAGATGTTATCGCTAATCAAATTCTTAAAATGCAAGAATTAATTACTTTTTTTTGCCGCAATTGTTGTTGTAATAAACAATTGAAACCACATTAACTTTTCACTTCACTTGTTCACAGTTGACAAAACAGTTCACGTGTTAATGTGCTGCCGCTGTCGCTCTTCTACTCGGACGCATCTAAATGCATCACAAGCCGAACGCTTAGGCCGATCGTGCCTCTCTATCGCTTGTACCGTGCTCTCGCTTGCACGCACGGCTCAAATGAATGTGACAAATGAGTCATGCGTTTCCGTTTCATGGATTTTGTTTTTAGGCTGGTTTACATTGAAGACGTAAATTTTATGGATATAAAGCCATATTGTGGGTGTTGTGGGTGTTGTGGGTGTTGTGGGTGTGCCAATACACAGGATCTGTGCACAAATTTCACGAATATGAAAAACTAACTTTGGAGGTTCTATCTTTTATAGTTTCCGAGCTCACGGTGTTCAAACATACGAAGAGCGGAGGGACAGACGGACATTGCTAGTTCAACTCAACGTTCGGTGTTAACAAAACATATATAAACTGCATGAGGTCTGCCAAGCCTGCTTTTGTCTGTTACATATATTCTTCTAGGGCAGTCGAAAAATAGATATATACCATTAGCTCAGAAAATTGACTTGATAAAATATGTTGGTACATTTTTTCCATGAATTAGTACTTAACTAATTACTTAGTTACTTACTTATGTGGCTCTACAACCCTATATATATCATGGCCACACGTAGAAAAGCGCACCATTCGGTGTAGTTAAGTGCGCGCCAGTCGCTGGCTTCCCATAGCTTTTTCAGGACATCATTGAGCGTATCTTGCCATTTTAAGCTTTGACGTCCTCTCTGAGGTGACGAGCCCAGTGTAGGCGCTGGAATTTTATGCGCTATATACTCGTATATATACAATATCGACCTCATCAAACAGTTCATAAAGCTCGCGATTCATATGAACTATAAGAGGACCAAAAATCCTCTTGAAGAATCTATCCCTCGAACACTTCCAAAAAACTCTGTCCATGCTTCTGCGCACTACAGCAGGACTGGGATTATAAGTGTTTTATAAATTTTTAGCCCAAAGTAGTAGCGGTTAGTAAGCATGATTCTTCGTCTGATCTCAAGGCTGACGATGTTGTGGCTGGTTATCTCCATTTCCAGATAGGCAAAGTATTCTACAGCATTGAAGTTGAATTTCTCCTTACTCCAAGACGCATTAATAGTCTGCGAGTGGACACCCAGAACTTCGTCTTCGTGCCGTTGATGTACTCCATCAAAAGATTAAAAAGTCGCATGACAAAGCATCACCCTGCCTGAAACCTCCCTTGGTATCAAAGGGCTCGGAGTAACTCTTTCCTACTCTGACGACGCTATGGTTGTATGATAGCGTCATCATGCAAATACGAACGACCTATGCTGGGATACCAAGTTTGAATAGGGCGTTGAAGAACTTCGTTCTTTTCGGCGTGTCGAAAGCGGCCTTATAATCGAAAAATAGGTGTTGTGTGTCTTTGTTGTACACAAGGGTATTTTCCAGGATTTGGCCTAAAGTGAAAATTTGGTCACGGGTCGACCTCTTTGGTCTGAAGCCATAGTGATACCGTTCTATCAGTACATCCGTGTATGGCTCCATCCGTTTACAGTGAACGCGGGACAGAATTTTACTATATCCAATTCAAAGGAGACTTATTCCACGGTAATTCGCGCAGACAGAAAGGCGACCTTTCTCGATTAAAGAACACTGAGATTCCAATCGTTGGGTATGCATCCATTGGACCATAATTTTCAAAAGAGTTGGTGCATACGCCATACCAACTCTCTGCCACCGATCTTGAATAACTCAGCTGGCAGCACATCGGACACTGCCGCTGTGTCATTTTAATAACTGAGTCGTCCTCGTTATAATCCGGTGGCTCTACAAGAGATCCATAATCAATTGGCGGTTCTTGAAATGATTTTCTTCATCGCCCCCAAGTAGGTTAGAGAAGTGACTTCTCTGAGTCTCAGTAATTCCGGAGCATCTGTAAACAGACTTCCATTATTGTCGTTGCAGAAAGAAACTCCGAGCTTAAAGGTCAGACGCTTGACCTTTTGATAAAACTTTCGATCTTTATTTTTATCACATAACCCTTCAGCATCATCAAGCTCACGCCTTTCTTATTCCTTTTTTCCGTTTCGCACTATATCGCTTTTTAACAGTTCGCGTTGTTCCCGACTCTGCAGAGTTAGAGTTAGAGTATCTTGGCGGCACTACACGTACTGCCAACAGGTCTGATTTACACTATGACATTCATGGAGTGGGAGTTATATCTCCATTACTCACATATATCTTCAGAAGCCAGAGAGTACTCCCGTAACAGTTGGGAGTCTGGATGAAAATGCTTCGGCGGTCTGTTGTGAGTGGAGCTTTCCGTCGTCTTGCTTTCGTTGGGTGTTGGGACGTGCGGCATGCACCATGCTGAGCCTGGTGCGTACCTGGGCTGCCACAAGGTAGTGGTCCGAGTCGTTGTTGGGACCTCGTATCGTTCACACGTCCAACACGCTCGGTGCGTGCATTCCGTCGAACACAACAGGATCGATTTGATATGTTTTTGTACAATATGTTATGAGGGAATCAACCAATTGGATATCTGTACCCTTTGAAGGGACAGGATATTCCAGGTATATATCCGTAAATCATGGTCCTTAAATAGTTTGCGGGGGTCGTCATCAATGGGAAATTGTATCCGAGGGTAACCAGGTGATACGTGTACTAACGTACGTTTATGAGCTGCGTGGGCTGTTTATAAAGGAATCATAAGATTAGAATGTAGAATTGATTTATGAATGGAACTTAATGAAATACCTGGAGAGATTGAATTTAAACTGTAAAACTTATTGCATATACAGCAAAGAACTCGAAAAGGATCGTTGGATGCAAAATTTGTATTAAGCTAAAACAAACAATGATTACTAGTACTTCTACGAGGTACGGAGAAATTTAATTGCTGAATAGGTACGGAGAAAAACTTCACCGGAGAAAAGCTTCTGAATAAATAGGACGGCAAGCATCGATCTGCGCTTTTCAATAGGATGGTAGATTAATAAGGTTTAGCCGATGAATATAAGGATGTGAATTAACATTAGGCTTCCATCGTAAGTTACGCAAGACAAATATAAGGAATTCTTTCTGAACAGATTCAAAATGTTAATTAATGTAATTTGAAAATAATTGTAATATCCTTACCTGCTTCTGCTTGATTTTTTTTTTTTTTTTTTATAAAATTAATATACTCGTATTCCCAGTGGCATTCTTAGTGTTCAATATTTCTATTTCAGCTAAAGTTTTAGTTCTGATTTAGTTCTGGGATTTTTTTCTTAATATTAGTCAACGTTTCAAGATTCTAAACTGTTGATATCAGCGGCCTTCTCTCTCTCTCTCTCTCTCTCTCTCTCTCTCTCTCTCTCTCTCTCTCTCTCTCTCTCTCTCTCCCTATCTCTTTGTGTTATCTCCCAGAGATCAAAGCAGTCCCGTTGTTTTTGCGACAGCGAAGTATCGCGCAAATATATTTTTGATATTTGGTGCTTAAATATGGGTTAAAATGCTGGAAAAGTAAACGATGTCATGATAAACAATATTGAAAATAAAGACATTTCACATTTGAAGCAAAAGAATTAGAGAAATTCGTAAAGCGTGCAAAATTTAAAGTTCTGAAAACATATTCCGAGGGTCTTGCCCAGCAGGAATAGATTCTATTAAACTAAAAAGCAACTGGCTCGAATACAGATCAAGGAGGTCCTAGAATTAGTTTCGCAGAGTTTTCCGGGAGAATAAAGCAGAACTAGCAGAAATTGATCTTTCCGTTGATGATGATTTGCGTTTTGATACCCTACAAACGTATCCATCGCTTTTGACAGCAAATGTTAATGAAGTAAGCGTATAACGGAAGGAAATTTAACAAAACATCAATATTTTGTTAAAAAGAAGCTTCATAAACATTGATGTTCATTTTTTACCCAGCTACGATAACATTTTGTTCGAAAAAAAGAAAAGCAGCCCAGACCAAATAACTGTCAGCGAACCTCACGAAGGCGTTGTGCTGCAAAGTCTATTGGAATATACAGCTACGCGGATGCTAGAGCTATACAGCGATGTAATTAATGAAGTTTTGGATGAGTCAGTATAGAGAAATTGGGTTTTGATGCCAGTTCGGGACACAGCGGGAAAAAAGGATGTGGCCTATAGTGCCAAAAGTTTAATTCACGCTCCTGATGCTATTGTACAAGCACTGGTATTGTAGAGCTCTCTGAAGAAGCTGCTGAGTCTATGAACAAAGATGTCAATAAATTTCGACTCCAGCCCATGCGCAAATCTTCACACGTTTTAACAAAGACGGATTTGTTTCGGCGTTTACTTCTATGTTTTCTAAAATGTGGTTTTGATTTGCTAGATTAATTTTGTTATCGATTGTCATTTAACATTTTTACAATTTATTTTAAATGTTTTCTATTATGTTTAATATTGTTTTATAAATCGTTAATTTTCTTCTTTTGCAAAACTAAATCTTATGAAAAACTTGTTATGAATTAAAAACAAATTGCAAATATTTTTTTTTTGTTTCTAACTCTTTGCTTACATGGGGTGGAAGCCCATTTCATCATTAAATAAATCTCACATTTTTATAAAGCCTTGACCAAAATTTCACGTTGATTGCTCTACTGGAAGTATTTTTAACCAACAACTCCATACAAATCCGACCACTGTGTCCATGTGAAACTTCCTTTTTATTGCACCTGTCATTTAGACATTAAGTAATTATTACAACGTTGAATTGGAACACTGAAAGTTTGGTGACCAGAGTCATAAAATCCATGTTACTACATTAATTACTGTGGACGGTAGTCCACGCTATTATATTATATACTCTATTATACGTGCAATATCGAGCAATTTTTTCTGGCAAGTCCGATCGAAGCCAGTTATGTACCATTAAAAAGGTCTTGAAACATACTTTTTACACACAAAATGTTAAAACATATAATGTCGGACCACACCAGTTCGAAATATAGGGGGTTGAAAATAGGGGCTATCACCGCAAACTTATTTATTTTTTCTTGTTTGTTTGTTTGTTTGTTTGTTTGAATTCTTTAGAAAATCTAAATTTTGTTGATACACGATTTTAGTACACTAAAAAACCACGAAACTTTTGTGCAACAACTTATATCAAAATGGCGGTTTTTGGCGGGAAAAATTCAAAAACGTGCAAAAAACTGTACCCAACCGGCTTAATTACATATTGCAATCGATTCCTACCGTACAAATGGAAAATATAATTATTTCGACATAAAGTAGGGTTTCGTCACTTTAGTTTTACCTCGTCAAGAAGTTGGTTTATTTGATATCATTCACATAAATCTTGAAAAATCGAAGTCGGCGGAAAAATGCCAGAGTTATTCAATGTTACAATACCGAAGGTCTAGGATGAAGCAACCGTTAGTGATACATTTTCGAGAAGATGCTTTAAATTAAGTAAGAAGCGTTTTGATGTCCTCGAAGATAAACTGCTTTTTATAGTATAAACAAATTATCAACATAACGAAAGCTCAATTACAAATAGTAATCAATTTCAACAATATAAATGGAAACTATAATTTAATCGTCACTGAATTAATATCAGAACTTGTGCAATAACTTTGCAAATAGGCTTTTGTCACTTGGTTTTTACCTCGTCAAGAATATTTATTTCATTTAAGATCGCCATTAAAATGGTGAGCCGCCCCATTGTTGCATAAACAACTTTTTTTACAGCAAATCAATGTAAAATTTGATATGGTGTCTCTCTACGGAAGGACGCTTCATATAATTATCAACGGACATGCCCCGCCCACTTTTAGGGGTACCTCAACAAACTTCCCATCCATATTAATTTTTTACAATTGTTTCATTGTACGTGCTAAGTAAACAACTTAAAACTTATTCATAAAATTTAAATTTTACCAAAGCATGCCTTTTTTTTAAATTTAAAATGAACTTTTTCAAATCATTTGTAAAAATGTTGCCGTCTAGCAGCAAATAATCCTACATTTAGTAAGTTTTTCGTATCTTTCTTTTATATTTTGATGCTTATATTTTAATATTTATTTATTTATTTATTTTATATCTTTCTGAAATTTTATTGCATCAAGGCCTCCATAAGTTCCACCGAAGAAAAATCTTGATCAGCAATATTTTCAGGCCAAAAAGAACTTCCAAACTGGAACTTTTTGATTTGTTTGGGACACGGAGTGTATTTACATTGTTGGATACCTTGGATACCTTGTTGGAAAACCTTAAAATATCCTTCTCTGCTGTTGAAACTTCATGGGAATGGTATTAAAGCTTCTGCCCTTTTTTTTCTTTTTGCTTTTGCTATAAAAAAATATGCATTTCTTTCCGTTTTATAATTTTATAATTCGCAAGCAGTTTGTGTCGTCAATTGTTCATGTCATGTTGACGGCGTTGTATGCGAATCATAATTTTTTTTTTTTTTTTTATGTGGGTTGCTATTAGTTTGATTTCCTTTTTTGTTTTCTTTTTTGTGCTACTTATTCTTGGTCGTAGGCGAATGTTGCACCAACGTTGTATTGAGCTATCGAGATACACATACGACTTCTTCAGTGTGTCTATTTTGCTAGAGTGTGATTTATTACTTACAGTGCTCTTTTTTAATAGTTTTGTTTGACACAACATGATCCAAATTGTCGACATAAAAGCGGTATTCGCCATCAACGAATGTTTTTTTTTTGTTTAAAATTGCTGTGAATTGTTAGGCATGTAATTACATATTGCAATCGATTCCAACCATAGAGATGACAAATATAAATATATCGTCACAAAAATGATACCAGAAGTTTTGTGAGTTGCAAGTAGGCTTTCGTCACTTGATTTTAACTTCGTATATAGAATTCGGTTCCGTCAGTTTATCAAACAGCTCAACACACAGATAAACCAACAAAAAATATCTGAGCTTTTTTATTGATTCTGCTCTTCCGAATGTTTCCAATTACCGCTTTTATGCTGAGCTTCGAGATGCCTTGCTATGAACGACAAGAAATTATTTTCTTTGGAACATTTTAAATAGTCTTTATTGAATTTTTTATTGGAACTAGTTTTTATACCCTTCACCATGTTCATTTTTAAGTTGATATTGACTGCAGTAAAAAAGTTTTTCATACAAAAAGTTAAAAGTGGTTTATATGAGGCCTCCATAAAAAGTGGGCGTGGCACGTCAGCATGGATACAAATAAACATATTAAAAAAATAAGTAATTCAGATACATCAATCACCATATATAAGACTTTACAATGTTCTACAAGTAAATCTGCAAACAAATTCATTTACGTAGTCTGTAAACTATATTTGTTATGTACGACAACTCTGCGTAGCACAAAATTCATGAATTGTATTGTATTAAACACTGCTTTGAATGAACTCTACGAGATTTCTGTTCACCAGACGGAATTTTGTCTACATGGTACAATAATATCCATACGAAAACTTAGAAATGCGGGCGGGGTTTGTGTAGGAGCTACCCTTTAAATCGGGGTTAGCATGTTCATTTAATACTTGTTATCTGAAGATTGTAAAGTCTCTATCCCTTATAGTCTCCGAGATATGTTCGTTCAAACAAACGACCTGATCCAGAATATATATACTTTATGTAGTTTACGATGCTTAATTTAATGCTTGGCAAGCTTTCAGAGTGTGGGTGGTATAAAAATTACAAGCTCTGCACTAAATATAGTTTGAAGAATTTGTTTAGTACTATTCTCCATTAATAATTGTGAAGGTGCAACAAGGTTGCAAAAATCAGTAAGTGAAGCTAAACATGGAGCTGTTATGATTCCATCTTCCTTTCTTAATTGCTTGCAACAATTTATAGATTTTAGCTTTGTTATTGGTTTGTATGTCACATAGCCAAAATAAAAAATATATCTCATACAAACTAATTCCAACTTCATATCTTTGTTGTTGCTAGAAGAGTCTATGATTAAAAAGTCAACATATTATTGACTGTTTAAATCTGTTGCATTTAAATTGGCTCCTCTGATATGACTTACTTGTTTCATGGTTTCCTCAGAGTCGTGCGTATCTTCATAATTGCTAGATGAGTTGACCTTAAAATTCTTGAAGTCTGTATTATGGCTAATGTATTGTTAAGCTCTTCGACAGAGGGATTGCAATTATTTCCTCCTCTTTGTCTTAAAATAGGAAAGATAGTTTCATGAATTGGTTCAATGTGATTCAAAAAAGTTTGAATGTATTTAAAAGATTCACTGGTAATCTGTATAGCAGATCGATAGCAATTGTTGGAATACGAAGACCCACCATTCATTTTGTCAAATATTTGTACAATTTAAAAAAAAAAGTGCCAGAGATGCAACGAATAGTAGCTTGAACCGTCTTGCTGAATCAGGTGTTGCTATATGTCACAATTAAGTCGTACATACAAAATAATTTCTGGTTTTGGAAATTAAAGAAAGTCGTTTCATTGCTTACTCCAAAATTCGAGAAGTACTTTCAATTCGAAGACTCTTCCTAATCACATACGAAAACTTTGACTTGTTTTTCAATTTCACAAAATAGGTCAGCTCTCAACCCGTTTTCAGCTACAAAATAGTTTAAAATAGAAAACAAGGACATAGCCATAAACACACACACCTGCGTGGCAATTTTAGTTCTTTCAAATGAACAATTGGCGAAAGGTTTCGAGACACCAGAATCTCCCAGAATAGTAATCTTAGATACAAGGTGTCTCAAAAGAAAGTTCATAATTAAAAAATCGATAAAAAGTAAGTAGTTTATTGAAAAAATCTTTATTACATATTAAAATACTCACTTTGGGAATTTAATTCTTAAAAATGATATTGTCCAAATGTAAACCGTTGCGTTCACGGCATTCATTTAATCGAGCACTAAAATTTCGTATGACGGATCGGCAGGTATTCTCCGTGACGGATATTTTCTTTTAATTGTGCCAGGGAAGTCGGTTTGTTGACCTGTTGGACGTGTGTGAAGTTGCTAAAAATGTTCAGAATTACCGTTTTTGTAAAACTCACGTACGCACAATGCACGGTCCACTCCAGAGAAACGCTCCAGAGCGACTAAATTCCCAAAAGCTAGGCTACCGATTGACATACCCCCCACGCCCCTCGGAATAGTTGCGTTCACGCAATCAGCAAATCAAATGTGAACTTTCTTTTGAGACACACAGTATAATTAAAATGTTTTTTTGTACTGAGATAATGAGTTTTTAATTTGTTCGCAAACTAAGAGAGGGACTGAGCACAGGACTGTGAGACTGCTCGAAGGCGTTGTCTTAACTTAAACGCAATATTTTAGAATAAAATAAATTCATTCGTCCTAAATACTCTTCACATCCTTTCCAACAAACAAAATTTAGCAAATATGTTTTGTTTAAGGAGGTTAAAAAGGGGGTGACCGTTTCGCACTTGCCTTTTTATATATTTTGTTTTGTCCACGATTTTGTGTGAAAAATAAATTTAAGGGCTCCAATACACTTAAAATATTGATTGTAGCTTTTGGCGACTCCACTTTAAGCAAGGAAATATTTTTATAAGTGGTGCAAGCTCTTCACAGAAGGCCGAGAAGATGTAAAAGACGAAGGTCGAACTGGACGCGCCAGCACGTCACCAACCGATGAAAACGTTGAAGCAGTGAAGTAAATTTTTATGGAGACTCGTCGAATCACTATTAGAGAAGTTGCTGAGGATGCCGGCATATCGGTTGGCGCATGCCATGCTTTGGACATGAAACGTGTGGCAGCGAAGTTTGTTCCGAAATTGCTAAATTTTGACCTTGCTTGTTCGTTCTTGGCCAAAACCAACACCGCAATCAGGCCTCAGCCACTGTAGTCACCCCCTGCGACTTTTCCTTTTTTTGCGACGATTGAAGAGATAAAGACCGCATCGCTGGTAGAGCTCAAGGCCATACCAAAAAGCGAATATAGAGCTGCTTCGAGCATTGCAAAAATGTTGGTAAAAGTGTATTATATCCGAGGGAGATTACTTACTAAGGGCAAAATGTAGATGCAGATGAATAAAAAAAAAAAATAAAATTTGAAGTAAAATAAACACTTTATTTTAACACCTCTTATTAAAGACATTTTAGGAGAATGATTCTACATACTTACACACGTATATTTTTTAATTTACAATTTGTAAATAATATATCATAACGTCATAACATCATTGTCATTGCTGTATGGAGTTAACACTTTCATTTGGGGTTCAAAAGGTGGGGAAGGGGTCAGGCATAATATTAAGCATTAGACAGTCTAGCTATTCTACTGTTCCGTATTATTAAATATCCTAAGTCCACTCGTAGGTGTTGCCTCCAAATGTAGACGGCACCCCTTCTCTGGTGTTCCCCGGTAACGTATTCATATACCGCTACTTTACCACGCCCAACTTTCCCCTTTTTTCCACTCCAAACGACCCCATCACATCCTAGACCCAGGGAAGACTATGAAATTACTACCGGGCTGGATCAAGATGTCATTCATATCGTGTCGATGATCAGTCTGGCTGAGAGCCCTATATAAAAATAACTCAGTCACTAACGGTCCCTTTCCGATAACTGATCGCCACGGAGAGTAACTGTGACCTCGTCTGTATATGGCGGATCTCTGCACAGATAGACATTTCTCCGCAACTCGTGGGTCCATTATGAACATATAACAAAATCATTAAAATACCATGGGACTACACCGCGACGTAAGCTGCAACTCAGCTTAAAGAGCAGCGGTTAAACGTACTGTGCGCCGGAAGCGATTGCAAGTCAATTAAGACCTGGTATACAGCAACATCACCAGCCAGCCGTGACGAACCGACCAAGAACGGACAGCGGCAAGGGCGACCAATGCCGAACGATACCAAGCTCCTGGTAGAAGCTATGCGCGAAGAAAAAGTCGCTTCTACCACCACCAGGAGAACCAGGTGGTGTATATGACGCAAAGTGCGGGGGGGCATATACAAGGTACCATGAACAAGGACTCACACCAGATAGAGCTCGGGAGAACGCGCTAAGCCACAAAACAGTTGTGCCGATATCACGGGCTTCAATTTCAGGCAACAAAAAGTCTGTTATCATGGTGCGGTAGAGCTCGTCATTGACGATTATAATCTATCCGGAATCATTTGAATAGAAACTTTTTTATTGCAGTTTAATATAATATCAAAATTTACCACTTTTATGTGTTTCCCCCCTAGAAGTGGTAATCTAATATCAAAATTTACCACTTTTATGTGTTTCCCCCCTAGAAGTGGATAATAGGCAGAGCTCGTAACAAGTGCTCTTTTTTTACAGGCACTCAGAAAAAAAACAGTTGTGTGCGGACACGATTTAAAATAGAAGCGAAGAAGCATTTCAACTCTGTTTCTTTTTCAAAACGGTCTTGATTCAATCAACGAGAGTTTTTAGTCGTTCACTTTATGCATTTGTTCACTTGCGACACTTTGCTGCTCAAAATATGTCAAAAGTGTCTTCTGCCCATGCATGTGTGCTATTTATATTTTAACAT
>JAWNNQ010001552.1:0-20993 GCA_035044765.1 Leucophenga montana
TGACTTCTTCTTCTTCCCGAGTATCAAAGGTAAACTGCGTGGTCAACGTTTTACGAGCGCCGAAGAATCAGTTTAAGCGTTCAAAAACCATGTTTTGGAGGTGTCTTTGAACGAATGCAAAAGTATATTGATCATCAAGGGGAATATTTTGAAAAACAATAAAGCCATTTTCATTTAAAAATGTTTGCTATTATTTGCTATTCTCGAAATACAAATAGTACCCCTCGTATAAATGAGAAATATAGTTCAATCGTCACGGAATCGATTTCAGAACTTTTGTGAGTTGCAAATCGACACTTGGTTTCTACCTCGTCAGGAATAGTTATTTCATTTATTACACAAAATATCAACTTTTATTTCTATATAAATGGGTGTGATCCCCATTTAAAGGTTGTGTGCCCCATTTTTGCGATTTTACTTGAACAACTTTTTTACAGGCAAATAAATTTAAAATTTGGTATAGTGTCTCTTTACGAACGGACGCTTCATACAATTTCAACGGACATGCCCCGCCCACTTTCAGGGGTACCTCAACAAGCATTGCATCCATATTCTTGTTTTACAATTTTTTCTTTATACCTGCTAAATAACAACTTGATTAAATAAACAACTTGAAACTTGGTATTAAATCTTCCGTTCTACCAAAGCAGGCCTTTTTTTTAATTTAAAATGAACTTTTTCAAATCATTTGTAAAAATTTTGCCGTCTAGCAGCAAATAATCGTACATTTAGGCTTTTCGTATTTTTCTTTTATATTTTAATATTTATATTTTCATATTTATTTATTTATTTTGTTTATATCTTTCTGAAATTTTATTGCATCAAGGCCTCCATAAGTTCCACCGAAGAAAAATCTTGATCAGCATTATTTTTAGACCAAATAGAACTTTCAAACTTGAATGTTTAGATTCGTTCGGTTCGCGCAGTGTATTTGATTTATTGGACGCCATAACTCAAAACCTTAGTATATCCTTAATATTCACGAATTTCAAGGTAAACTAGCCGATTTTTGATTACAAAAACCATTTTTTCATACAAAAAAAAAAAAAAATTAATTATTATATTATTAATGTGTGTGTGTGTGTGTGTGTGACGACTATGCAGCATTCTGTTTTGTTTTTCTTTATCAATATTCATTTCAGTTGCATTATCTCCGCACTTGTAAAAACGCTACGAGTTCAGGGTAATTTCTGCCAATTTTAATTTTACTCCAAAATGAGTCGGATAAAAAAATAAAAAAAGAATCATCTCTGCTGTTAATATATTGGTGTGCTTCTATTTTAATCTTTTGATTCGTTGAAATCTAACCCTTTTTATTACAGTGTAATTATTTGAACTTATTCTGATTTTCACGTCTGCGGGAATTAAATATTAGACACAACATCAGCTATAAATTTGATACGGTTACTTCTTATGTACGGACGCTTCACATGTACATAAATGAGTGTGATCTTTTAAGGTGTCACCCCTTGCCTTTGGGATTTTCCGTGACAAACTTTTATAAGCAGCAAAATTAATTTAACATTTGGTATGGTGTCATTTTATGGACGGAAGCTTCACATAATTATCAAAGTTATCGGTTCCACCGAAGTAAATGTTTTTTTTTTGTTATTCCATTCACACATAGTGTGAAATGGTACTAACAGTTTGTGTGAAAGCTTGTAACGCAACAAAGGAAACACCGTAGACCCCATAAAGTATATATATATTCTTGATCAGCTCGACGAGATGAATCGATTTATGTATGTGCGTTTGTTACTGCGAATTATTTAAGGATCAATTTTTCAGATATCCAGCTGTAACCCGACACCTACATATATTTTTATGGCAGTCAAATAGAGTTAATTGACATGCTGCAACACTGCCACTTTTTAGTGTATGTCCCATACCACATACCGCCTATCCCCCGGCCACTTTTGAATTTTCTTTGCAATACTTTTTTATTACAGTTAATATCAACTTAAAAACTGATCTGCTGACTTCTTATCGACGGACGCTTCAAATGCATATAAAAATGGGAGTGCCCCGGCCACTTCTTGAGGTACCACTCATATAAATCGACCGTTTATTTTATGTTTTTGTAAGAAACACTTCTTAGTTAAATCAATATCTTTCGATATGTTTTCATCTTACAAATGGTCGCTTTCATTGGATGGGGCGGAACTGTGGAGCATTGAAGAAAAGTATAATATAGAAATATGAAAGACCTGTCAAAATCATATTATGTGTTTGAATTAATTCTTAGTTTTTTTTTTCCGATAATTGAGGCTCTATTGAGCAAAACTGGTTACAAACAGACTATTCGATATATTCCATCGCTAGCCACGATATTTTTCACCTTTTTGGCAAAATACACAAAAACAATTATCAACCCAACTTTAGGGTTTCTTGTAATTACGAGAGTGCAGGCCAAAATTATTCGATCAGAAAAAAAAGGTAATGGGAAAGAGAAATGTCTTTTGAATACAGCGGCTGGAGTAAGACTTTCCATTTGGACGTTTCCAACTTGATTTTGAATGACGCCCAATGACAGAAGGTTTACGGGAGAATTCACTTTGGAAAGTGAAATATTGGAAGTACAATAGTCGCGCCATCTCTTAGGTAGGTACGAACTAATTGAATAATCAATAGAAATAACCATTTAACGCACAGCTGTGAGCACTACTACAAAGTATCAGCATATATTATACTAATTGAAGCTGTTACGGAAGATCTTAAATTACGTTTTCCTGAGAATGTCCTAAAAATCTTCAATTGAGATTTTCTCCTACCTACGCTTCGCATCGAGTTAAATCGGAAAAATATAACTGAAAAAATGCAATGGACTCCGAAACTACACAACCGAGCTCCAATTTGTATACAATTTTTGGTAGTGGCCAGATATAAATTATGTGAAGATCCGTGTTTATGAGCATTTTCATATACTTTATATGTTCACTTGTTTAAATATTGTGGTATACCTTGAATACACATGTGCGATTTTATCGATATTATCGAAAATAACGATATTGGTAATGATCCATTCTATTGATATTTCATTCGATATTATCGAATGGGTATTATTGAATGCATATTAGCGAATGGATTGTTTACAACAAAAAATCGAGCACGAAATCAAGCACCAAATAAGTGTGGATGAAGCGCCAAATGACAATGATTCATTCGACAAGTTAGAATCAGAGCATCTACTTCCAGAGCAGCTGAAACGCCCAGATACAATGCAAAGAAATGCAGCGGCACCGACTTACTTATGCATACACATATAATTTAAAACCGAAAAATATATTCGTTTTGTAATAAAAAAAGTATGGCGCACAAACATGGACCATGGCAAATCGGATAAAGCGTCTTTGGAAATGTTCGCGAGATTCCTGTTAGAGTTGAAAATGAGTTCCGCATGAACCACGAGCTGTATGAGCTGTATGATGAGGATTACGTAGTTTAGCGAAAATACCACCGGCTGCACTGGACTGGGAATCTTATCCGGATGGAACCTGAAGCACACGAATGGAAGATTTACATGAGAGACTTGAACTGTCTCCCTAGCTTAACATTCTTTGTGACCAAATGGTTATTGCTATTGTGTGTGCTCTCTCAACATTAAAAACAAATTACATACATTTTTCTCAATATGAGATTGAGCCAACTAAAAATTCATATCTAGTTTCTTTTTTTTTTTTATTAACAAACTGGTAAAAAGAAAACCGAGCTTTTACCGTCACGATACGACGCGAATAAGAGAACTGAGCATTGCATTACCTTGCATTCGTTAAACTAGGGTCTGAAATATAGAGATGAAAGAATTTACTTTCAATACATTTCAACATAAGCTTAAAAAGAAGTTAGTAAAAGTGTAATTCACAGCAAGCTTTAACGTATTTTACGTCAACTAAGCGGAACAGTACTTTTATTTCTTATTATTCGATTTAATGTTCGGTTATGATTTCCTTAAAATTGTTTAATTCATTTGGCACTGAGAATATTAATTTCACATTACCAATTCTAAGCGAAATCCATCCGAAAATGAAAACCAGTTCATTTTGACGAATTATGTTCCGAACAATTTATTACGATTCGTACACCGAAACATGCGGATATGATTTTATTTACAACTAGCTGGTACCCGACGATTTGCTGCCCTTGCCTTGCATTCCCATGCACCCTATTACCCTGTCCCTCTTCTCCCTGCCACCGTCCAATAACAACCCTTCCGCAGACCCATTCCCGCAGCCCCAACCCCTACCTATTGCTGTCGTTTCACCTGCCTCTCCTTCCGAAACCCCTCCCTATCCATGGAAAATTTAATTGCCAAACCATCACTGGTCAACGTTACCAATAACAATTGATGCAATTGAGCCGAGCATTGAAGCCTAAACGACCGGAATATGACAAAAGACACGACAAGGTGGTTTTTCAACATGACAACGCTCGGCCACATGTTGCAAGATCCGGCAAGGAAACGTTGGAGGCGTTGAATTGGGATGTGCTACTCAAATAAAATGGTCATTATAGTTACATATTACGCTCAATTGCATATTACAATCGATTCCAACCATACAAATGAACAATATATAAATATATCGTCACATAATTTATATCAGTAGTTTTGTGTCTTGCATGTATGCTTTCGTCACTTGATTTTTAACTCGTCAAGAGGTTTTCTTATTTGATATCAGTCATTTTAATAGAGAAGATAAATAAAATGCTTGGATAAAACTTTATATGAAACCTAAACCTTGTTTAAGGCTTCTTATATGAACCATAGATTTGTGTGGGGCTATATTTTAAGTTGTCCCTCTGAGCATATGTGGGACATTTCAATTGAATTGAAAACAAATTACAATAAATTCATTTAAAAAAAAAACATTACATTTTTATTTTAAAACATAAAAGTGGGGCTATATTTGTATAGCGGCTACCCCTTAAAATGTTCTTTTAATACACTTGATCTGTAGATTGAAAAGGAGAGTCTAAATATTCTAAATGTTTTTATAGTCTACGAGATATTTTCGTTCAAGGAAGACTGTCGGACGGACAGACGGACATGACTATATAAACTTGTCTTCGCATGCTGATGAAGAATATGTATACATTATGGGATCTACCACTTCTCCTTCTGCCTGTTAAATAGATTTGCACATAATTAATATTCCCTTTTACCTTATGGTACCGGGTATAAAAAATAGACATTTTGTTTTTGTATAATAAATACATATCAATTTATGGCAATAAATGTGCGAGTTTAAATAACCAATTTTTTTTATGGCCAATTGTACTTATACATACATACGAATACATACAAAAACAATTCAAAAATAAAAGTGTACTATAAGAGTATAACAGATTTAACAGTAACTTCAGCTTAACGGTAACAGCCATTAGTATGACGAATTGGGAATAATAATTAGTCCTACACACTCTGATATTTGCGATGTTATATCTCGGCTCACGGAATTTTCACAGAAAAGTATAATTTATCAAAATTTGCGTAATCTCGCGAATTTTTATCATTCAAAATATGAGCACGAAAATTTTGGTATTTTGACCCATATTTTTTTAAGTAGGTATTGTACAGCACCATATTAGGATTAGCAGTGAAGGTATTTAAAAGACCTCTCCAACGAGCTATTACACGTTGGAAAATATTAAGCAGTTTAACCACAGTAACCAATTGAAATTAAAGCTTATTCTGAGCTTTTCCCGCTAAAATCCGCCATTTTGAAAAAAGTTCTAGAACAAAAGTTTCTTAATATTTTGTCTACTAAAATCCTGTATCAATAACATTTTGGTTTTCTAAAGGATTCAAACACACAAACTATTTCATTAACTCGTCAAAAATTTACAAAGTTTATAACTTTTGAGTGGGTGGACCGATTTTTGTGATCTTGGGTTCGTTTTACTCGTCTCGGCGCCAAGAATAAATAAAAAATAAGTTTGCGGTGATAGCCCCCCCCGAGCTTCAATACCGTTAAGGGTGGGTACTTTTCAACCCCCTATATTTCAGAGTGTCTGAAAGTATGTCTCAAGACCTTTTTAATGGTATATAACACGTTTCGATCGGACTTACCAGTAAAAACCTCGATATTGCGCGTATAATGTAGTACTCGCGGTGCAGCCACACTGAGGTGGGCTCTCGTCACTTGCGTAAAAAAATGTTTCTACAATATCTTTAATTAATAAAAAATTAACTAAATAAAATTGAACCGCACTTTTGGATCTCTACTGTATTCTTATCAGAAAAACCATACTTATTGCAATCAGTGGCAAATAAGTATGCCGAAAGAACTAATAACAGTGCTGCATAAATAATGTCCTTGGCTGAGATTTTTTTGCCCAGATAATTTTTTTTTTGTAGCATTGCTTTCGCGGTTTCAACAATTCAGACAAAAAAAATATAGCGTTTCGCTAGTTGCGGACTCTGTCAATCGCATATTCAGTAGATTAATTTCTGCGAGTATTTCGAGTCGAATTGGTCGCAAAATGGTGTTCCATTTATTCTATTCAATAAAATTGAGCATCCATCATCCCAAATAACTTCACCATTTTCCAAACGATTTTACTGTTCGCAGGAAAAAGCTTCTTTTTTTTTTTTTTTTTTTGATTGACGATATCGCGGGGCACGATAAGGTCTCGAGGCCCCATATCCATTGCTGCTTTTGCTTTTGTTAGTCATCTTTCATGCTGAAAGATGACTGAAGAAATGGCGCCTTGTACAGCCCATAATTATATATTAGTATTTTAAAAGTTGACGAAAAAAAAAAAATATTTATGAGTCTAATACTCACTGTGACTAATCTCTTTCATTACGTATTCCGTTCGATTTGTTGTTTATTAATTGACATGATCAATATTCGCTTGTATCCTATATCGAAAAAATACGAACTATTTTAAATGAACTTCAACGCCATAAGGGCAAACAAAGGAAGCACTTGTTGTCACATGCAAGATGATAGACAAATATACGGAAAACGGTTGTTGTCCGGCGACAATAATGTGCAAGATGATCATTTACATTGAACCAAGGGTGTTCACGAGAATTATGTCATAAAGAAAATAAACGAAGAGAACCAACAGCAACAACAACATTAGCAGAAAAAAATAAATTTAAAAACAACTTTAGCTAAAATTTGCTCCACAGTATCTGCTAAATGTTTTTGTTGCATGTTGTTGTTGCAGATGATACTCAATCCGAAACTTTGTCCAATTCGAATCGTGTAAGCCTTCTATCTCAGTCACTCAACCATTGTAAGTCAAGTTTTACTCCCTTTCCCACCCACTGCGTTTCCTTGTGGCACGAAAAACTAATTTAAATTTAAATGTTAAATGCACGAAAAATGTTTCAAACAAGAACAACAACAACAACAACAACAACAATAACAGCGAAGAAAAGTTTCTCTTGCACATTTTCAGTAAGGTTCTTCCTTTTTTGTTGCTTCTTCTTCCGTTGTTAGTGTTGAAAATTTTGTCATGTGGGAACTAATAAATGTTTGGAAATGCGGCGATATACTCGTACATAATGTATAATAAGTACTTAAGACACCTTCTGATGAAACGGTGCCAATAACTCGAAAATTTATATAAATTATTCGTTGCTATTTATTTTGTCTCCATCAAAGTAATTCCCATTTGCTGAAATATACGAGGCATATTCAGAAAGAAAGTAAGTGTCATGTTGGCAACACTGCAGTGTAGCCTGAGACCGATTAGAGGTCAGTACGTTGAGAACTGTCGCCGCGACAAGACGTTTCGTGAACAATGTCAGTCCAAACTCCCACCAAGTGCGAAATACGCGGCGCCATCCGATATCTCGTTTGGAAGGGAAAACCTCCGTTTGAGATTTATAATGAGGTGAAAACTGGCTATGGTGATAAAGCTATGAATCGTACGAGTTTGTACAAGTGGTGTCGCGAGTTTAAAAACGGTTGTACGTCTGTGCACGACGATCAGAGGAGCGGAATACCTTCAATTGTGACTGACGAAATTGTGGAAAAAAATCGAAAATACGCTCCGTGACGATCGCAGATTGACTGTGGATGAACTTTCTGCGATGTTTCCGCAAATCTCAGATCTCTACTACACGAAACAATCATAGAAACCGAAATAGTTGGCGGGAAACTACTTCGAGGAAGGCATCAAAAACTTAATACCCAGCTTCGCCACCTGCATAGAGAGGAATGGTGACTATGTCGAAAATTAGCTTACATTATGTACTAAAGAATCACGTAACTTTTTTGTTTTAGAACCTACAAAAATTCAGTACTCTTACTTTCTGGATAGGCCTCATAATAAGGGGAAAGTTAAATAAAACGATTTTAAGAAATTTTTTGGAAAAATGAAAAATAATTGATTTAGGGCCATTTTCACGACTTAGAAATACATTAGAGAATAGAAATTTCCTAGATATGCTATTGATGGAATAATATTGAGTACTGTATTTCACGACTTTACAATTGTAAAAAATCGATTTCGAGTAGCCCTGCAGAATAAATCGATTTTTGGTCTGTTATCGATCACTTTTTTGATATGTCATCGTTGAAAATCGGTTTCTTTCGTCTTATTTATCGGCCAGCTTAAAAATGCTCAAGAGATGGACAGTCTATTCATTTGCACGAATGTAAACGCATAAAAAGTATAAATTAAAAGAAAAAATTAAATGAATGAAATTGAGCGCCGCTGCAGTAGAAAAAACTAGCCAATCCATGTATATAAAATGCACTTTTGCATTCCAAATTTTAATAAAAATTTCAATTTGGTTTGTTTTCATTTTCATTTTTTCATTTTTGCTTTCGTTGTTTTATCGCAATTCTGAAATCAAGTTGGCAGCTATCTTTGAAATATATATATATATATATATAATATATATATATATATATATATATATATATATATATATATATATATATATATATATATTGGTTGGTCGAACTAGGCAATATATTTATAGGCTAAATAACAGTAGTGACACTGAAAACTAGGCTTTATGTAATAAAATGAGCTCTAAATATATAGGCAAATCGTGAAAATGGCCCTTAGATTTCGCCCAACCCAAATTACCGAACTTTTTTAGTCCCCTCTTAATTGCTGTTGTTTGTTTTTGAGGCTGTTTCTGCAGGTGAAGGTGGTGACGTTTAATGTTCCTTCTTTTGCTGTAGTTTCTGTTGCTATTGTTGTCTCTATTCCGGTTGCTGTTGTTGTTGCTGACACTTACTCGGTTAAAAGGTTATCGCTGTGAGTGCCTTGCAACAATTAGCATAAAATAACAGCTACAGCAACTGCAATCGAACGTCTTCACTTGTTGCTGCTGGAAAATCTGTTAGTATTGTTGCTTTCGGTATTCCTAATTTTAAATGTGTTCTGCGAAATTTATTTTTTATATTTATATATATATATATATATATATATATATATATATATATATATATATGTGTGTGTGTGTGTGTGTGTGTGTGTGTGTGTGTGTGTGTGTGTGTGTGTGTGTGTGTGTGTGTGTCTGTGTGTGTGTGTGCCTGTGTGTGTGTGAGTGTGTGTGTGTGTGTGTGTGTGTGTGTGTGTGTGTGTGTGTGTGTGTGTGTGTGTGTGTGTGTGTGTGTGTATGTGTGTGTGTGTGTGTGTGTGTGTGTGTGTGTGTGTGTGTGTGTGTGTGTGTGTGTGTGTGTGTGTGTGTGTGTGTGTGTGTGCGTGCGTGTGATGAACAATTCATTTTGACCAGTACTTTAAAAACTTATTTTAAGTTGACACAAAAAAGTTCGGTAACCTTCAGATGTAGGACGTAGGAGAATATATATATATATTCGAGAAAGTCAAAAATAAGAAAAATTTTGCAATATATCAAAATAATCGCACAGTAGCTCGTGTGCCGAAAACTGGTGGCAAAAATCAAATTTTGGCCAAATTTATCTTAAGAACAATAATATAAATACCTGCAACTGTGATAGAAATGAGCCTACGATCTGTGATACAACCAATAAAATGTACAAATCTGTGATAAACGTACCTGGTCTAACTGAACGCTTTATAGGGTCTGATTTCTATGACAAAATACTGGTTAAAGTTGCACATAAACCGTGGTGTACTACCGGACAACTGTAATACGAAAATACGAAGAGTGCAATATTACAGGAGGATAAATGTTACTTGATATGTTATGTGCCGGTGACGGGTCCAACATATGAAACAAAATATGTGTTATATGACGAAATCTACAATACATTAAAAACTAGAATTGTTAGCCAGAAATCAGTTATAAAATGTAGAAACTTTGATACAAAAAACAGCATTACACTGTGCGGATCAAAATCATTCGCCATTACAAAGAGGATAAGACAACTACAACAAGCGCTTCACGATTGAGATGCTGCATATAATCAACACTGCAACTCACAAACGGACACCGAAAATTGTGCGCACATATACCGACACCTGTTCACTAAGAAATAATTAGGCTAGCTTTAGTTCAAAACTCCACAACAGACTAAGAGGTCGCGTGTTGTCTTATTGTTGTCGTGTAATAATATTGATTCCCAAAATTCATTCTAAATTCATTCTAAATGTTAATACTTAGAAGTCAACTTGGATTTTTTTTTATCTTGGGTGTTTTCGAAACCAACTATAGTTAGATCGCCAGACTTTTCAGTTACTAATACTTATCTTTGAAGTTTGATACATAACCTAATTATAGGCAATTGGTTTAAAAACTTATTCATCTACTAAGTCACGCACCCTGAGTAAATACTCACAAAAAAAGAACATATATTTATAAATTTAAATCTTATATAATTAAATTTTTATCGAAGCAGTCATCAACATTTTCATATAAACTTATCATATCTGGCGAATATACTGTTTTTAGTTTTGGCGCTATTCTAAGATGCTTTAACAAAGAACATTCAAGGTCCGATGAGGCTAACAGCATCATAAACAAATTATCGTTTTGAAGCTGACGAGAAATTTTGCATGTGTTACTGTACCTGTATCTCATCTGATAGCTCCCCAATGAGAAGAGATTGGTACTCAATTATGTTTTTACTGTGGTGTAAAACTTTATGTACTGTAGGGATTAGGAATTTGTTTAGATATTGTTCCGGTTCTCGTGGTGTACATACGAAATTTTTGGGAATCTAATATTTTCCTGCAGTTCAAAACATTTAGTAAAACCAGCACCCTTTTAAAACTTTCGCCGTATTATCATCTTTGGTGTTTCCCTATACTGGTTTCGGCTGATATAGCAACAACCCAAGTTCCTAGCGAAGAGCTTCTTGAAGTTGTCTTTTTAAAGTCTACTGCTTCACCTTATTTGTGAGACACAAAGTGTAGGCAAGTTTGTGTTGGTTTTGTATCTTTGATTTCATTTAACTCTTTTTCCGTCAATCATTGTTAAATAGAGTTCGTGGTATATAAAAATAATTTGTTTTGTTTGTAAATTTCAGTTGGATGCCACTCATTAATTTCGCTTTTAATGCTATTAATAGTGGTAGTGATGCGTTGTGGGGTTTCGTTAGCATATTGAAACATTACTGGTTTGCAAAAGTGAATTGACGATGGACGACAATTTCTCCAATATTATACTAAATTGGACTTTAACCTCAACTTGAACATCATTTAAACCATGAATCTCAGAATCTCATTAGTGGGTGTCGTAATTTTTTGTTTATATGTGCTTTGGCTCGATGATCCGTCTTAACCTCAATTTGCTATTGTAGTAGTGTTAGCTTGCAGTGTGCTCCTCACATCCTGAAGTTTTATCCTGAAGATCTCTCACAAAACGGTTGAGCAGTTGTTTTTTTTTTTTTTTTTTGAATTACGTAATAGCATGTGTTTTCCTTTGGATAACCCAAAATCAAGAAACAGTGTCAGGGCTTTTTCATTACTATATTTAATATTGGATTTTGTATCTGATGGTGCAGTGATGCTTTCTTCAATTCGTCGTTCCGATACAGATGCGGTTATTCTGCCTTTAACGTTTTCCTGGCTTTTAATGTATTTTAATGATAAAACTGTTGACAGATTTTCTGAGATATTCTCAGTAACTGGTTAAAGCTTTCTCTTCTTGGTATATGTCGAGCCTTCATCAATTAAGTAGAATGCTCTGGCATATCATCAAAAGCTATTTATCTATCTCGGAACCGATTTTGTTTAGTCCATATTAATTTTATTTTTCCATAAATGCAGTTTAATATGTTCGAAGAGCGACGAATATTTGGAGAATTCAGCTTATGTCTTACAGCTAATACTAATATCTCTTTACTGCTACTCTCTAAAGATAATTCAAACAACTCGCAATATGTAACTTCTTCAAGAAAATAATCGTGTGGTAGTACCTGACTAAGAGACTTCCTTTAATTGGACACCAATCACTTTTCATGGAAATTCGTTTAGTTTTAATTTCATTAGCACAAAAACTTAAAAGTGGACAGTGTGTTGGCAAGTTTATTTTAATCCAGCTTATTTGAAGATGAAATATGAGTATATCTGCCGTGCTCCCATTTTCCCTTACTTTTGCGTTTTCAGTAAAGCTTCAATCCGATTTTTCCGAAATCTCATTGAGTTTCGTTGGAAGTTGGTTTAGCTTTGAAGTAAGATTCAAAAGTGACATGATACAGATGCGCATGAAATCGCAAAATGCAAAAGTAAATGAAAAACGGAGCACGGCAGATATACTCATATATCACGGCTGTGTGTATCTCAATTTGAATGTTTTATCTCTGAAAGTCTCTGCAAACTTGACATTGAGACAGACGGACACGTTGATCGAGAATATGTATACTCTGTGAGCCTAACACGACTTTTCTTTATTCGTTCAGAAGGAATGAGTTTTGCAACGTAAAAGTTGCATCGGTTTACCTGACGAATCTTCATTTCTCCGATCTTTCACGCAATATATTAAGAGCCATAAACATAGCTAAAATAAAAATATATTTTACAATAATTTTTATATCCAACAAAATTTCATCCACTCCCGTCAAAAAAAAAAAAAAAACAATTCGTTCCAAATACATATACAAATATTCATTTTACTGTGTTCAAAATTGTTAAGGCCAAGCAACTTTTCAAAAATTGAAAAAAAAAAAAAAGAAAAAAAAAAGGAAACAAGAAAAAACTTTAACTTCGGTTGAACTGAAGCTCTACCATTCACAAGAAATTTTAAATCGTATTCTAAAACATAAATGTGAGGGGTTTAAAAAAGAGCTATCCCAAAAAGTGGGTGGTACACGCCCACTAGTAGATGTGTATGAAGCGACCATCTATAAGATGCCGTCATATCGAATTTCTAGTTGATAGTTACGTTTTTTGTACAAATGCATAAAATTGAGCTGTGGATTTGTATGGGACTACCTCAAAAAGTGGGCGGCACACGTCCATTTGTATATGTATATGACGCAGTTGTCAATTAAAATTCACTAAATCGAATTTGAAACAAATATTAATTGAAATAAAGAATTTTTTTATAAAAAAAAACAAAAGTGGGAGGTTAGTTTGTATGGGGTCTACCCCAAAAAGTAAGCGGGACACGCCCCATTAGTTTTGTTCTTGATCTTCTCAATTCTTGTGAAACAAGAATTTTTTTACAGGTTCGACAAACGAAGTTCTGACTTTGACAAACCTGGACTGAAAGTTGGACAAACAAACTGAATTCCAGCGATAAACTTAACAACCCAATTACCGGCTATTAGTTACAAAAAGTTAGAAGATGGCATGAAAGTGTTTATGGTTTCTGAGATTCCACGTCGAAAAGAAATTATGGGTTTTCCAATCAACATAGGCATGCCCTTCTGCTGCTCATTACAGCATGACCTTTACCACATAGATCTTGCTTTTTGCTGTTATTGTTGCCGTAGTCACGTTGTTCAGATGGATGTGTCAACTGCCAACTCAATTTCTATCAGCCGCCGTTGCCTTACCACGCCTATCATAACCCTAATATAGATACAACAGTTAAAAAAATTGTTCTTTTAGATATTAAATTCATTAAAAACCTATGTATACTATGTACAAACTAAGAACACAATGTAAAAATGGCTCATATGTAATTAATATTACCAAATAATAGTAAAGATTATAATATTGAAAGTATAAAAGGATTCGCAGAATATATAGTTTATATAGTTTAACTAACGGACAAACGAAGTACATTTAAAAGAACTTCACTTTTCACATTTCTAGTAAATGCGACACGATTTCGGGGCAGTAAATTGCATGTAAATAACTTTTCATATGTTTTTTTTGTGTTTTTTTTACTTCCTTGTCAGCGGATGAAATGTTTTGAATATAATTGATTAATTGATTCAATTCTTCCAAATATTCATATTCCCCCCAGTTTACGATTCATTTGTTACGACAATGTACGTCTCATTTCGCTTTACCAAAAAAAAATTATGGATTTATTCACAGTGCGATTTTTGCCTGCATGAATATAAATATAAAATATAATATAAAAGGTCGGTAAAATCGCGAAGATGAGCACATTACATATACGCTCCTAAAATAAAAATCTTTGACCTTGTCGAGTTTTTTATCGAAAATCGTTTTTCTTCAAAAGAGTTTAATTAAATATGAAGGATGTTGCAAAGTTTCTCCTAAAAGGTGTAAAAATGTACATCGATACAAGTTGTATTCCTTCTAGAGCTTTCAGCACAATTTGGTACAGAGAAATGTGCAGCGCTCACCATTTTTTCTAAATGATCGGACCAATCGGACATGTTGCATCTACTCAAATTTTTTGTTTGTTTTATTTATAAAATGTTGTATATTATCATTTCCAATGGTGATCAATAAAATCGGTGAAATTGGTCGACGCCAACGTACCGAATCCTGCTTAATGTTATAAACGCGAAAGTTTGTATGGATGTGTGAATGTTTGTTACTCCATCACGCAAAAACTACTGAATGGATTTTAATGAAACTTTACTATAATATAACTTATATATCAGAATAACGCATATGAAGATTAAATCATCGCATTTATTTAATTAAATTAAAACAAACACAGCACAAATATTTTAACCACGTCTGCTGCTCTGAATAGACGACGAAAAGATGATAGCGTTCATGTGTTTGCCTTAAATGGTCATGTGTGCGGGATGATTTTAGAGAGGCAGCTCTTTCTTTATTAGCCAACTTAGAATACCTAGAATACCCGTTTTGATCATTATCGATCGGTTATATGAACCCTAATACAATATTCAAGCTTAACCCTAATACAATATATGAGCCTGCATACTAACATTTATGTTTACAATATAAGTATTTTTCACGCGATTTTAGTATTTTTGTATGAACAATTTTATTACCCGAGGGGTCATGAAGAAAAGCGAGTTGGAGAAGTGGGGGCAGGGAGAAGGGCAGCAACGCGCCAGGTACTAACTAATAGTAACATTAAATTTGGTGTGCTTTAAATGTGTAAGAGGAAGACGAAAGTATTAGTTTTCATACGAAAAGAAAATTTATTATTAAACTTGGCACAAGGAATTTGAAAGAAAGCCATCTAAACCCAAATAGTCTTCAAAAATATTTACAGCTGGAGTCAAACTCGTAGTTTTGGTACAATTAAATTTAAAAGTCGTCATATTTTCTTGATTTATCCTACTTTTATCTATTTCTTAGTGTCAATTCGTTATACTAGTAATAGTTTTGGCCCGCCTGACGCTAGATTTACTCCCTATTAATACATCCAACAACGCCAGAAGAAAATTGCCCATGAAAATTCTGCACAAAGCCATGTTTAGGTGTTCCATTACTGTGTATAAAAATTAATATAAACAAAGAGTATGTTTATAACTATGTATGTTGGTATATGTATGAGGTGTATTAAAAAATGGTGTGTGTGTGTGTGACTTTTTATTTTTCTCGAAAAATATTTATATATTCATCAATATCTATAAATATCTACATCACAAGTTCAAACTTTATGCCTGCTTCATCAAAAAACAAAAATGCGTTCTTAATGGTGGTAGGCTTTGATATTTTACTGACGTGCAAGTCCGATTCAAAGAAACAAGCACGGAGAGCACGCATTGTCTACTAGAAAACCGTACAAGTATCAATTTGTTCAAATAACGGGCCTGCTCCTTGCGTTCCCTTGCAATACTTGTATCATGCATCCAAAGCTCATTGGCGGAACTAAGTGGGATCTAGGGAAACACTACATCCCCCCTCCCCAACTGAATTTTTGTTCAGTACAAAAACAATTCTTTCCAGTGTGAATATTATTACAATTTAGTCACAATGGTTGCAACGCCTTCGAGGAAGCTGTAGTGGCCCTTGTCGCACTCAATCCCTCGTTACGTGCACAACATGCATGAACGCATGATCATGCAGAAATCTGCAACATGCGCAAATTTAGTGCATTTGAGGAAATATCAACTTTGGTTTTTTTCGGCATTTTTTATTAAATAATGGCGCAGCATTCTTTTTGATATTGGACTGCGACTGCGAAAGAAGGAAAAAAAAACTAAATTAATTAGTATTCAAAACTAAGTACATAATGAAATTTCCTAAATAGCTAACCAATATTGATACTAGCAAAATCCATAGGGAGGCAGGATTTTTTAGAACAACAACCTATTTTACGGTATATAAGGTAGTGATTCCACTGCGTTATTGAGATAACGCAATATCAAAGCGGCGTGAATAATTGTGCTGATTTGGACAAGCAACATTCAGGGCGGAGCACGTTCTCCACGAACACCCAAAATGTTAGCTGCAAAGCGCATGTTTCGATACTATTGCGAAGGGACATCGCAAAATACAGGAAACGCGTTTTGTTTTGCAGCCCTTCATTGAGTCTGGCATATTTCCATCAACGAGGACAACGGCTATTGCTAGCGCTTGGGGATCGACATTAATACGGCTGCTGATGTTTTCCGTATTATTGCCCAACAACAATTAACGGAGCAGCAGCACCAACGTTGTTAAGCCAGGTAAACTAGATAAAATGGCATATAACAGTGTAGATCGGCTTAACTTGCTTCCTAATTTAACATAGTCAATAAGGCCGCCACCCAATTAAATATAAAAAAAAAAAATTCGACTATCTTAGTTTTTTTCGGTGACAGCATGTTTATAAAATCAGTTCGAATTAATTTATGAGTCTGTCTCCCCACGATCTCTCTCATTTGCATCGTTAGCTGCACCAGATCATCCGGAAAGCTTTCTGTGAAGGAACCACCAGCAACATTGAGTAATAATCAAACATTGTGTAAGTTAGCACGAGCAAGCCCAAAAGTGCTGATCAGGCTGTCTGGCCGGATGCTCGTTGCAACATAAGTTGCCGACGGAACATGACTCTTGCATGCCGGAGCAGCGTGACTGACACAGAGCGGTCACGAGGCGCCAAGTCACCGTTCTGTCGCCGGCTCAGCGACTAGGAACGAGCTTTGTAGGGTAGCGTTAAGATAAACTTAAGTTAGTCTTATCGTTACTCTAAGATTCAGCCGACGCGGGTTGCTCCGTGGCAAATAAAATAAATGATATAAAACAAAATTTGTTTGACCTGTATATTGCTTATTGCAGGAGATAGCAGGAGATAGAAGTTCAACATTGATATAGATTCAGATCTATTCATCATGCTTTAAATTTCGGTCGCGTCGCGGTAGTATCGATATATTCATGTCTTACGACTAATTAACCTATTTATGAATTACAAATTTAAGCCTCGAATATTACTATTGAAGTTTAAATGCACTTTCTAGCTTATAATTTTCTTTACGTATTAGTAGGTAAATGCGGCTAGTATAACATGCATTAATTGTAGATTTAAATGAGTAGTTTCGCGATACCCATTTCCTGTATAAACATTTGTAGTCTTAGAAAATTAATTCAATTAAAAGCGTGTATATTATTTTCGAAATGGTTTCGTCTATTTGCTTCATGAACTAGATGACTTTGAGCTTACCTTGTAATACTAGTTGAACGTTTATAGAAGGGGTCACCGTACATCTTTAATGAACAAAATTGGAAACAGTGACCTAGGTAGGGTGGGCATCCTAGTTGACGCTCGTCATCTGCGGTTAACTTACAACGGAGCAAATAATCTTTAGCTGCTGAGTAATTCTTTTCGTGTATGAGTGCATCTTTTCCCACTTGACTGTCTCTTCTTTCTTATATCTTTGTGGTAAATCTGAATAAGATTACTACTGTCAACATACTATATACGTACACCTAGCAAAATACAACATATGCCGGAAAAATGAATCCACCCCGTAAGCCGACGAGCAGAGCTGGTACAATTGCCTACTAAAGTCATTAGTAACACCGGACATATAATAGCGAGATATACCGTTAACACCCATCAATAACAGAGCAATATAAATTTGTGTTAGTTAATTATTACAAAGCATTGGTGACTTCATAGAGAGACACACATGGCTAGATCGACTTCGCTTTCGATGCTGATCGAGAACATTTATATTTTATGGGGTCTGTTACGCCTCCTTGTGCCTGTTAGATACATTTCCACAAACTTAGAATACCCTTGGCAATCAGGGCAGGGTAATTATGCCCCGCTCTTTGATGGTTTATTTACATTATTTTATGTTTCATATTGGAATTTATTACACTGGCCTACATGAGTTTGGCCAATAAGATGGGACCTAGTGTTTCCGAATGGATATTTCATGCTGAACATTTTATGGGTCTGACGTTTTATTTACCGGCATGATTGGTTAAATGCAGGATTATTTGCTCCTAGAAGGCAGAATTTTTACAAATGTTTTAAAATTAAAAAGAAAAAAAGCTTGCTTCGGTAGAAACGAATCTTTAATACCAAGTTTCAAGTTGTTTACTTAGCAAAAATTGTAAAACATAAATATGGATGGAACCTTTGTTAAGGTAACCTTAAAAATGGGCGTGGCATGTCCGTTGATAATTATATGAAGCATCCGTTCGTAAGACGACACCTTATCAAATATTAAATTGATTTGCCTGTAAAAAAAGTTGTTCATGTAAAATCAGAATTTGGCGGCGTCCCCTTAAATGGAGATCACGCCTATATATATAGAAACTAAAGTTGATATTTTGGGTAATAAATCATTTGGGTAATAAAATATTTTCAATTTACAAAAGTTCTGATACCAATTCCGTGACCATTGAACTATATTTTATATTTATATTGTTGAAATTGATTATTATAGTTATGTAATTGAGCTTTCGTTATGTTGCTAATTTGTTTATGCCATAAAAAAAAAAACAGTTTATCTTCCAAGGGTATCAAATTCACTTCTTACTTATTTGAAAACATCTTCTCCAAAACTCCGACCGACCGACTCCATTCGATACGAAAAAAGCGTAGCGTAGTTATTTCGGTCTTAAGTTTGCTACTGCCTTTTAAACAACCCTACAGAAAAAAGTCTGGTGGAGTTAAATCCAGAGAACGAGGAGGCTAATGCATATCACCATTTTTCGACACAACGTGTCTCGAGAACCTGCGCTACATCGTAGAGGCAGCGGTGTGGCATGGCGTGCAATTTTTGTTGAAACTAGAAGTTTGTCAGTCCTTTTCCACGAATGTGGAGACAGTCTAAGTGCGCCAATATCGAACTATAGTGTGCGCCGTTGACAGTCACTCCAAGTTTGAAGAAAAATGGTGCGATGATTGTTATTGTGCAAACTCCAGCACAAACAGTGACTTTTCATCGTACAGTGGTATATCGGAAATGACCAGTGGGTTCTCCGTTTCCCAAATTCGACAGTTTTGTTTATTGACTATGACAGAGAGCGTAAAATGTGCTTCGTCCATCCCCAAATGTTATCCCAAAAATCAGGCTCCGTATTGATCTTTCTAGGGAAGGTATTTCCATATTTCTTTCGGTGTGTATTGAGTCATATATAAAATCATATTGAATGACGTTTTAGGATCGTGCTCATTTGTCGAAATCGGCCAAAAAATGGCAGAATTATTCAATGTTAAAATACAGAAGGTCTAGAAAACGCAGCCGTTAGTTTCTTTCAATTAAGTAAGAAGCTGTCACACGTTTCATGCCCATAATATATGAAAAAATTCCATGGTCTGACCTAACCGACGTCCTCAGCAACTTCTTTAATAGTAATTCGAAGATTATCTACAACAATTTGCTTCACTGCTTCAATGTTTTCATCGGTTGTTGAAGTGCTGCGACGGTCATCGTCATCACGTCTAATCTTTCTATTTGACAAAAACAAACTAAAATGAAAAATGAATGATCGTGTCAAAAACGAATGCACGTAGAAATTTGAGAATGGTCAACTTTTTTTCTTTTTATCTATATATAAAGTGCAAATCGGTCATATCCTTTTTAACCCATTTAAACCCAAAGTATTCGCTTGATTTTTTTTTTTGTTTTTGGTTGGACAGGTTGTGAAGAGGAGTATGGAAGAATGTTATTTTTCTTTCTTTTTTTCCATAAGTCCTGTGCATATAAATCTATAACTTTATGCACACTCGGTCTGCTGATAAAAATGTAAGCAGACAGCGATATTTGTTTAGGCGCAAACATTTTGGCAAACACCAAATTTTAGTTTTCGCATGTTTTTTTTTGTCTTTGCAAGTGAGGTCGACTGAGCCTGCTATCTTTTATTTATGTGCATTCTCACTTAAAATTAAAATGTAAATAGATCGTTAATAACACTAGTTTACAGTCAAAATGTACATTCGATGCCACTACTTTTTGCTTATGTATTATGGCCCAACAAACTCAAAAATCATAGTAAACAAATTTTCTATGGATAGAATTCCTAGATATAACTTATTTGCTTTTCTTCTCCTTTGAAAAACATTATATTAAAGGTAATAAAATTTCCAAAAATTGCGTTGACAAGATTTTTTCCAATCGGTTTTGGAGCCCAAGTGTTATGGACCTAGATATATGAAAAAAGATTTTTAGGGAAAAAGAAGAAAAATATCTAAAATTCAGTTCCAGAAAAATCGAAAACGTCAAATTATTTGCAGTTTCTTATTTTCTACGTATAGACCGGACTTTTACGAGATATTGATGGAAGAAAATCTATGGACAAATACCGAA
>JAWNNQ010001553.1:0-20805 GCA_035044765.1 Leucophenga montana
GTTCGAATGTAATTGTAATCTAGTTTGGTATTTTCTGCTTATGTTTACAACCTCTTCTTCCACCGTTGGGATGTCTAAGTCTCTATGTAAACCCATGTTGGTTATATACCACTCCGCATTCGTGATGAGACGGAGGATTTTTGATTGTTGTCTCTGAATAAACGCCGTGTTTGTTTTTTTCGCAGTTCCCCATATTTGTGCTCCATAGGTCCAAATTGGTTTTATTATAGATTTATAGATTAATAGCTTGTTTATTAATGTATAATCTTGAGTTCATATTTAAAATCCAGTATAATTGTTTACTTCTTTGCTTGATCTGATCGCGTTTTCTTTTTAATGTGATCTGATCTCGTTTTTTTTAATGTTGTACTTCCAAATCAGCCTGCTGTCAATATATAGGCTTAGATATTTTGCTATATTTGCAATAGTTACGTCATTACCATGGATTTTCAAGTGGATTGGAGTAAATTTGGTTTTGGTAGTGTATATCGCTTTAGTTTTAGTGTTGTTTATTTTAATTTTCCATTTATTAAACCAATCTAGCGTAGAGTTTAAATTTCTTTGCAACGTGGCTACTGCAGTGTTAAATATTGTGGTCAGCTTTTAGCAAGACTGTATCATCAGCGATCGTCTTTGTACCTCACAAAGAATACTCTGTCTTTGATATAGCATGTAAGAATTTGAGCAATGTTTTCTGTATACCACTTGAAGAGCTTTAAAATTAAGTCTTCATGCCAGCCCTTATCGAATGCCTTTTCTACGTCTATGAACACTCCTATGCAGAACTTCTTGTCGTCGATGTCGTTTAGGATTTTATTTGTAACTCTATGGACTTGTTGTACAGTCGAGTGATTCCGGCGGAAGCCAAATTGATCGTCGAGTTTGATTAATTACGACTACACCTTATAGCACAGATCGAACACATTTGGTCAGAATTTAATCACATGTCAACGATGTCAAATTTAAAAAAGATTAAGGAAATGTTACAGGAGACTGAACATAAACATTTTGAGATGCGCAACGGGGTGATTTATAGGAAAACGAATGACAATTCTTTAGTTTTCTGTGTACCACAGGCAATGGAAGACCATGTTTTATATAAGTACCACGATGAGATGGGACATATAGGAACTGACAAAATGACTGACATAATCTCAAAAAGTTATTGGTTCCCGAAAATAAGAGTGAAGTCAGATATGCATATAAAACATTGTTTAAAATGTGTAGCTTATTCCGACAAAAGTGGTAAAGAAGAAGGAATGCTTCATAATATACCGAAAGGAAATATGCCATTTGAGTATATATAGACCATTATGGTCCAGTAGATTTAAGAAGATCAAAAAACACAAATTTGTAGTAGTAGTTGCGTTTACGAAGTTCGTTAGATTATATGCAACAAAAACAACAAATACAAAGGAAGTAATTGAATCGTTAAAAGACTATTTTAGAGCATATAGCCGCCCAAAAATGATTGTATCAGACAGAGGTAGTTACTTCACATCGAACGACTTCAAAGAATTTATGGAAGAAAATGATATTAAGCACATAAAGACAGCAACAGGATCGCCACAAGCAAATTGACAAGTAGAACGAGTGAATAGGAGCTTAGGACCTATGATACCAAAGTTAGTAGAACCAGACATAGGGTTACATTGTTACAAAGTAGTGGAAACGATCGTGTATGCACTGAACAATACACTACATACAAGTATTCAACAGTATCCGAGTAAGATGTTATTTGAATTTTCACAAAAAGGAAAAGTCATAGATGAGTTCAAAGACAATTTAGTTGAGTTACGAGAAAAGTGAAGTGATAGAGATTTAGAAAAAGTTCGAAAAGACGCGCAAAAAGCACAAGAAAAGGCCCAATCGTATAATAAAAAGAATGTAGACAATAAACGAAAGAAGGCAAAAACATACAAAGTAGGGGATTATGTGGTAGTAAAAAGATTTGATTCAACTGCGGGTGTTGCAAGGAAATTGATTACGAAATTTAAAGGCCCTTATCGGGTAAAAAAGGTATTACAAAATGATAGATGTGTTTTAGAAGATGTGGACGGTTTTCTACAGTCTAGAATACCCTATACGGGTGTACGGGCGGTAGGAAACATAAAGTTGGTCGCAAAGAATCGTAATGAGGAAGTTAGAACCACTGATCGTCAAACCAATGTTAGCAATGATAGTATAACAGAGTATGTAGATTTAGGTGAAGGTAAATATTATTGAAAGTGACAATAAAAAATTGCACAAAATAAAAGATAGCACAATAACAAATGATTCTAAATGTAAAAGTAAAAATAATTGTTTTGGCAAAGATTGTATAGATTTAAGTAAAAATATAGAAATGAAATACGAAAAAAAAAATGTAAGTGTAAGGGCTATGGCGATAGCGCAGCGGTAGTTTGAAACTTGATGAAACTGACAGTTTGTGTGATAATGTTAAAATAATCCTAGACTTTGCCCCATATCAACATCAATGATGTTAGTTGACAGATATTTTTGAAAGTATTTAATAGGCTAGTATATTAGCAATGTTTGTATATTCAACGCTCTGTATAAGCGCAACAATTATATAGCAATCCGATTGAAAGTTTGTCTAGTGATCATTAATATTTGAGAAGCAGAAAACAATGCCGAAAGCAACATCAACAATAACAGCATGAAATAGTCTTTGGAATGGAGTATTACATCACAGCGATTCATAAAATTAAGTGCGGTTTCTCAACAAGTCGAAAATTTAAACCGATTGTTTGGATTCAATATAAAGAAAACTATGTTGGTTTTGAGAAGCAGCAATGGCTGCAGTTTCTTACATACAAAGAGTGCATACAAAGAGTTTCTACATGTGGAGAAAGAATTCGTCGGAATTTATTTCTATTTTAAATCATTTCGGGAATAAAGTTGAATTTAATGCCGATACATGGAGAGCTCTATTAAAAGTTGCTATATTTATAACAAATTTTCTTTGTTGGAACACAATTTTACAAAAGCAAATACCAAACTTCTATTATAATTATTATATTCCACGATGCGCTCAACTTGAGAAAAACTTAATAACCTTACAAGAATTGAATAGTTTAAATTTAAAATTGGAAACCGAGTTTTGTTATGTTCAAATATGATTGCGATATTTTAAAATTGAGAAGCAATTGGGTTTAAAACTAGTGCTTGTATACACTAATGGAAACACTCAGAAGAAAAGCAAGTCTCTAGAAGTATGCATTAAGATCGAGGGGACGGACTTGATCATTTTAATTGGTATCGATGAGCTGATCAAGAATATATGTATTGTAGGTATATTATGCATGTTGTATTCGTCTTCTTTTGAATATAACATGCGTTATACAATGCAATAAATATAATAGCAATAAACAGACTATCAAATGCAAATGATATAAATGCAAATAAATACAAATGCAGGGGATATACAATTTTTAATATAATGAGAATAGTGAAATACTTACATATATCTACTTAATTCTTCCACGTCGACAAGAATGGTGTCTTGCAGATTTTGCAAGTCATCGCGATCAACCAAATATTTTACGAGAATCTCATTCAAAAATTCAATATGACTGTGTAAGCTATCAACGACAATCTGAAGCTGAGGAACGCTCATTTCTGTCAGCATTTGTCGTGAGACACGTCGTTTTCCAGAATCCATTTTGATACCAACTTTGTGAAGGGCGTTTTGTATAATATTCGTAACTGATGATGTTCTCTGTTTCTGTTTTTCAATCTAAAAAATAAAAAGAATTGGAATAACAATAATAATTTGTACACTAAAACAAGTAAGAGCTATAGTTCAATATTATTTTACCCCATACGTCGATAGAATATCAACAAGGAGAAGGATGACCTCAGTTTAACTCCAAAGCGGTCAAGACGAAGCCACGACCTCACTACTGGCCAGCTCCAAACAACCGAAAATTCAATACGAAAATAAGCAGACTGACGATGCCCTTAAGATAGCATTGATATTAATTAATTTCTACATGACCGAAGTGGGAGTAGCCAGTGGCGAGTTACAAAGATTATGGCGACTAGGGCTAGGAAGAGTAAAGATGAGCGCAGGATGACCTTGTAATACAAAAGATTATTCAAGTTTTGTCAAGTTTGGTATAGCTGAGATACTAGTGGGAGCCTCTGCTAAGGCCACAAAAGACAGAATTTTGCAAACCGAGGTTTCCAAGAGCAGAATCGTCAGTGTCTTTCGCGATCGTTGTAGTGGGCATGGCACAATCTTAAAAAAAAAAAGTGCAAGTAAATGGAAAACGCATGCAATATAAAATCTACAGCAAACTCTGGACCCACCACTCTTGCTCTGATACCAACAGTAAAACAAGGCAACATGAAGGTAATGGCGTGCGACAATGACCAGTAAGGAATTTTCTTGAAAGCAGCGGTAGCAGAGCAGGACGTAGTATACCCAGAATCAATTGTATAAGTGGCCGACAAGGGTTTTTAGAACCGCCTTTGAGTCGGATGAAATTGTTAGCATGCTATAAAACATCCACATCCCCACCGACAATATGTGGGTAACAAAAATGGAAAAGTAAATAATCCTGCTACCGATCGTACAGCATAAACTGCAGCATAATCGTGATAAGCTACCATACCTACCAAAATCAGTGGGAGATCACTGACACAAATATATGAATACATGAATTTTTAACCTGGCTCAATTTTTAAGCTGGCTGAAATCGTTACAACGAATGTGTTCGTCCCCCTGGCGCTGTGGCTGGAAAGCGTTGATTTTTGTGGAGAAAGATTCTTCCGTGATATTCCTGTATTATTGATATTTGCTTAACCTACATGGCCACATTACCATGCGGTTTTGTTGTTTTTCAAAACCTTATCTGTGATGATCAATACAGTTTTGCATCCGCTTGAACCAATTTTCGAAGCACTTTTTCGACTCTGTCATAGAATAGAGGCCCACGTAATTATTGTTTAATGTACGGGAACCAAAAGAAGTCATTGGGTGCCAAATCAGGACTGTACGGTGGATGATCTACCAATGCTATGTTTTGAGTGCGTCTGGTGTGATGCGATGTGTGCGAGCTTTTACATAAAAGGTACTGTTTCCGAGATATACGATTCGAAAAATAATGCATTTTTGAATGAATTATTAGATTTTATGAGAAAAAAAATCTCTTGCTTCTATAGTTACTGAGATCTTGTCTCATACATCCAGATGGTCGGACGGATATACAGACGGATACAGCTAAATCGACTCAGCTTTCGATGCTGATCAAGACTATATATACTTATAGGGTCTACTCCATCTCTGTCTGACTGTCACATATATTCAAAAACTTATTTTACCCGTGATGTTTCGGATACAGGGTATAAACCACAAAAAGAAAAAGGTTTTAAAAATATCTAAAACTACATTCAAAAATGCATTATTTGTAAAGTCGTACATCTCGGAAATGGTACCATTTAGGCAAATGGCGTAAAAACAAACATCATACCTCATGACCTCAGCTCTCACATAGTTAAGATTAGCAAAAAGTTTACGGAACATGTTTGAAAACACAAAATAGTTATATTTATTAGAGTATAAAATGTGGCAGGTAATATCGATGTCATGATATCACGAATGCAGCATTCTTACTTGTCTTATACATATAAAGATAACCACAGGGCAGTAATCCTGAACTCTCACACCTTATACAGTTCAATTAGTCTGTTAGAAAGTCTTGAACGTTCATCCATTCTCGTGTCACAGGTACAAAAATTCGAAATTTAGTGTATAAGTTCCAAGCCAATTTTGGTTTTAATTTATTACTGCCATAGTGGATTCTTATGTAAACAAAGTACACATATGTAATAATGGGCGTATCCCGCCATTTCCATACAGACACACCTCACAGTTTTTGGAATTTAAATGTATTTGAAAAGTATTGTTATTACTATTTATTTCTACGCAAGTAAACGTTTTCTTGTTTTTGAGTTACTTACTGTACTTCTTGTAAATAAGGTACATTCGTTTATTCGCACACAGCAAAAACACTTTCTAAGGCCTAAAACTAATTAAAATGTCGAATTTCACGGGGAAAAGCACAAAATATGAACACACTTATATGAACAGATTTGGTTGTCAAAGCGTAATACTCGTACATATTGAAAATAATTGTTTAAAATTCAGCTGTGTACTATTATCATCAAAAATATCAATATCCAAAATATTCCAAGTTTTAAATTACTTTGGAGCAAATTGTACGATTTTCTCATGATTTTTTGTAAAACTATTACCTTAAATTGCATATGAGCTACTTCAGCCGATTGTGCCAAAGCCATTCGAGTTTCAATTTGAAATATAGATTGATTTGTAAAAAACTCAAAGTTTTGATTTTTATTGTCACAGCGCACAAGTTCAAATTTATCATGCGCTTCATCGCTAAACCTTAAACCGTTATGCGAAATTGTAGATGGTTTATCAATAATCTGCGTACTAATTTTCATTGATAAACTATTACGTGCACCTTTAGTTAGTTTGGGACAAGTCTCTGAATCAGAACTATGACTTTCTGTATCCGATGAAATATCACCAGTTGGCCAAATTTCTGCATCTGTAAATATACGCATTATATTATCAATATTTTAAAATTACTGTATAATGTTACTTACCTTGAAAAAAGTTTGAGTGTATTTTAGATTTTCTATTGCTGGCCTTGTTCCCAGTGGGACTCGATTCCGCCTCCATTGCCAATCGTCTACGTATTTGTTCGCGATCATTTCGACGCTGCAAACAGATGAAAGCATTTTAAATAAATTACAAACAAACAATGAATTATTAATTACGAATATTTTAGATTATATCTGTAGGCATATTAATACATGGCAATAACCGAAAAAAAGTACACCAAGAGATAAATTTTAAAGTTTCTCCAACTGCTCTTATTATTTAATACAATGATAGGGTACAATGATAGGCTATATTATTATTAGATCGTACTAATATCAACAGAAAATGTTTTTCGGTCCCGAATTTTTGTTTTCTGCCTAAAACTTAGCTGTTCACAAAATAGATCAAATAAACATACCTTCACCCGTCCTTAAACAATTTTTTTTTTGCTACAACTTTCTTCAATTTGATAATATAAACGCTTTCACTAATATTTTACAAGAGAATAAACTAAGCTAATGGCCGTAGGACCCACGAATACAATCAGCAAATTTTTTCCCCTTCATTGCTCTGGGATTTGAAACACGACAGAGACCTTGCGAAAGGGATTGCTGTATACATACAGCAACATTTTTAACATCGACTCATAGGTCATACTTGACTTTTGTTTATGTTTCTATTAAAATATACAGAATCAATAGAGAAAAGCATATTAAATATGCATGTATTGAGTATATTCACCATTTGCGTATGACATGCCAAAGTAATTGTCTTTGCATTATTCATTGTTGCTCTTTTTTCTTGTTTTATTGTACACTAGTACACTTTTTGTTCCAATACAAATTTATATTTCAAATGAAAGTATTTGGTCGTTACATAGGCGCCGAAGACGAAATGGGTGAAATCGTAAAAGGAAAGTTTGACAGCTGTTAAGAGCTCCAAATCTTATTTTGAAAGTTGTACATGATAATTATCTACACTAGCCAATAATAATATTCATTCATTCGTTGGTTTAATAGACACATCAGAAAAGCATATTAAAAGTACAACACATTGTCTATCTGACAAATGGCAAAGTTTAAAAGTCATTGCGTGCGTAAAATAACATAATAATGTTGCTTCCATTGATAAAAGCTATATTAAAAAATCACGACCGCAGTATTTTTTTCTATATACATATATACATATAACTAAAATTGGAGTGTATGTTTGTAATTTAAATCACAGCCCCTTTTCTAAGCCATGCACTAGTCTCAAAAGACTGGCCACTTAACTAAGGAAAAATGACTACCGGATGGACGAGTCTTTTGGGAGTAGCAAGTCTCTTATTTCCGTATGACACACGATAAACAATCAGCCAATTGTTTTCCCCTTCATTGCTCTGTGATTTTAATCACGACAGAGATATGTCTCATATTTTATATAAGTGAAATATTTTACTAGTAGTAGGCAAATTATATATACACAATTATTTTCGCTTTTTTGTAGTACTATTGTCGCATGTGACTGTAGACGGTAGTACATCAACTGATGAAAGCCTCCTCAGTGTGGCTGCAGCACGAGCACTATATTATACACGCAATAACGAAACTTGTATTGATAAGTCCGATCGAGAAGTGGTATATCTATATATAAATATGCCAGCGCAAATCATTCGATTTTTAAACCTCTTAAGCACAACATTTTAGCTTGAATTTTTGTTTTTTCTGGTAAGAATGTAAGGAGCACGGACGAATGTAGTTTTTTTCAGTATTGCGGCTAAGGTTGGTAAAAACCACGTAACGTCCTTTGCCAACCACATAGGCTCTCTCACAAAGTTCTCTCTCTCTCTCTCTCTCTCAGCTGTCTCAACTTGCTATAGCCATTGCTATTATAAGGTAAAGCCATCGCCGCTGACTTAGGCATGTCAATATGAACGTGTAAGAGAGAAAGAAGAGCAAGATTATTCGCGTGCTAACAGTTTTTCTTGTGTTTCGTTTAGTTTTACATGAGTATAGGTCTATGAAGATAAAACAACTTGAATTGAGCATCGATATTATTTAGATTTTCAATTAGAGGGAAGAAATGTAGAAAGAATAAATTTAATAATAAAAATAAAAACGAAGCTAAATTTTTAACTAATTCGCTATTTTGGTTGCTTCCTCCAGAAGCGGTCGATACCGCCAGGGGCGCCATCTATCGTTCTACTCGATACAATGGAAATTTCGACTGTTTTATATTAACAATGCCAAAGAACTTCGATCGATTTGATTTGTAGTAGAGTAAACAACATTCAATTTTGACACAAGGCAGCGCCATCTATTGACAGTTAGAGAATGCAGCCAGCATATTTTAAAACATTGGCTCCATCAATACAATGGTGTTGGTTGCGCCATCTACCGGCCAATGGAAACATTATGGGTTAACTAGCGCCATCTCCTTACAAAGATCTTGGGAATTGAGGCGGGAACATGGAATTTTAAGTAGTCATCAGATTTGTATATATTCTAGTGCCAACGATTGCTGATTGCAGCGCCCATTCCAAAATCCCATTGGAACATGTGTAGCCCACATAATCCTTCCCGGGATTGACAAAGTGGGATATCCCCATTAAAATTCTTTGAGACTAATTCCATACTTCAGGAAACCGCCATCAGTTTCTTTTTTGTGTCATTTTCTGAAGAGGATTGGCATCGGATTGCAAGATAGGCGGAATCATTGGCGGAATCAACAGGATATGCGCTGCTTATCATGGGAATTGAGGCGGGAACAGGGTATTTTAGGTGGTCACCTGATTTTTATATATTCCAAGTGGCATAGCCAATAAAAAACAATATTCGCTCAGCCATGGTACAATACAATATTTATTGTATCATGCGCACAGAAACAAAAAAAAATTCGTCCGCGATCCAACCGTTCAGCACAAGTTTTCAAAGTGGACAAACGTCTTGCCTATGAAATAGATGAAAATATTTTACAAACTCTCTCACCTGTAGAATTTTTGCTTTGTCTATGTTCTGATCTGCTCTAACAGCAATGTAGACGAAAACAATTTGCTGATTGTTACTCGTGTGTCATTCGGCCATTATTATTTTACTATGGCAATAGCTGCTACTGTTTTTTTGGTTTCAGTTGGAAGAATAGAGAAAAATATTCTGTATCTCTGTCGTACTATAAAGAGCGATTCCCATTGTAGAGCATGTCGATCGAGAAGCTTGACGTTAGGCTCGAAACTGTTGTTTGAGCACTTGCAAACATGTTGGAGAGTATAAGTTGACTGTGTTTTTGATAGTATTATAGTTGGTAAAATTTTAAAAGAGGAATCAAATTCGAAAATTCGATCCGGCAGACTGGCTTAATCCAGTAATAGTGAAAGCAAAAATATTAATGCAGCAGCTGTGGCTCGAAGGTGATGGTTGGGATTGCCCCCTTCCCTGATAAGGTGGCATAATTTTTTAAAGTATCTCTCTTCAAACTCTCTTCAAGGCAACGAATATTTGGAACACATAAGTGGTGAAACGATTTGCGCCTATCTGGCAGACCGTTTCAAATACGGCTTGGAGACATGTAACATCCAAGGAATATCCTACCGATCTGGGATCATCATTATGGTGGAATAAATCTTCATTAATAACGCAGCCGCCAAACGACTGGCCTCCCAAAAGCAAGTAGAGCAGAGCTCCTACACGCAATATCGCTGAATATAATTCTTGCGCGGAGTTATAGTCTGCGGCGCTAAGAGGAACCACCCACATACTAAAAATATTTCATATACGGTCACCTTTCGTAAAAGGAAAGTTTGACAGCTGTTAAGAGCTCCAAATCTTATTTTGAAAGTTGTACATGATAATTATCTACACTAGCCAATAATAATATTCATTCATTCGTTGGTTTAATAGACACATCAGAAAAGCATATTAAAAGTACAACACATTGTCTATCTGACAAATGGCAAAGTTTAAAAGTCATTGCGTGCGTAAAATAACATAATAATGTTGCTTCCATTGATAAAAGCTATATTAAAAAATCACGACCGCAGTATTTTTTTCTATATACATATATACATATAACTAAAATTGGAGTGTATGTTTGTAATTTAAATCACAGCCCCTTTTCTAAGCCATGCACTAGTCTCAAAAGACTGGCCACTTAACTAAGGAAAAATGACTACCGGATGGACGAGTCTTTTGGGAGTAGCAAGTCTCTTATTTCCGTATGACACACGATAAACAATCAGCCAATTGTTTTCCCCTTCATTGCTCTGTGATTTTAATCACGACAGAGATATGTCTCATATTTTATATAAGTGAAATATTTTACTAGTAGTAGGCAAATTATATATACACAATTATTTTCGCTTTTTTGTAGTACTATTGTCGCATGTGACTGTAGACGGTAGTACATCAACTGATGAAAGCCTCCTCAGTGTGGCTGCAGCACGAGCACTATATTATACACGCAATAACGAAACTTGTATTGATAAGTCCGATCGAGAAGTGGTATATCTATATATAAATATGCCAGCGCAAATCATTCGATTTTTAAACCTCTTAAGCACAACATTTTAGCTTGAATTTTTGTTTTTTCTGGTAAGAATGTAAGGAGCACGGACGAATGTAGTTTTTTTCAGTATTGCGGCTAAGGTTGGTAAAAACCACGTAACGTCCTTTGCCAACCACATAGGCTCTCTCACAAAGTTCTCTCTCTCTCTCTCTCTCTCTCTCTCAGCTGTCTCAACTTGCTATAGCCATTGCTATTATAAGGTAAAGCCATCGCCGCTGACTTAGGCATGTCAATATGAACGTGTAAGAGAGAAAGAAGAGCAAGATTATTCGCGTGCTAACAGTTTTTCTTGTGTTTCGTTTAGTTTTACATGAGTATAGGTCTATGAAGATAAAACAACTTGAATTGAGCATCGATATTATTTAGATTTTCAATTAGAGGGAAGAAATGTAGAAAGAATAAATTTAATAATAAAAACAAAAACGAAGCTAAATTTTTAACTAATTCGCTATTTTGGTTGCTTCCTCCAGAAGCGGTCGATACCGCCAGGGGCGCCATCTATCGTTCTACTCGATACAATGGAAATTTCGACTGTTTTATATTAACAATGCCAAAGAACTTCGATCGATTTGATTTGTAGTAGAGTAAACAACATTCAATTTTGACACAAGGCAGCGCCATCTATTGACAGTTAGAGAATGCAGCCAGCATATTTTAAAACATTGGCTCCATCAATACAATGGTGTTGGTTGCGCCATCTACCGGCCAATGGAAACATTATGGGTTAACTAGCGCCATCTCCTTACAAAGATCTTGGGAATTGAGGCGGGAACATGGAATTTTAAGTAGTCATCAGATTTGTATATATTCTAGTGCCAACGATTGCTGATTGCAGCGCCCATTCCAAAATCCCATTGGAACATGTGTAGCCCACATAATCCTTCCCGGGATTGACAAAGTGGGATATCCCCATTAAAATTCTTTGAGACTAATTCCATACTTCAGGAAACCGCCATCAGTTTCTTTTTTGTGTCATTTTCTGAAGAGGATTGGCATCGGATTGCAAGATAGGCGGAATCATTGGCGGAATCAACAGGATATGCGCTGCTTATCATGGGAATTGAGGCGGGAACAGGGTATTTTAGGTGGTCACCTGATTTTTATATATTCCAAGTGGCATAGCCAATAAAAAACAATATTCGCTCAGCCATGGTACAATACAATATTTATTGTATCATGCGCACAGAAACAAAAAAAAATTCGTCCGCGATCCAACCGTTCAGCACAAGTTTTCAAAGTGGACAAACGTCTTGCCTATGAAATAGATGAAAATATTTTACAAACTCTCTCACCTGTAGAATTTTTGCTTTGTCTATGTTCTGATCTGCTCTAACAGCAATGTAGACGAAAACAATTTGCTGATTGTTACTCGTGTGTCATTCGGCCATTATTATTTTACTATGGCAATAGCTGCTACTGTTTTTTTGGTTTCAGTTGGAAGAATAGAGAAAAATATTCTGTATCTCTGTCGTACTATAAAGAGCGATTCCCATTGTAGAGCATGTCGATCGAGAAGCTTGACGTTAGGCTCGAAACTGTTGTTTGAGCACTTGCAAACATGTTGGAGAGTATAAGTTGACTGTGTTTTTGATAGTATTATAGTTGGTAAAATTTTAAAAGAGGAATCAAATTCGAAAATTCGATCCGGCAGACTGGCTTAATCCAGTAATAGTGAAAGCAAAAATATTAATGCAGCAGCTGTGGCTCGAAGGTGATGGTTGGGATTGCCCCCTTCCCTGATAAGGTGGCATAATTTTTTAAAGTATCTCTCTTCAAACTCTCTTCAAGGCAACGAATATTTGGAACACATAAGTGGTGAAACGATTTGCGCCTATCTGGCAGACCGTTTCAAATACGGCTTGGAGACATGTAACATCCAAGGAAAATCCTACCGATCTGGGATCATCATTATGGTGGAATAAATCTTCATTAATAACGCAGCCGCCAAACGACTGGCCTCCCAAAAGCAAGTAGAGCAGAGCTCCTACACGCAATATCGCTGAATATAATTCTTGCGCGGAGTTATAGTCTGCGGCGCTAAGAGGAACCACCCACATACTAAAAATATTTCATATACGGTCACCTAACCGTAGAATAACAAAATTAACTCAGAACAACATTAACACGATAAAAATTTGGCCAATTATAGCAGCCCAAAAGCAATATTATTAATTAGGTGGCTCTGCAACTGTCGGTTATTGGTCAAGGCCGCACGTAGGAAAGCGCACCATTCATGATCTTCCCATCTTAAGCTCAAACGTCCTCTCTGACGCCGTCCACAAATCAAGTTCATGTTTCCGTTTTAAACCTTTAGTGCTGGTGCTTCGGATGCCACCCGGATGAAGTGACCAGCCCAATGCAGCCGCTTGAGTTAATGCACTGGACTATGTCAACCTCATAAAACAGATAATACTGCGCCAACTCTAAGAGGACGAAAAAACCTACGAAGAACCCTTCTCTCGAACAGTCCTAAAGATGCTGTATCCGTTGATGTCAGGGACCATGCTTCTGCGCCATACAGCAGGACTGGGGTTATCAGTGTCACAGATTTTTATCTTCGTACTTGGAAAGATTGATCTACTTCTCATTTGCTTGCTGAGCCCAAAGTAGCAGCGACTAGCCAGCGTCATACTTCGTCTGATCTCCCGGCTGACGTTGTTGTCGCTGTGGAGAATGTGATCCATCAAGAAATTAAAGAAGTAGCACGATAAAGCATCACTACGCTTTGGGTGTGTGATAGCGTCATCATGCAAAGACGAACGATCTTTGCTGGGATACCAAGTTCAGATAAGGCGTTGAAGAACTTCGTTCTTATCGGCTTGTCGAAAGAAGCCTTATAATCGACAAATAGGTGGTGTGTGTCTTTATTGTACTCATGGGCCTTTTCCAGGATTTGTCGTAAAATGGAAATCTGGTCACTGGTCGACCTTTTTGGTCTGCAGCCACACTGATACTGGCCTATCAGTGCATTCGTGACAGAATTTTGTATCCAAATGAAAAGAGACTTATTCCATGATTGTTTGATTATGGTCTCCTTTCTTGAAAATAGAACAAAGAACACTGAGATACCAATTGTGGAGCATACGCCTCACCAACTCTTTGCCACCGGCCTTCAATAACTCAGCAGCAGCTCATCGGCTTTTTAATTACTTATAATCAGGTGGCTCTACAAGAGAGGCGTCATCAACTGGAGGGTCTAGAAATGCTGCTCTATTGGCGGCATTCGCCCCCAGGTAAGTTAGAGAAGTGAATTCTCCATAGTCACAGTGATTCCTATGCAACTGTTTGATTTTTTGATAAAACTTTCGAGTTTCATTTCTATCACATAGAACCTCAACATCCTCAATCTTATGACTTTCTTGTTCGTTCTTTGCATCTTAAAAAGCGTTACTCCTTTTTTCGTTTCTCACGATATAGCTTTCTAACAGCTCGCGTTGCTTCCGACTGCATATTTCTTTTGTAAGCAGCTCCTTTCTCTGCAATAGCTTTTCGGCACTCATCGTCATTCCAAGAGTTCGTCACAGGTCTGGTGTATTTAATGACTTCCACAAGGTAGTTTTCCGAGTCGATATTGGGATCTCGTATTGTTTGTCTTCCGTCGATCACAACATGATAAAGTAGATTACGTATGTTTTGATAGTTACTGCTCCAAGTAGCCTTGTGTATGTTAAGGTGTGGAACGGCAAAGTCGATTAGCCTGTCGCGAAAGCTAAATTTTCCGACCAAAGATTTCTTTCTTCCCAATCATGGCGTTGAAAGCATCAAATACGATGTTTACATAGTAATTGGGGCTGAGCTCGTAGAGGCGTTCGAGACGCTCGTAAAATTCATACATGCTCGGTTGACTCACGCAGTTCTTACATACTACAACGAACGGCATCGAACTCTCTTGCCCAACAAATCACGCCTGTGCTACCAACTTCTTCAGTTGCCTCACAGAACTTTACTACATGTAGTATCAGCTTATGGTCAGAACCTTACGTCATGAGTTCTATGTGCCTAAGCTACAAACGGAAACTGTAAAACATGCACAATTTATAAACAGTATTTTCAGTCTCAGTTGATGGAGCTCTGCCTCGTGAGCAATTACGGTCGCCCTTCCGTTTTCGGTCACCAGGGTAAATTTTGCGGAACCGGTAGAAATTAAGTCATCCGCTGTTCGTAACGATGCAGTTATTCAAGTGTGGTTCTGTGTTCATATGTTTTACGACAAGAACTATTCAGCTTGAAGGATTTTTTTTTTCTATTTCACCACCCGCTTTCTTAGAAGTGTTTTGTATTTCGATAAACATACACTAAGTTTACATCATGCGTTGTTTTTGTTGTTTCACCAAAGAAATTAATGACCATCAAATGCAGAATAACATGCGCAAAGGTGAAATTCACAAAACCACGTTCCGGCAAGATGCCCACAAAAACAGTCTTATTCTGTGGATTCGCCAACAAACGCAGACACACGCCTAGCATAAAGCAGCTGACACTATAAGTAGTGTAACATCTGTCCCTTTTACTCGCGACGTCCCAAAATCTGACCAAATGTCCCTGAATAATGCGACATTTTTTTATTAAATGCAAAACTCGAAGTTAGAAATTCACACAACGCACGAATGTACACCTATTAAAGAGTATCTCAGGATTTACGCCGGATTTGATTTTTAAATAAAAAAAATGCCGTTTTGAATACATAAATGCCGATTTTGAAGACAAAATCATCTTTAGTGAGGAGGCTCATTTTCATCTCAATGGCTTCGTTAACAGGAAAAATGTTCGCATTTGGGGCGCAGAAAATCCACGAGTGATTTATGGAATGTCATTTGACGTTGAGGTGACACACGTGCAAACTTATTCCCACTTATAGCAGTTCACAAATCGACTCACACAACTAGAAATACTTTGTGGTTAATTCGACGAACAATTCCAGAATGTTCTGAGCTGTACCAAAACGAGCTTACTGCCATAGGCATAGCTTACAGGCAATATAGGTTAAATTCTAAGAATATATCCAGCATTGAACGAGTATAGCAAGAAAAATCAAGATTCAACAAAGCTTCTCAAGGATTTTTTCACAAATGATCTGTCGAAATTATGGGTTTTATTTCTTCGTGATCAAGTAAGAATGAGTTCAGTTTTATATTATTTTTTCGAATCACAACCATAACCATTTCACAATATGTTTCGATACTAAACAGGCATCGGTTTTCAATGAAGCAGTGTTAAAAGTGGAAGGTGACAATGTTTCTGCGATGGAAGTTAGCATTACTTGAGCCGATTTGATCTACAGCCTTGAGAACAGAAAAAGGACCAAATTTCTTTCTGTTGCCGTCCAAAATAAAACTGCTAATTTATTTGAAAATAATATAGACATTACAACGGCTGCAGTTTTAATGACTACCTCAGCAATCTATTGTACATATTTCATTACTTTATATGAAATATCCAATCAAAATAAATTTAAATTTTTATTCAAATTTAGATACGTGCATCGTGAAGATGGGCTATTATCCAAGACTTACCACAATGGGAAAATATGGAAGATACATTCAAAACTTGGATTGACATAAGCACCTTCACTAACAGCGATTGCAACGTTGATTTTTTGTTCAGTTTGGTTATTTGACGAAATTTGTAGCTGCTAAAAAAAATTCAGAAATGGTAACGTGACAAAATACCATTTAATATGCGTTGAGTGAAGTGTGTCAACAATTTTGCGAGAACTACAAACTATTAGGAGATAGAGTCCAATATACCTATAAAGAAAACCCACGCCTTCAAATAATTACCTTGGAAAGTGTCATATTCGTTGCTGGTAGCGATAAATATCACCAACACACAAAAAATTTCAACGAACGAACAATTCCAATTAGACGAAGAAAAATCAGGTCCATTTAGTTTGAGTTAAAATCCTTGCATGTGCGCCAATGTACATAATAGGTATATATATAAGTAAATATATAAAATTGCAACTAATTTACATATGTACAAGTATAACAGATTAATGCACAATTTCCTTTTTGCTACGCTTATTTTCACCTGCAGCACTATTCAGGCCGTCGACTGGGAATTTGTTCCGCTCGCTATTTTTGAATGTGTGTGCAAATGTACGGTCTGGCAGTGAAGTTTTAATCTGTGCATACGAATTATGTTAGTATAATACTTCAGTATTATTTTGTGTTGTAAAGAAAAACGCAATTAAAATTTAAAATAAAATTGGTTTGTTTATTATTGTAAATTTCACAATGCTTTCGCATTGAATCGAATCTTAAGACCAATTTATCCTAGTCGATGGACATCTATTTATACTTATTTATTATTTGTTATTGATAGTATTATGGCCTGTTTGTATTTGATTAGGATAGTATGGGATTTCATGAGATATGGTAAGATGGTTTTATTACTTGTGTCTGTGTTTGTTTAGGTTAGCGTGGGAATTCTTAAGATAAGAATTTTAGTATATTATTATTTGTCTTGTAGATAGTCTTCATTTGGGATTGTATTTGGTAATGATATCTTCTAATGGTATAGGGTTAGTGTGTGGTCGTGGAAGGTATGTAATTCCTCCCCCCTTTTGACATCGGGTTTTCTCTTACAATAAAACATTATCATTATTATTATTATTTATATATAACATGTCAAGCTGCCACTTAGGTAGCAGAATACTAGTTAAATAAATAATTACAAGATTTAAAAAAAAAATATTATTATTATAAAAATTATTATGGTTGATGATATGGAATATAAAATGTTTCTATGATATCTTAATTCATTTATTTTTTTGATAGTTTTTATATTGTTAAATTCAATATCCTTATTTTCTTTGTAAAGTTTTGTATTATAGTTCGGGAAATATAATTCTGTTTATGTAATAGTCTTTTGTATTCTTAAAATAGTGATTTAATATATTAATTGTACAATTATTAAAATGTATTAAATAATTTCCTGTGAGTAATATTAGGTCTTTTTCACAATTATTTTGTATTTCTTTATTGTTGCCATTGTTTAATATAATGGTATATTCGCTTTTTTTATTTCTAGATCTTTGTTCATTCTATGATACATATTCTTACATATTTAATTTTTTTTCAATTTATGTAGTAATTTTTTGATATTTTAGTGGTCTTTTAATCTTAGAATCGTGAATGTTATTAAGGTTTTTTTTTTATAATTTGATGTGTTTCTTTGAGTCTTACATTTTTATAATTTTTAATGAACCCAACTGATCTGGTTTCTTGGTATATCTTGTTCTTGTTTATATTTGCTTTGTTTATTTTTTCTATGGAAGATAGTTTATTTGATCTATGAAGTTGACTTCCAATGGTATGCATTTAATTGAGCTATGGAAGGGTTCGTTATAATAACTTACAGCTTTATTCATTTGTGCTATGATAGGTAATTTTTCTTCAAGATTCAGTGTTCTTAACTTTTCTGTTAATGTGTTGTTTAACCTTTCTATATCACTATTTCCTGTGTGGCTATTAGGTTTTGTATGGTGGTACTCGATGCCTTCTTTTTTTCAGAATTCTGTGACAAGTTTTTAGGTTTTCCTTTTATTGCTATATACTGCTGTATATGATCTACGATTGTCCATTTGTTCCTATCGGGTAATGATAATCAGGCAACATGCTTAGAAAATTTGTCTATAAATATTATGAAGGAATGTTTACTATTGACGTATGTGTCAACGTGTATCAACTTATTGGTTGTCCTTGGAGTTTCCGTTATATGAAATTTTTTCTTAATTAGGTTACGGTCATATTTACCCCCGCTACATATATCACAATTATTTATTGCTTTGTGGATGAATATTTTTAGGTCGGGATTGTATATGAATTTTTTTCGCTTTTCGAAAGTAGCTGTAATGCTAGAATGACCGCTTTTATTTTTATGAAAAAGGGCAAATTGAGTTTTCAATTCCTTTTTTGGATTGTAAATCTCTTGCGAACTTTGTGCATTTTATGAATTTGATGTTACTATTTGACGAGTACTCCTTTTCTATAAGTTTTTGTAGTCTATAGTATTCGTGATCATCAAGCTCCGAGAATATTCCTTCTTTCCCTTTTCTTAATTCCCTGCGTAAAATGTTCAAAGCTTGGTTATTATCCAAATCACTCTTTTCTATGAATATCCTTTTGTTTCCGAAGGTTGTTAGTTTGTGTTGTCCTTTTTTGTCTGTAAATATAATTTGGGTTTCGAATCGGTTAACAACGTTTCTAAGATTGGTACCTCGTACCCTAGGTCCTCCTCTTGAGAGTGGATTGTTTGGACTTCTAGCGAAGATTCACTATTTTCGTTTGTTTCACCTGTATCCAATTCATCTTCCCAGTGGTTTATTTCATCAACTCTGTTACGGCTTAAAATATCCGCAATTTTGTTACTATTTCTTTTTATGCAATCTAGAAAGAAACTGTATTCTCCTGGGCTAATTAGCCATCTTTGAAGTCTTGGACTCATATCCTTTCTTGTATATTTGATCATTAGCAGTTTCAGCGGCTGGTGGTCACTTTCAAGATGAAATTGTCTTCCAAATACATAAGGTCTAAAATATTTCACGGCCCAGAATGTTGCCAATAATACCTTTTCAATTACAGCATAGTTTGTTTCGTGTTTGTTTAAAGTTCTTGATGCATATGCGATTGGGTGTCCATCTTGAGATAAGACTGCTACGATCACATAGTCGCTGGCATCAGTGCTTATTGTACATTTGTCAGCGGGAATGCGATTTTGGCAAAATCCTTTATGAATTTTCTTAAAAACCTGACATCCCTAGAAAAGATTTGATTTTTTTCTCCGTATTAGGTAATCTGAGATTTTGGATTATTTAAACTGTCGGATTGGGTTTTATACCGTGGTTGGTAAGAATGTGTGGGTTTAGAAAATTGCATTTGTCTACTTGTATTTTTAATTGAGCACTTCTGAGATAATGCTGTTTTGGGTCGATCTTCTTCTTTTACGGTTATTTGATGAAAGCCTTTTGCTAAGTCAAGTTTGGTAAAATATTGTGCTCGGCCTAGTTTATCTAATATACTGTTTAAGTTGGGGATTGGATATTTGTCATGTAATTTTTTCCCGAATTATCTACTATCCAAAGGGGTGATTATATGATGAATTACTTTCCTTGATTATATTTCGATTCAGCATTTCAGATGCTTGCCTCTCTATTTTTTGTTCATGAACTTGAGGGTATCTATGAACTTGAGGGTATCTATGAACTTGAGGGTATCTATAGGTTGAAATGTTGACTCCAATCTGCTTTAAGAGTTTGTTGGGTATTGAGGTCACGTATTGTTTCTGGGTAATCGTGTTCTATAAAGTAAAATTTTACTTCCAGTATGTCGATGAATTTTTTTTCACTATTTATTTCCGCTTTGACATTTTGGCCAATTATGGCTGAGAAATTTTTGTTTGGGAAATCTATGATTTTCCACTGGAAAGTTATTTTACAAAGGAAATCTATTGGAAATGGAGTGACTATCTCATATTTTACTTCGTTTGTTCCGTTAAGGGTTTCATAATGGCATGGTTTTTTTAGTTCAATTTGTGAATAATTTTTATTTAGCAGGTTTGGTTTCAGTAGGCTGGTTGTTGATCCCGTGTCGATCAAGCATTTGATTTTTTGTTTTCCCATGGTAATA
>JAWNNQ010001554.1:0-35748 GCA_035044765.1 Leucophenga montana
TGGTCGCTGGTTTTATCGACAGGCTCCGCTTAACATTTCACCTCCGGCAGCTAGAGCACGCCCTCGGGTCGCCCTTGTTTCATAGCTTGGTCACCGTTTCTGTCAACAGGCTCCACTTAACTTTTCATCACCGGCAGCTTTACCACGTCCTGGGGTAGCCCTTGGTTTACTGTTTGGTCCATTGCTCTGTCCAACTGTTTTTCGAACTTTTGGCATCGTACCGTTTGGCATTATCCGTTGAATGAAGCCAGCTAGTTCATATCCTCGCTTCTTTCTTTGTCCTAGTTCTTCCTAGAAGACATTTTTATTTTTCAAAGCTACTTTTTTAATTTGCAACAATCTATCAAGTAGAGAAAACTTTTTAAATTGATTTATAATGTGCTTGTATGATGTTTCATTGAGACTTGATTCCAAGGTTTCTTTGTTATTTATTTATATCAAATAATAAAACCTTCTTGATGAAAGCCTACTTGCAACTATCTCTCAAACTCTCGAATAGTGTTTGGTACATGTATATCCCACATTATCCTTCCCATGATTGATCAAGTGGCATATCTTTACTACTATGCCTTGCGACTAATTCAAAACTACAGGAAACCACAATCAGTTACTGGAATATCTTCATTTCGGTTTCATTTTCTAGAGAGGATTGGTTTAAAATGACATAAAAAACCAAAGGAGAGTGTTGGATACAGCCTTAATCATTGGGCACTCGTAACAGAAAAAGTATTCCTTAAAAAAATCTTGGGAATTGAGGCGGGAAGATGGAATTTCAGATATTCAGACTTAAGAATAAAAGTTTTGGTTTAATTTATAAAAAGCCACAATAGATAAAATGATTTTTAATTTGTATTGCTTTTTATTTTAACAGTGATCGCAGTAGCAACCGTATGTTTAAAATCACGCGGTTTCAATGTAGCTGTCACGTTGCTCAATATGGGCTTGTATGGAATCCTATAAAAAATTAAACAAATTTTCAAATCCAAATTATCAACCTTTTTTTCTTTTTTTAAGTGAAACTTCTTTAGCACCGTTGTGATTTGAAAATTAGATGAAACGAAAAAGCGACAGTAAAAAGAGACAAACATATTCATAAATAGGATTTAGTCTGCGAGAGAATGAGATAGATTACAAGTACACAGTGTTTTCTGTAATCTTCGTCTCCTCTTTGTTCGGGCTTTAGTCGTCACCTCACTCTTGTCTTTACTAGAGTGTGGAGGCTATGGAGGAGCCAACACAAGTACTCATGTATACAATGCTGGGTTGTGTATATGTGTGTTGTGTGGCCCTTCGTACTACCGAACCGTACTGACTAATACTTGATTCGGCCCAAGCGCGTGTTTATTTATTTTTTTCCATTTGCGTAATAAAATTAGTTGGTTAATTAATTTATGTTAATTATTTGACACATCTGTGTTAATTTGACCAATAATTTTTATTTATATAAATTATGTAAAATTGTAAATTGTAAATAAAATAAAAATGCAACTGAAATTTAATGTTCATTTTCATTAATTATAATGACGTTTTAGTTAATCTTAAGATTTCGAATGAATATAAAGCAATGGAAATGTACACAACGTTTTTCTTAGGGATCATTGAAAAAACAGAAATTTTGAATGAATCAATGATCATGGCAGGGTGGGTAGGTTGGCACAAAAACACCTGTGTCCAACAATAAGCAGCTGTAGTTCAACTCAACTCCACAAAATATACTGAGTCCTATTATTAGAACGATTTACGCGAAAAGGCCATGTCCATTTCTGACGTTCCGCCTGAACAAGCGGAACGTCAGGCGGAACGACCGCCCTAATCGTTCTGCTTGCATTGGCTTGTGAAAGCTATAGTTATGTGTGTGTGTGTGTTTGCGTATTAGTGCTATCTTGCGCGCGGTGGGGTGCGGTATGGACATGGTAGAATATATAAAAATAACATTGTAAGCGTATAATAAATTTGATTTAGTAAAATCTTTTTTCTGAATTCGTCCGAGGTTTGAACTCGCAACTTAGAATACTGCTATACGAATTAACGCAGCCCCACTTTAGCAAGCAACGCCAAAAACATATTACAGAGTTAAAGAACTATTAACCAATATAAGCAACACAAAGCATAAATAAAAAAAATACTTGCTGCGCACACAAACACGTATACGAGCCGAACATTAAGAGCATGAGAGCGAGAGAGTGTTTGAGTTGGAGCTCACTAATGTAAATGCAAGCGTGAGGGAGCGAGATACAGCGATTAAATATGCACGAGTTATATTTATTTGTAGTTGTATTTAATTAAAATATTTAAAAATTAAATGTTTTTGTGTTTGATGCCGGCAACGCCAAACTATATAGAAACGCGTTTTATCTCTTTCTCTCGCAGCATGCATTTATAGTAGTAGGGACAGGGGGAAGGAGTGGCATGGAAAGGAGTGGCAAGGGGAAGGGCAGAACGACGTCTGTCAGGGTACAGCTAGTCAAACAAATAAAATAAATACCCAAGGAGTGAGTATTGTGATCGAACCAGACATCAACAGGCACGAAGTCAAAACGAACAATTGTTAATAGCACATTGTTAATTGTAATTAATCTGTATAATTTAAGTAAAAAAATATTTGAATTAACGAGTGCAAATAAATGTGAGTTTATCGAAAAAATTGTAATTTTCAATTAACTCCTTCTTTGTATTATACAAAATAATGATAATTCAGTGATAATGACGTTATCATTTCGCGTAAAATTATCGTCCGTAAACCGACTTTACAGAAAACCAATTTTAATTTTTAAATTTAATTTAAGATTTTCTCTATTCTTCTTTGTTTTTTGTAATTGTACCCGCTTGAACCACAGCTCATGCTGTGAGTAGGGACACAGTCGGTCAACCAGGCGACCAATCAAAAATTCCTCTAACGGGTCTTAGTGATCGCAAACTTCTTCTTTTAGTTTTAAGTTAACTTTAATTAATTAATAATTTATTTTATTATTTTTATTAAACGACTGGTTTAAATGTGTAAGTAGCTGCAATTTTAATAAATAAATAATTTGAAATAAAATAAAATAAAAAGTCTAGTGTGCTCGACTTCGAGATAACTTATCTAAAACTCTTTATTTGAAACATTATTTTTTATATGGGGCTATATTCTATAGCGGTATGATCTGAACCTATGTGGGATATTTGATTAGGATTGATATCAAATTTGGCGTTTGCAGCTTAATTTACAACAAAAAAAAACTTAAAACTGGGACAGATTTGTATGGGACTAGCTTTTATAGTGGGGTTAGCAAGTTCATTTAACACACTTTATCTGAAGAGGGTGTTAAATGAAACTTGAAGTCTCTATCTTTTACAGTGTCCAAGATTTCGTTGTTCAAACAGACAGTTTGACGGACTGATGGTCAAACAAACATGGCTATATCAACTCAGCTTCCAATGCTGGTCAAAAACATATAGTATGTATACTTCATAGGCTCTACCACGCCTCTTTCCTATTACACTATGCGTATTGGGTATAGTAATAAATAGAGACTGAAACACGTTTTAGTTATAATTTACATTTTCTTAATGTAAATACACTGTATATACATTAAGAAAAAGTGATATTAAGAAATCTCTGCTTTTGAGATATATTGCTACTAGAATATTTAATACGTTTTCTTTGCATTCAGTGCTTCACTTAAACGACGCTAATAATAATAAACGCGCATACACACTTCCAGCATACTTCAAATGCTGAAAGAAAGCAGCACAAGGAGTCAATACTCTAACATGTCCATATTATAGAAAGTGTGAACAATTGAAGGAATTGCAGGAGTAACACCTTTTCATGTCGTCTATAATCAACTGCAATAAGTTTTCATTAAAATCAAATTAACATAAAAAGTCACCGAAAAGACACCAGCATATATAACCTTCTCTCGCTGTTCCACGCTACAACTTCCGATGGAAGACGTTCGCATCTGAAACGGAAACAATAATGGTCATACTTACTTACTATGACACTCTTTCGATATTCATGGAATAATTACACTTTATCAATGCGCTAAAGTTCACGAATTAACATAAAATAAGTACCCTGATGTAAGTTGGAGAAGAGTATTAGTAGATACATATACACAATATACTTATGTATTTTGTAGTACGAGTCACGAGTAAGTGAGTACTTTGGAAACTGTCTCTATATAAATAAGTGACCGCTAAATTTTCGTTGCACAAATACTAACCGCCCTGCTGCCACCCCATGTCTCATTCCATTGTTGAAATCAGTATAGCGTACAAAGTTCGTTATATTACATTATACTGCGTAAAATTTCCTTAATTAGAATATATTGAGCAATAAAAAGGATTTTTATTATTGAACACAATCCCATCAAGAAGGCCAAAGGGGCGAATAGAAGCCGGAGCAAAGTGAACATTAGTCAAAGGCATATTTAAAGACATTCGACAGTCAGGACACGAAAAACTAAAGTTGCACAAGAGTAAAGTTGAATAGACTGGACTAGACTAGACTAGACTAGACTAGACTTGGCAGAATTGGACTGAGCTAGTGTGAAGGCAATAGCATGTCGCGCACAGCATGATGTTGAATGAATGAACGGGCAAACAGATTTAGAGACGGGCACAGAGACAAATTTCGAAATGTATCTTGGAGTCGCTTGAAACGACATAACGTTTATTCAAGGTAAGAGTGAGTACAAGAGCAGTTTGAAAAGTTATTGCGTAATGTATAATACAGATTCTCTAAGACAACTGTTTCTTTATGGAAAATTTATTCCATGAATTCGGGCTGAAAATGTGACCATACTAACTCTCCTTAATTTTGTGTAAAGAAATTTAAAAACATTCAATAATTACTTTTAAGTTTTTTTAAGTGCTTCATTCCTCACAAATTCATCACTTATTTTCTTTAGATACCCGTTCATGTCTACGCTAAATTTGATAGTAGTCTAACGATTGATGCTGCCTATCACGAACAAACTATGTATACTTCTCGGACTACCCTCCTAGATCCGATCGAGACGTGTTGTTTGAAACGTACATTCAGAGAACATTGAAATCAAATAAAATCAAAGAACGAATGCTTTCGAAGGTTTTCTTTCCACAAATCTGTCCTTTTTCGTTGAATTTGCACTCTCAAGCGCCGTTTAATAATATTCCTTAGGTATTCTTTATTTATCTGGCCGTCTGGTATGAATTCCGAGTGCACTACACCGTAATAATCAAAGAAACAATCAACATTATCTTGACTTAGGATGTGCACTGCAGATATCTCTCTATCTCTGCTTCAGTATAGATGCGAGCTCTGCCAACTTATTGACTAAAAGAATTTGAATTTTGACATGGCTTTGAAGCGATGTTTTCAAATGATCAATATTCGGTACTTTTGTATATATGTATATATGTATATATGTATACATATGTATACATAGGAATGATCTCCAATAATTTGGGTTATACAAATTACTTACACTGAATACAAGTACAAAATGGGATAAACTTATAAATCAAGCGCGGGAATTTTTAGAATAAGTATAAAATTCTCGAAATAAGTACAAAAACCTAATTATAAGAAGAAATCTGTACTCAAGTCAAGTACAAAAGTCTCAGAATGTCAAATAAGTCATTTTAGACTTGAAGTAAGTTGAAGTTTTTTCAAATTAATCTCTGAGAGGAGAAAAAATACGTGAGAAGGAAATACAATTTGCTCTCTTAATAATTCCAATTTTTTTTAGCACCGACAGTAAAGGCCAAAAGCAATACAGCAATACAGCTCATACAGCTCAGTTTTTATACGGCTCCTAAACTCGACGCCAAGAGGACTAAAATTCCTACGAAGAATCTTTCTCCCGAACACTCCCAAAAACGCTATATCCGATGAGGTCTGGATTATCAATGGCAGAATCATTCTGCCGGGATTATCAATGTTTTATAGATTTTTATCTTCGTACTTAGAGAAAGGGCTGTACTTTTCTTCATGAACCCAAAGTAGCAGCACTTAGTAAGCGTGATTCTTCGTCTGATCTCTTGGTTATTACTGTTATTACTGTTCCCAGATAGACAAAGTTTTCTACTACATTGAAGATTAAATTCTACATACTCAAAGACCGTTCAAGAAGCGAAAATGGTTTGCGAGTGGACACCAAGTACTTCATCTTATCCTCGTTCACCGCTAGGCCCATGCGACGTGACTGCTTCTCAATCTCCGAGAACACACTGCTAACTAGCCGTTCGTCCGTGCCGATGATATGAATGTCATCAGCATACGCGAGTAGCATTACTTCCTTTTGGAAGATTGTGCGTAGCATCCATCCAGCAAGAGATTAAAAAAGTCGCACTATAAAGCCTCACTCCTGAAACATCTCTTGGTATCAAAGGGTTCGGTGAGGTTCCTTCCTACTCTGACGATACCAAGTTCAGATAAGGCGTTGAAAAAATTCGCTCTTATCGGCAAATAGATGGTGTGTGTCTTTATTGTACTCACGGGTCTTTTCCAGGATTTAGCGTAGAGTGAACATTTGGTCACTGGTCGACCTCTTTGGTCTGAAGCCATACTGATACTGGCTCCAGTCGTTTACAAAGTACGTGGGACAGAATTTTGTATCCTATTGAAAGGACACTTATTCCACGGTAGTTCACTCAGACAGCGAGGTCTCCTTTCTTGAAAAGAGGACAAAGAACACTGAGATTCCAATCGTTGGGCATGCATTCATCGGACCATATTTTGCATCAGAGTTGGTGCAATACGCCTTGTCAACTCTTCGCCACCGGTCTTGAATAAGTCAGCTGGCAGCAGATCGGAGTCTGCCGTTTTGTTATTCTTCAGCTCCTAATTGAGTCGACATCGTTCTAACCCGGTGGCTCTACAAGAAAGCCATCAATTGGTGGTTCTAGAAATATTTCTCTATCGGAGCCAGTGTGCTCTTCATCGCTTTCAAGTAGGTCACAGAAGTAAGCATCTGTACCCAGACTTCCATTATCGTCCTTGCAGAAAGAAACTCTGCTGCTTTTCTCTGCTACAACTTGCCGATACTCCTCGTCATACCAAGAGTTCGACAAATGTCTGGTGTATCCAATGACCTCCTTGGCAGCCGTATTCACTGCTCACATATTTTTTCAGAAACCGAAGAGGAACTGGTGGGAGAGTCTGGCTGAAAAGACTTCTGCGGTCTCTTGTAATTGCAGTTTTCCGACGTCTATTTTTTTTTTTTTTTTTTTTTGGTGTTGTTCATCATACTGAGCCGGGTACGTACCTCGGCTGCGACAAGGTAGTAGTCCGAGACGCTGTTGGCACCTCGTACCGTTCGAACCTCTAACACGCTAGATGCGTGCCTTCCGTTAATCACAAAATGATCAATTTGATTACGTGTGTTTTAATCATTACTGCATCAAGTAGCCAAATCTGGCTAATGTGTAAGTACTTAGTCTTGATATGGATCACGGCCAGGCGCTCTTCCACAGGTATGGAGCTACGAGACGAGACCGCGTAGTTTCGTACTAACTACGAAAAACAATCCAAATTCATGCTTCCTCGCAAGGCAACTGTAATGGCAACTTGTTGGAGCCATGTTCTATCCATCGTATTTCCTGTATTGCGGTGATACCATCCTTGAATTCTTCGAGGACATCAACCAGCTGGATATCTGCACCAGCCCTGTAAAGCATGCTCCTTAAAACGTTTGGGGGGGTCGTCATCAAAGGGGAATTGTATCCGAGGCTTCGTATGTGTCTTCACTGGTAAATATTGTTTTGCAGTGCCGGGAACCAACCCATTATTTAGGGGAGTGGTTGCCTTCGCACAATTTTCTGACAACAGAAGTTCCGTGGCTTACCCAGGGTTACCAGGGATACCTCTCCAATCGGACGTTTGTGGGCTGCTTGGGTCGTTTGCAAAACAAATGCACTATTGGGAATGGCTAAATAACTTTCCACTTCTGTTAAGGACCACATCTCATAACTTTTTGTGAGAAAAATTTTTATTCCGGTCAATATAAACCTAAAAATTGATATGGTAATTTCTAGCGGACGGACGTTTCACATATATATCATTATGTGTGATTCCCCACGAGAAAAGTGTGACTGGATATTTGTGACTTTTGAATATTTGTATGGAAAACTTTGGGGTTGGACTATGGGTATGAAGAGACGCTTTCCATATAAATCAATAGGTGTGATCCACTCACTATTTGTGGTGGCCTCCATGAAATCCATCCACTCACTAAAAAAAAAATATTTTTATTAAAGTCAACATCAGCTAAAAATTTCCAATACAAATCCTCCACCCATTTTTGAGATTTTGATAAACTTTTTTATTACAGGAAAAATCTACTCAAAATTTGATACGGTGGCTTATTATGGACGGAGGCTTTACATATATAAAAATGGGTGTGATCCCCCACTTATGGACAGCCGTTACATATAAATATTATGCGCTTTACAAACTTCGTGACATTATGTGTAAAGAGTATGTATAAAAATTTGGCATCGAAGGCACATTTCATTTTTTTTTTTATGGATTTGTAGACTAGTGTACTTTATAAACTAGAAAGAACGCTGCAGTGTGCTCGGCTTTGAACCATAGATTGTCTCGAAGAGATTTCATTGGTCCCTGGTAACTTGAAGCCTTGAATGGTGTTGATTGACAGCGAGGATCATGCTGAAAAACTCTCATCCCGGAAGAAAAAATGTTTAAGGGAAGCTGTAATGTTTCCGGTACGGACGCAGTTGAGTCTCCAGTTTAACTTTTGATTCCTACTCCTAAACTGTATGTGGTACACTTGGACAGCGCGTGCAGATTATTTGCTGTTTCTGGGCCAGAACTTAAGCCTTCGTATTCTATCCTCCAAGACCATCGTTTCAACGTGCGCAGTACTTTTATTTACACGAGGTAAGTGCCCTGTTTATACGAGATTTTTTTTTGTTTTGTTTGTATTTATTTTGTTTCAGCGGATACCTAGATTTCATACAGCAAAATTTAGCTCACTGACTGGGCGAATATTCGATATGATCTGATCTTCGGCAGTGGCTGAGGTTAACGTATACGAAATAAATTTGTAGTATGAGGAAGAGTTGGCCTATCAGACCATTAAGTTTTAAACTGTGTCCTAGAAGTTCGACGTTGTTAACATTAGGTCTATTACCTATAGCCTAATTGCATTAATAAAATTGTATTCACTACATATGGCTAAGTTGTTAGTGATTAGGTATTCTAAAAGAGACTCACCCCCACTCTTCTGATCATCCGTTCTGTTTAGCTGCTTTATTAGACCAGATAATCAAGACTTATCAGGCCGAAAGTCTTATGTCTTGATTACACAAAGGGATTTTAATCCTGTTAGCACATCATATAAAATAGAACTTTAGTAGCTCTAACAACATTTGTAAAAGTTATCATACTACTCTCGTGCCTTATTTCGCTGTACAATTCCAAGCACCTATTGACCGAATACCGGCCACCTGTAGTGTCTCTACATTGCCGGAATGGAAGAGCAATTGGAGAAACCGGTAGTGGAGAGATGTGAGTTGGAGTGGTGCAAAGTACCGCCTCTTGTATGGCTTTGTATTGCGATTACAACTCGTCCCCACAGGCGGATGACACAATGACAAATTTATTTTCGTTAAATGCTCATACGTTCATTGGTTCCATTAGTTCTCTTCTTGTTGCATTGCTTGTTTCTTTTACCACATTCAACTGGATTTCACACCGTATGTCTTGAATAGCTTACTTTGTACTTATTGTTCCGGCGCACAATGTACGAGATGTATGCTATTCTTTTGTCCTGTAGAAAACATTTTCGTGGTCATTCTGTTTTGTAGTATTGCTCTTTTTATTGTCGTTCTCATTCCAATTGTCATCATCATCACCATCCAGCTTTTGGCGTTCAGCGTTCAACATTAGGAAAAATAACCACCTTGTGGTAAAATAACATTTGATATGCCAGTTTATGGTATCGAGAAAGGATATACAGCAGCAGGAGAGCAAGCAATGATGCAGCAACAAATACTTACCAAGTGACAAAACATAGTGACCATATTGGCAATGTAGCACGAGGGAGGTTAAAATAAGTAAAATAAAACGAAAACGATTGGAGCGAAATCTTATACTATCATATGTATATCGTACAATACAATCTATTTTAGTTATAGCATTTTGAGTTTATGTACGATTATGTAGTCTAAACTTGTGTACATATGTATACTTGTGTATATCAAACAACCAAAAATGTCTGAATAAGATAAAAAAACAAGTGACGATAGCTCACATGCAACTCACAAACCTCCGGATATCAATTATAAAACGAAAAGTTCGAATTTAACATTTACATACAACATATTGTTGGGATTGATTGCAATACGTTATGTAATTGTGAAATATACGTAGTATTGGACTTTCCTGAAGATTGTTTCAGTTAAATAATGAAACGTATTCGCTGCCGTACAAAAGAAACAGTATTTTGCAGCATAAAACAATTAAAAGCTATAGTCGAGGTGCTCGACTATATTGCACCCTGCACAGGCCATAGTTTTTTACATAGTAAACCCTGATTTGGCTCCAAATTTTACTTTCTACAAATTATATTACAAAGTATGCTAAATAATTTTTTGAGGCAAAACTGCGCATACTATCTAATTACAACCATTATTTAAAAAAACAAGAAACAAGAAAAAACGTTTACTTCGATTGAACCGAAGCTCTAATACCATTGACACGAAATTTTAAAGAGTATTGTAAAACATAAAAGTGCGGTTTTAAATAGGGGCCACCCCAAAAAGTGGGCGGTATACACCCACTAGTAGATGTGTATGAAGCTAGGTAGTTGATGTGTAGATGCCGCCATGTCATATTTCAAGTTGATATTGACGTTTTCCATACAAATGCATAAAATTGAGCTGTGGGTTTATATGTGAGTACCCCAAAAAGTTGGCGGGCAACGTCCATTAGTCTATGTATGTTAAGCGGCTGTATATAAAAAGACACCGTATTGCATTTCAACCTAATATTGACTTTAATAAAGAAGTTTTCATACAAAAAGCCAGTAGGTTTGTATAGGGGCTACACCAAAAAGTGGCTGTAGCGGGTCAATCTTGAAACTATATTAAATTGTTATAAAAAGAAGTGTATATGCAAAATTTCAACTGAGAATAGCATAAAAATTGGTCCCCAAAAAATTCGCAACAATATACAGATATATAGACGGACAGGCAGGCAGACAGACAGACAGACAGACAGACAGACAGACAGACAGACCGACAGACAGACGGACATGTCTGTAATTTGCACTATGTGTGAATGGTATAAAAATGCGAACTGAATATGTTGTTTTACCACTAAGACAAACTGGTTGCGAATTATGAAAATCCATGTTACACTTGTACATAGTGCGGTACTTAGAGAGTCTATACTAGAGAAATGCAAACGCTCGACCCAACATGAGCATGAAGTTAAATATTATGAACTCACACGGACACGCAGGCACGGTCACGGTCTAACACGAAAACATAAAACACAACAAGAAAAAACGTTAACTTCGATACCACCAAAGTCAACGTTAATACCATTCGCATGAAGTTTCAAGCTGTAAATTTAGGTAGGTATATGTAAAATCTAACAGACAAGTATGTTGGCCCATCCCTCAAAGTGGGCATGAAACGCTTCTTTATAATTATTTGAAGTGTCCATCCATATGAAGCATATGATAGTATTATGCATTCCAAAAGTTCCAGCTGGTGGGTTTGCCTATAATCGAGAAATTACATCTCTTTCTCTATATGTGAGGTGTTCCTTCATAAGAAACCACTATATTAAATTTTATGTTGATAGTTACTGTAATAATAAAGTTTCGACCCAAAATTCAAAAATTGGGCGGTAAGTTTCTATGGAGGCAACCTCTAAAAGTTAGCGTGGCACAACCCTTAATATGTATGTGAATCATCCTTCTATAAGAAGCCACCATGCCAATTTTTAGGGTGATATTGACCGCAATAAGAACGTATTTCATGCAAAAGGCAAAAGTAGGCGTATGGTTTGTATGGGAACTACCTCAAAAAGTGTGGGATCACACCCATTGATATATATGTCCATTCATAAGAAGCCACCAAGTCAATTTTTAAAGTGATATAATATAGGGTGGCTCAAAAAATAGGAATTTAAAAAATCGATAAAAAAAAGTAAGTAGTTTAATGAAAAAATATTCATTACATATTAAAACACACACTTTGGGAATTTATTTCTTAAAAATGATATTGTCCAAATGTAAACCGTTGCGTTCACGGCATTCATTTCATTCTAAGACGGCTCGGCAGGTATTCTCCGTGATGGCTGCCATTTCGTGACGGATATTTTCTTTTAATTGTGCCGGGGAAGTCGGTTTGTTGCCGTAACCACACAGGATAAAGTCCATAGGGATTAAATCGGGACTTCGTGGAGGCCAATTTATGTTACCTCTCCTAGAGATCAAGTTGCCACGAAAAATTTCATGAACTCGTGGTAGAGACCAGCTGGACGTGTGTGAAGTTGCTAAAAATGCGAAACAATGATGATCTAGGCACGTTTAAAGTAACAGCACGCTGCCGAATCGAAAGGTCCGGGTTGTCACGAACAGACTGAGTAACACTGTCTACGTTTTCGAACGTTCTCGAAGGCTTTGGACGTCCGGATTTTGATTTTTCCAGCGATGAACCGGTCTCTTCAAATTTCTCGTCCATTTTCCCATGAGTCGAGGGCTGGGCGCATCATTTAAATGACGTGGTAACTGACAGAATAGCGTACATATATTTTCCGTCAGTATAAAAAGTAAAGTTAGAATGGATTGCACATCAGTCTTAGTTATAAACGAACTTTAAAATGGTATATGGAAAAAAAAGTATTAATTCAAAAAATTGAATCGAAAACCTTTATACAACGTATGATTTAATGCCAGTTAAGATTTAAACAATATCACTGAAATGACCACCAAATGGCCACCACGGATACTCTTGCAGAGGCTGAACGTATATTGCAATTTTCAGTAATAGCTGATAGTGGATTCGTGGTCCTCCAAAGATTTGGCACCACTGCTGTAGACAAGTGATTTAACATAACCCCAAGAAAATAATCCCAATGGCATTGAACCGCAAGATCTTGGTGACCAGCTGGGAGGTTTTCATCGTTTCCATCAAATTCAGCGAACACATAGTTCGATGTCATAGCGATATCTGCAGAACGGCATGAAAATAATAAAATTTGGTCGGCTTCTATACTGGCTGCTACAGGGGTACATTTTCTTCCTCATGCGCGTTTCGTATACAGGTTGTAGGCTTCGGGACGTGTAGAGTAACTTACAATCGAATATCAATCTAATATACACTATATATATATGTGTATAATATAAGCCACCCCAAAAAGTAGTCAAGGTAAAAAGAAGTTTAAGTGCCAATTGGATAGGTTAAAAATTGGTCCATTTAAAATACGCAACAACATCCAGACAGACGGACATAGCTGGATCAAGACTATATACTTTATGAGGTCAACGATGCCTCCTTTAATGCATTACAAACTTTCAGGCAAACTGATAATACCATTTCACACTACAAGTATGTGTGAATGGTATAACAACAACATTTTCATAAAACATTCATTCTATTGAGGATACGCCTAATAGTGAGGTTGACACGTTCATTAAATACACTTTATATAAAGGGGGAGAGTCTAAATATTCAAACTAAAGTCTCTCTTCTTTATAGTATACAAAACATTGTTGTTCAACCAAACGGGCTTGTGAATATCGAATCGACTTTTCATGCTGATCAAATAAAATTTATACTTTCTAGAGTCTGCCACACCTTCGTTTGCATTTTACATATATAATATATCGTTTTATCCTATGTGTAGAGTGTATAACAATCTGGAATAACAGTGCTACTTTGCAATGTTTGTGAAAGAGAAAGAAAAACCGAAATGCAAACCTCAGGTGTCAAGGTCTAGGAAAAAGGCAACATCCTCTGGTCGTAACCAGAGGTCTAAAGGGCTCAATTGTGTTGGATGGGACGGGCAATTGAACAAGTGAAAAGTGTCATGCGGTGATTGACCGCAATCAGGGCAGCAATTTGTATTACTTATCCCAATTCTTTCCCTGTAGCACTCGAGCATAACGCTCCATCCGGATCTTAACTGTGCAAGTTTAGTCCTGGTGCTACGACGGAGATGTTTTTCGCTCTCAGTAATGGGCGGTGGTATTCCACCTAATACAATATTGTCCTTATAAGAGCGTATGGCATATTCAGTTGCATCTTTATGCAATTGAGCCCTTCCAGAAGTATAGTCATACTCCTCTATGTTGCTATCAGTGATAAAGCGATTTACACTCGTCTTATATATCCTGATATCAGATCTTATTCGGGTAGGCGCTGATGTAGTGAGGGTGCCATGGTTCGGATGATCACTTCTGTACGCACCCAACAACAACTGCTTCGAAAGCAGCTCATTATGTTGATGAACAGGAAGTATCATCGTTTCACTGTGCAAATGATCCTCATGGGTCATTTGCAAACAACCAGTGGCAGTCCTCAGCGCACTGTTCTGACTTCTTTGCAGGCTTTGCCATTGAGTCTTACTCAGGAAAGGAGTCCATACAGGAGCAGCATAATTTAGGACAGAACGTCCAATAGCTTTATAAGTTGTTAATATTGTCTCCTTCTCCTTACCCCAAGAAGATCCGGCAAGCGCTTTCAACACTTTGTTTCTCGACTTAAGACGGTTATTTGTCTTGGTGGCATGAGCCGAGAATCTGAGCAATGGGTCAAATGTAGTTCCCAATATCATCGGGTACTGGACAGTAGGAACCCTTAGACCTCCAACAAAGACATCTAGTTCCATTCTCACCTCCTTAGTCCAGGAAGTGAAAATGGAAGCAGATGACTTATGAGTGAAAGTCCAAGGTTGCGAGCATTGAAAAAATTTAATAAATTATCCAAATAAATGTTAATTTACGCACATATGTCATCTACATTCACACCCGATGATAAAACAGAACAATCATCTGCATAGGTCACTAGTTTTATATGGGGAGGGGGAAGGGGCATCTCAGCCAAATAAAGGTTGAACAGAAGAGGAGAGAGAACTCCACCCTGCGGAACACCCATCTTTAACTTACGATAACCCGACCTCACACCCCTGAACTCAACGTATGCCGTTCTACCATTAAGATAGTTCAATAGCCAGCGTTTCGTTTTATCGGGTAGTGAAGTGGAATCCAGGTCTTGAAACAAGATTGCATGATCAACAGTATCAAATGCCTTGTTCAAGTCTAGAGCCACCATCACTGTACGTTCGCATGGCCTCGGCTTATTAAGTCCATCAGCTATAAAAGTAGTGATTTCGCTTAATGCTGAAGTCGTACCACGACCTTTCCTAAACCCGTGCTGATGATTTGCTAGAAGGCAGTGTTCTGTCATTGAAGGAAGTAATAATGACTCAAGAACTTTCACTACAGGTGAAAGAAGCGATATGGGCCTATAAGAGGAACCAAGATCAGCTTCACTGCCTGGTTTTAAGAGAGGTACAATCCTAGCTACCTTCCATACATCAGGGACAATTAACTGAGAAATGGAAAGATTTAACACGTGTGTGAGGTATGCTACCGCTATAGGCCCAAGGTGCTTCAGCATCAGCATTGAAATGCCGTCTGGGCCGAGTGCCTTGGATGATTTTGCTTTCCATATAGCAGCAAGAACCTCCTTACATGTAAAATCTACCAAATCTTCATGTCCTTTTTTCCTTCTGATATGACGTATGGATTTACGCTTTAACCTGTTCTGCTGAGAAGGGTGTTGCACGAACTGACTGCAGAAATAGGTGGCACACTTTTTTGACGATCCTATTTGCACTCCATCAAATGTGACCGATGAAAGAGCCCTATTCTGCGGTACACCAGATATTTTTTTAAAGTGTGTTCCACAGACTTCGCGAACCCGAGTCGCAATTATCCAAGTGCTCTAGCCATTTTGCCTTCCTGTGTTCCGCAACGAGATTGTTCACATTGCGAGACAACAAGGCAATACTACTATCACCCGGATCATTGGCACGAATTTGATCACGCAAGGTCGCTAAGCGTGCAGCTTCCGCTGGAAAGCCTGGCCTAATATTAGGAAACCTACCAGCAGGAATATGCCTCTTTGCAGCCTTAGTGATCGCGTCTCTAAGAATTCTTTCACCTACCTTAACATCATTAGGAGGCAAAAGACCGCTGATTGATCGATCAATACAGCGTGTAAACCCAGTCCAGTCAGCCCTATTGTAGTTCACAAAGACTCGTCTATCCGATTCAACAAAATCTTCCGGACGAGTAATGTTAATCACAATAGGGATATGGCCCGAGCACAACGCTGTATCAATCGATCACTCAGAGTATGAAATAAGCGATTCACTGACGACAGGCTCAAAATCGGATTATACCCAGGGTCGCAGCTGTTGACTGGTGGAAGATATAAGTTCACAAACTCAATCTCGACATCTCCGGACTTTATAGCCAGACATTGCGTCTCCAGAAATGAATTCTGTTGACCAACAGAAGGCAGTGAAAAAGGTCTGAAATTCACCGTTCGATGAACGATGAATGCCAGTCCTCCTCCACTGTTTCTGTCTCTGTCCTGCCTGACTATATTAAAGTCAGCAACAGATGCCAGCCGACATGAGTTTGTGAGCTTGGTCTCTTGCACTGCTGCAATTAAGACAATTAAGGTATAAAGTGGGGTGGGGGTACTCTATTAAACAACAACAAAAAGATATATAAATAATCGTAGGCAAGTGCAGCATATTCGCTTGATGCTAGCTTATTCTATTTTTGTTTTTTTTTTTTTGTTCAGAAATATTTTGCAGAGGAGTAGGGACGAATGTTATCCCTCTCTCAGCTCCCTCAATTTGCTAAAAAAGAAAAAAACCAAAACTACAACTACATTTACAACTACAACAAAAACAAAAACAAAAACAAAAACAAAGTAAATTCAATAAATCTTTAAAACAAAGATAGAACGCGTGCATAAAAACCAACCAATTATTTTATTACTCTGGAGTAATTAATTGAATAATTGCGCATTAATACTTTTTTGCTAATACAATGGTCAAAGACAGCATTAATCTATGCATATAAAGGCGAAGACGAGATAGCTCAGTACCACTTTAAGCACAACATTCGCTTGATTCTTTGGGAAGAGGGACAGTGCAAAGTCTATATTTTCTCAAAATGTGTTAAGTATTTTGACACATAAATCGCATGTTACAATTTAAAAGTAGTTTATGCTGTTACAGAGTTCAAATAAGCGACTTGCTTTCGCCTCAAAGTTTTATGAATGAAATTTTGCATTTGCATTTAGTGCAGGGCTGGTCATTCACAGCACGTTCGTTTTCCGTGACACTCCTGTATTATTGACATTCTTATTATTGGCTAGTTTTAAGACAAAAGGACGAATTTCGGCCACTGGGAGAATTCTAGTCTTAAAAATTGGTCAACATCCAGACGGACAGGAAGACAGATGGACATAGCTACTATACAATGCATAGTAGACGAAATGGCCCATCTGGCACGGATTAATTGAATAATTCACACATAGTGTGAAATGGTATTATCAGTTTGTGTGAAAGTTTATAACGCATTAAAGTAGCCAACGAAGACCCCATAAAGTATATATATTCTTGATCAGCTCTACGAAACGAGTCGATCTAGCCATGTCCTTTTGTCTGCCCGTCTGTCCGTCGGTCTGTCCGTCTGTCTGTCTGTCCGTCTATATATTGTTGCGCATTTTTTGGGGACCAATTTTTGTACTATCCAGTTGAAATTTTGCACATACACTTCCTTTTATTGGAATTTAATAGAGTATCAAGATTGACCCGCCACGCCCACCTTTTGGGGTAGCTCTCATACAAACCCACCACCCATTTTTGACTTTTTGTATGAACAACTTTTTTACTGTAGTCAATTTCAACTTAATACTTATTATGATAACTTTTAGTGGACGGATGCTTGACATATATATTAAAGGGTCGGACCCGCCCACTGTTTGGGGTAGCCCCCATACAAACCTACTGCCCACTTTTAGCTTTTTGTGGGAAAACTTCTTTATTAAAGTCATTATTAGGTTGGAAAGCAATGTGCTACCTTTTTTCGGTCAGCCTCTTAACATACATGAACTAACGGGCGTGGCCCGCCCACTTTTTGGGGTAGCCCCCATACAAGCCCAGCTCACTTTTATGCATTTGTATGGAAAACGTCAATATCAACTTGAAATTCAATATGGTGGCATCTTACACATCTACTGCATCACTTCATGCACATTTTGGAGTAGGCCCTTTTTGAACCCGTGTACAGTACTATTTAAAATTTCGTGTGAATGTTATTAGAGCTTCGGTTTAGCCGAAGTTATATTTTTTTATATTTTTGCTTTCAATGTTGCTGTGAATTGTATGTGTGAATTGTACTTGTTTGTGCTAGTTGTGTGTGAGTGGGTGTGTGTATGTGTGTGAATAGTCATTGAAGTAAGTGTTTTAGATAGTGCGCAATTTCTTACGATCTCCGATATTCGATGGAGTAAAAGTTATGTGCGTTCGACTGCGTCCGGGCTAGTTGTGGTTTATTTTGTTAATATGGTTTATTGTGAATGTCAAGTCTTCAAAGTGAGCTGCCAGTTTTTGTCTGTTTTCAAGTTTTTGCGCTTTTTAGGTACAATAACACGCTCAAAACGCATATTTTTGTACGACGTTTGGTGAAAGAAACTATAATGGTGATGGGATCCTTTAAATTCACCGGCAACTGCGAAGTTTCATAAGCAAACTAGCTGATAAAGACAAGACATCATATGAACTGATCGAATCTGGCTTAAGGGCACGAAATGTAATTGTATACCCCAGCTACGATGCACTGCAAAAAGCAAAAAAAAAAAAAAACAAAAACGGTGCTACCCCGGTATTGTGAACATCACAGAGTGGTTTGCTGAAGTTAATTGACAAAGTTGGGTAGATCATGCGGTAAATATTTAAAGTTCGTACAGGGTGTCTCAAAAGAAAGTTCCCATTTAAAGAATCGATAAAAAAAAGTAAGTAGTTTATTGCAAAAATGTTCATTACATATTAAAATACACACTTTGGGAATTTATTTCTTAAAAATGATATTGTCAAAATGTAAACCGTTGCGTTCACGGCATTCATTTAATCGAGCACTAATATTTCCTATGACGGCTTGACAGGTATTCTCCATGATGGCTGCCATTTCGTGACGGATATTTCCTTTTAATTGTGCCAGGGAAGTCGGTTTGTTGCCGTAAATTTTAGATTTGACGTAACCCACAGGAAAAAGTCCATAGGGTTTAAATCGGGACTTCGTGGAGGCCAATTTATGTCACCTCTCCTGGAGATCAATTTGCCAGAAAAAATTTTATCCTGAGGCTCTAATTCTTGCACCAACTGAATTTTGTAGGGGTGCAGCTTTCAATATTTGTGTAAAATGCGCAACAATGATGATCTATGCACGTTTAAAGCAAAAGCACGCTTCAGACTGTTCAGAACGTTCTCGAAGACCTAGGACGTCCGGATTTTGATTTTTCCAGCGTTGAACCGGTCTCTTCAAACTTCTCGACCTTTTTTCCAATGAGTCGAGGGCTTGGCGCATCATTTAAATGACGAGCATGTCGAATACTGCAGAATTTTCTACGCGCTACAGTCGCTGAATTACCGTTTTTGTAAAACTCACGTACGCACAACGAACGGCCCGCTCCCGAGAAACGCTCCACAGCGACTAAATTCCTAAAAGCTAGTCTACCGATTGACATAACCCCCGCGTCCCTCGGAATAGCTACGTTCACGCAATCAGCAAATCAAATGTGAACTTTCTTTTAAGAGACCCTCTATAATGGATAGTGCCTCATGAAGACTTATTCAAAGGCTTTAGAATATTGAACGTATTACTGGCTGTACGTATTATGGCAGCACAGTTCTTTGGCTAAACTTGCGTCCATCTGCTACTCGATTCTGCAGGCCAATCAAATTAAGCCTCCAAAAAGGAACTGCTGACTTAGTTCGTTTGGAGGTGGAAAAAGTAAAGCAAAACATATCGAAAATATTACCAACCACTTTTAATTTCTTACAAGTCAATCAAATAATTAACTTGACCATGATAGATGGTAAAGTCTTCAAAGCGCTTGCAGAGCCCTAATCTATGGAATATGCGGAGCTAATGAATATGCTGCCAACGAAACAAAGCCTTTACAACTATGGGCTTTCAACACTGCATGCATGGATCCGGTGCTTTGAATGCATTATCAATATTGGCTACTGACTTCCAGTAAAAAATGGAGGGTTCAAGTTTTTGATAAAGAAATTTTATCTGTTAGGAAGACTAAAATTCAAAATAGACTAAGAAGCCGTGTAATTAGTGGATATTCTAATAGTTAGTTCAGGAAACACCAACAAGGGCAATGCAGCCAGAATGTTTTTCAAAGACCCTGTTGTCTCCTCTCAGATAACTGACGTAGAAACTTACGTCTTAAAAAGATTCAGCACAGTCTGCTCACAAAATTCAGATAGGTGGTGCTGGCATAATCAAAAATGTGTCGCTTCCAATTGGAATGATGTCGACGGAGGCGCTTGTGAGGCGTCATGCCTTCCGTTACATGCCAAATGCGTTACAAACTTTCAGACACACTGATAATATCATTTCACACTATGTGTGAATGGATTAATAAATACCGTTATAACAAGTTTCAAATCTTCGCGTTCAAATCTTAAAATATTTATCTGATCTGATCAGGTCTGGTCAGGTCAAGTCAGGTCACCTTATTGCAGACAGTTACCAGAAATAAACAAACAAGCATCAACAAATAGTTATTGATAACAGTTTGCAAATAAATACAATTTTTGTCAAACAAAAAGGATATAATTTCTTATCTCTGCTAATTACTAATTAGCTCACTATCGTAATTAGTTGCCAATTTTAGGCAAACATAACAATTAGGATTAAAGCGTAAATCGTAACAAACTACAAATGTATATAAGAGCCTGTTATAGTCACTCGCCGCTATTTGCGAAGCGTACCAGCAAAAAAAAAAAAAATCAATGGAAAAATGGCACGCGAGTTAGTATTTTATAAAACATGTTTTCGTCCAACCATGAATGCAATTCTCGGCGGGAACTCCAGTAGCGGCTACTGCCAACTTTTGCACCCATTACCAGTTACCAGACGATAATACATACAACGCCACTGTTCATTCGCGCTCGAACAATGGCAGGCTGAGTCTAGTCATTCACTAGATAATGTTGAAAGAGGAGAGGGTGGGGGACAAAAACTCAACTGGCTGGCTAGCTAACTCACTCTCTCGTTGGCATTCCATACCTCGCCATGTTATGGCGGAACATTTTTTCAACATGTCAACGAACATATTCACATTCTCATACACACACATGCACTTATTCATCGGAGTGGAAAAAATATATTTTGTTTTGCTTTCTGATGTCGCACTGTTCTTTCAAATTCCATTCATTTCGTGGACGATTTTAGAGTTCGCACCAAAAAAAAAAAGGTTAATAAATAAAACGTAAAATAAACACTGCGTAAAATAAAATGCTAAACCGTGATAGACAAGGAGATAGAATTCGATGAAATCGATGTCCAGTTGGATTTTTTATTCGAATTAAAAGCCATTTAAAGCTGGAATTAATATAAATTCTAGTGAATTCCATGGTTAGACTTATTGGCTTTACTTTAATTTAAGATTTCTAATGAATTCATTTAAATAATCTGTGGTCGAATATGCTCGATTTCGAGATACTCAGTCAGAACAATTTCACAAATACAGTGATAGGTACACATATAAAACTAAACAACCGAAAGAAGACAAAACACGCAGAGTTAATGTTTACGAATGACCAGTGCCGATTACTCGACATCTTTATTTATAGAAATTATCTTACAGTAACACTTAAACTAATACATAATTCTTGTCGTGTCAACACAAGATAATTTCTTATCCTTACATGTATCCTTGTATGTATGCAATTTAACAATACAACATACTTATCTTTGGACCAACGACATATGTATTTCATTTAATCTATATGGTTGTTTGCTTAGGCTAATTGTTCAATGGAAAATTCCAGTCTCTACTATCTTATCATGCATTTATCTAGACGGATAATGGAAAACTTCATACAATATTAAACACTATCTATACCTTGTCTTTTGAAACATAGATTTATATGGGCGTTACATTGTTAAGTGGTTCTATATGAATCTATAAGGAACATATTTTTAGATTTTTAGATTTAAATGACGAAAGCCCACCTCAGTGTGGCTGTATCGAAGCAAGTATCGAAGCTTTTACTGGTAAGTCCGATTGAAATGTGTTATATACCATACAAAAGGTCTTGAAACATACTTTCGGAAAATGTTAAATCGGATTAATATCGGATCACCACAGTCTGAAATATAGGGGGTTGAAAAATACCCACCCTTAACGATATTAGAGCTCATGGATGGGCTATCACCTCAAACTTATTTTTATTTATTATTGAAGCCGAAACGAGTAAAACGAGCCCAAGATCACAAAAATCGGTCAAATCCACTCAAAAGTTTTTTTTTGTTTTTTTTTTTATTATTATTAATTTACAATCTATCAATAAGACAATAAGTAAGTTAGTTGAAAGTTCATAATATAACAGAAATTGCTGTACTCCAGTGAGAACAGCTATTATATTCAAAATTCTATAATTAAGAGTTTATTTACAAATATATATAAAATTTAATCACTAAAAGGTAAATCTAACACATGATTTCTTTTAAGTCTTCGAGTTGTAACGCTATTATCTAGTAGGCCAGTTCCCCATAATTGGATAGCATATATCCACACAGGCTTTAAAATAGCCATGTAAAGCCGAACTTTGTTCTCCAAACAAAGCTGCGATTATCTCCCAAGCAGCCAATACATTTTTCTTGTTTTTATGTTGAGTTTCTTTGTCTTGTCTTTAATATGACTTTTCCAAGTTACTCTCCGATTTATATCGAGTCCAAGATAATTTGCGGAGTCACTATGAGGAATTTGTGAATTATTTGAAAATACTGACGGACAATCTCCTCTTCTCAGAGCAAATGTGACATGTTTCGACTTCTCAGTATTAACCTTTATTTTCCATTTCTTAAGCCATCGCTCTGTTTCAACTATTTCATTTTGAATATCTTGAGATACTTCTGCCGCAGTGTCTTTAGATGCAATTATAGCTGTATCATCAGCATAAGTGGCTACTTGAACATCACTGACAACAGGAAGATCGGCAGTGAATATTGTGTAAAGAACAGGTCCCAGAACACTATCCTGTGGAACACCAGCATGGATACTATATATTTTCGATGTTATTCCTTCCATTTGAACATAAAAGTGTCGATTGCTTAGATACGATTTAAATAAGAGGAAACATGGAGCAGAAAGCAGTTTTTTCATTTTATATAACATGCCTGGATGCCACACTCGGTCAAATGCTTGTTGTATATCAAGAAATACAGCCGCAGAATACAGTTTCTTCTCGAATCCACTTGTAATTATATCCACTATACGATGACATTGCTCTGGAGTCCCATGGCCTCTCCTAAACCCAAACTGATGTTCCGGTATTATATTGTATTCATCCAAAATTGGTAACAATCTACTCATAAGTATTCTTTCGAATACTTTGGAGAATGTCACCAGCAAGCTAATATGACTCAAAAGTTAATGAAATAGTTTGTTTGTGTGTTTGAATTCTTAAAAAAACCAAAATTTTATTGGTGCACAAAAAATTAAGAAACTTTTGTTCTAGAACTTTTTTCAAAATTGCGGATTTTGGCGGGAAAAGCTCAGAAAAAGTTTTAACTTAAATTGGTTACTGTGGCCAAACGGCTTAATATTTTTCAACGTGTAATGGCTCATTGGAGAGGTCTGTACAATACCTACTTAAGAAATATAGGTCAAAATAAATTTTGAAAAGTACATTTTGCGATTTAGCCGAAAATTGAAATCAAATTTTCGTGTTCATATTTTGAGTAATAAAACTTCGCGAGATTTTGATATATTATACTTTTCTCTGAAAATTCCGTGAGCCGAGCAAATATCAGAGTATGCAAAAAAGCTATTTTTGCTAATGCGTCATACTAATGGCTGTTACTGTTAAGCTGCTGTTACTGTTGGTGGTAGATCCCATTATGTATATACGAGTACATTCTTCATCAGCATGCGAAGACAAGTTTATATAGTCCTGTCCGTTTGTCCGTCCGACAGTCTACTTGAACGAAAATATCTCGTAGACTATAAGAGATAGAGACTTCAAGTATGATTATTTAGACTCTCCTTTTCAATCTACACATAAAGTGTATTAAAAAGAACATTTTAAGGGGCAGCCGCTATACAAATACGTATACACTTTAAAGTTTTGAAATAAAAATTAAATTTTTTTAAATGACTTTATTGTAATTTTTTGTTTCAATTCGATTGACATGTCCCACATATGTTCAGAAGGGACAACTTAAAAATATAGCCCCACACTAATCTATGGTTCATATATGAAGCCTTAAGCAAAGTTTAGGTTTCATATAAAGTTTTATTTATCTTCTCTATTAAAATGACTGATATCAAATAAAAAAACCTCTTGACGAGTTAAAAATCAAGTGACGAAAGCCTACGTGCAACTCATATCAAGTTTGTAAGGATATATTTATATTTTTTTCATTTGTATGGTTGGAATCGTTTGTAATATGTAATTAAGCATTCGTCATATTGCTACAAAATACAGCTCTTTTAGTAAAACATAAATTTATTTCTCTATTCAAGAATATTCTCGAAAATTCACCACTACTTCGCAACATGACGAACGCTTAATTACATATTACAATCGAGTCCAACCATAGAAATGAAAAATTTAACTTGAAGAAAAATCATTATTTCATGAGTTTTAATTTTAGCTCAAAAATAAAACTCAGGTTGTAGTTTCGTCTTTTATATATATTCCTAGTCAGTAAACCAAGACAAACCATAATACTCCATTTTTTTACTGACTAAGAATATATATAATTGTTGACCTTATTCCCTATGAGAGAAAAATAAAACTCATGAAACTCATGGTTGAGTAGTAAACTATAACTCAAAATTAATCATTATTTTGTGAGTAAATAAATAAAAATTAAAATTAATCATTATTTTATAATTTTTATAATAAAACTTACAATGATTACAGTCCCTAATTTAAATGAATAAGTTTTTCATAAAAAACGGAAAATTGCTCGGTGGGTTTGTATGGGGGGCAACCCCAAAAAATGAGCGAGCCACGCCCATTAGTCTATGTATGTTAAGCGGTTGTCTATAAAAAGGCACCACATCGCATTTCAACCTAATATTGACTTTAATAAAGACGTTTTTCTTACAAAAACACAAAAGTGGACGGTGGGTCTGTATGAGGGCTACCCCAAAAAGTGAGCGGGTCGGGTCCCACCCATTAATATATATGTCAAGCATCCGTCTACTAGAAATTACCATATCAATTACTAAGTTGATATTGAATACAATAAAAAAGTTTTTCATACAAAAAATCAAAACTTGGCGGTGGGTTTGTTCGGTGGCTACCCCAAAAAGTGGGCATGGCGGGTCAATCTTGATACTCTATTAATCTGCAATAATTAGAAATGTGTGTGCAAATTTTCAACTGAATAGCATAAAAATTTGTTCCCAAAAAAAGCACAACAACATACAGAGAGACAGACGGACATGGTTAGATCTACTCGTCTCGTCGAGCTGATAAAGAATATAATTATTTTTTTGGGGTCTACGATGCCTCACTTAATGCGTTACAAACTTTCAGACAAACTGATAATACTATTTCACACTATGTGTGAATGATATAAAAGGAGGAGCCATAGTTTTCGAGCAGCGAATACTTGCCGAGTTATAGTCCAGGTGTATTTTGGCATATATCCCCGAAACTAACAGAGAGGAGCAAAACGTCTTAATATACCTATAAAAACGTTCACCCTGCAGGGTGAGAAATCCAAAAACTCAAACATTTTAAGTGTAGAAGAGTGGGCATTGAAAAGTATGTATTGAATGTCATACAAAGACTTTATAAAATTCGTAATCATTTCAGTCGTGAACGTAACACGAAGCAGTTCAGTTATATTCAATAAACTAAATTGAAATAATTTCAAATTTCCAGTCGCGAGCATTTTTAAATTTCGTTCAGTTTACAAAATAAAAACCGTCAAAAACTCTCGCTTTATGTCTAACAATCATAACAAATTCGTGGCAAAAGACGATGCTCGCCCTTCCCATCGAGTTCTTGGCGGATGGGGCGGTGGCCAGTCGAGCATAGTCTTTGGCGATGATGAACCACAGAGACGTTCACCCAACAAACCAAAACCGCAGGATGACTCTAGCAACATGAGTGCTGCCATGGGCGCAACCGTTGGAGAGAAGGTTGTCACCACTGAGAAGCGGTGGATGGCGCCGTCGAAAAGAAGAAATACGATTCTGGAGTAGCCTCCGCCGGCAACATTGGTTGAACTGGACGTGTACCTCCCGGCGGTTACTGCTCGGACATTTTTGGAAACAGACCATGAAGAGGGCGGCGAACTAACACAATTATACTAACTAAAATCGTTCACATAATAATCGCTGTACACTATATTCGTCCAACACAAGAAACCCCGACATAATTATACCCTACACTACAATCGCCGCACCATTTTTCGCTAATCCACGCCTGAAAATTGCAACTTCACAGAAAAAACGCAGATGGAGTGAAGTCCGGAGAAAGAGAAGGCCCGTCCAAATCACCATTTTTTTGACACCAAATTTTCAACAAATGTTAGTCTGGTCTGCAGGAAGGTTTCTCTTCAGTTTCCGTTTGATAGGTACCGCAGGAGTCAAAAACTCCAAGAAAATGTTTTTCTTCAGTACAATATATTCTTAGTGATAAACAGCATTCTAAGGCGTGAAGTTGGTAAAAGTATAACTACAAAAGGAAAAACAACATTTGCCAGGTTATGAATTTTGGGGGAAGGAGTGGCAAGGGGAAGGAGGAGTAGGGGGAAGGAGAGGCAGGTGGTGGTGCAAAATGCGCCGGGTACCAGATAGTATCTATATAAAAATTAAAGTGGATGGTTTGGCCTTCAAAACCAGTGCAAATTGAACACTTTTTTTCAAGCAATGGTACAATGATCGCGCTCTAATCGCAGCTTGACTGTTCAAGAATATTGCAATTGGTTAATACTTGCTGTCATTTTCCAGTAGTAGGTGAACCGCCTAAATTATAGCGAAGATTTTTGTGGTGGTACCTCACTAGTGTCCGCTGAGAACGTGCTTAAGCCGACAACGCATTGCATTTCGAAGTTAACTTTGTGCATGCAATGTAGACTAGACTGGAACCAAATGGCCACACCTTGAAATTTTGAAGAATTCGTATTTTTCAAATTGTTACTTCAAATCGATGTAATAATGAAGACGACTTTTGGTGGTAAAACAGTGACATTTGATATCTAATAATAGCTGCTTAATACAAAAATATGTAGTTGGATTTATGACATTTTATAGTGCTCAGAATATTATTACACACTTGACAAGATGGTGAAATGACTAGCTTCTAGTTATGGCTAAAGGGATACGAAAAATTGAAAACAAACAACAAAAACAACAACAACAAGAAACACCAAAATCCAACAATAAAAACAATGTATGTACAGTACCTCTGAGTCTGAGTTTTATTTGTCACAGCTTAGGACCAACAATTTCTCGTATTCGTTTCATGAAATTTCAATAAATGAAGTCGATTAAAAATTGTCATTTTATTTCATAAAGATTGTGTGGCCTTATGGCCTCGTGTTGGGCGCCAAATTTTCACGTTGACATTTTTTTGTTATACAGTTAGGAGGTTATAGTCGCACTTTCCAATTATCCAACAGTTACGGCACTTGCACCAGAAATTGAATAAATGAGCGATTTATGCAATTAATTCATGTACAGTTATAAAAGAATATTTGTTGCTTTTTTATATCCACTGTTTCACTTTTATGTTTCAAATATTTATTTGATTCCTCTTCTTTTAAATTTAAATTTTACCAACTAAAATACTACAATACCAAAAACACACTCAACTGATGCTCGCCAACATGTTGTCAAGTGTGGCCACAAAAGTTTAGAGCTGAACGTCGAGTTCCTCGACCGAAATGCTCTACAATGTGAATAGCCCCTTAGAGCACGAAAGAGATCGAGAATATTTTTTTTTCCATAAAGTGAGCTGTGGGTTTGTAATCGACTACCTCAAAAAGTGGGCTCGAAACGCCCATTTGTATATGTATTTGAATCGGTTTTCCACTAAAATCCACCAAATCAAATTTAAGCTAATATTGATTTAAATAAAGAATTTTTTCATAAAAAACACAAAATTGCACGGTGGGTTTGTATGGGGCAACCCTAAAAAGTGGGCAGTCTATGTATGTTAAGCGGCTGACCATAAAAAGGCACCACATTGCATTTCAACCTAATATTGACTTTAATAAAGAAGTTTTTAATGCAAAAAGTCAAAAGTGGCCAGTAGTTTGTATGGGGGCTATCCCAAACTGTGGGCGGGTCCCACCCAGTAATGTATATGTCAAGCATCTGTCAGGCAGGAATCAGGAAAGACTTGTTGGTGTCAAAGATGCATAGGCAAGTGTATCTACCAAGGTACCAAGGAGGGTCGGTTCAAAGTCCAACACATCACATTTAGCACAATTTTATAGCAAGTGCCGTAACTGTTGGATAATATGGAAAGTGCGACTATAACCTCCAGAGTTGTGGCCCTTGGAAACAAGTTATCAGTACGGTAATGTCTCTGCTGATGGCTTAGCTGACATAGTCGGGCGAGAGAAAGTAAATTCCCTTCAAGGTTTCATAAAATCCTACAGTTTGAGCTTCCACTGGTGTGGCTCTCACAATGTAGCTGTGTTTATTCACTTTCAGGGAAACAAATCCAAGGTGGAACAGCATATGCCGAGGGATGAATGGTTGTAGGGTAATCTAACCGATAATATGCGAACTCTGGATACCTGTCGCCCTCCAGTTTTACTCTGACTTCCTATGGCATCCGGGCTCTGGCATAGGTGACCTCCTTTCCCGTCCACTCGTGGGAATTCGTATGGAACCAACCAATTAAAACGAGCCTGGTGCAGCTCTTAATGCATCAACAAACGGGCAGACCTGCACGGTCGCGCGAAACTGCATGGTGACTGAGGTCAATATGGACTCAGTCATGCAGTCTTCGGGGACGGCACTCCCTAGTGTCAGTGGAGAGGTATTAGAGGAAATTCTGTCCTCTGATTCCGATTCAGACAGAACGATTTGTGGCCGTACCCCAAATCGCCAATCCAGACGACAGTGCACCCCAGCATACTAGTAAACCTGGTTCGGGTCCAAGTTTCACTATTTTGTCCTCTAAAGAGAGGCTTCGTTTTAAACAAGCGCTGTCTAACGGTTACTCGAGCGAAAAAGCCATCGAGTATGCCAAAGCTACAGATTTACGGGCTCTAAAGAGAGTCCGTTCGGAGGAGAATGCCCCTGGAATTCACCCCAGTAAAAATTCCAGGTCAACCAAATGTACAGCGAAAGCTTCATATAGCCGTGTAGCGAGTAGCGTTAAGCTGGGTTTCTTTTCGGCTGACATTAAAAACTGTCCTCTTACAGTAGAGAATATGGCACGACTGCAAGAGGCAATTATCGATGTCACAATCGAACGTCCGTCAGATGAGGAGAAGCCAAATTTCTTCTCGTCTGTTCGAACAACGAGACGGCAACATGGGTAACCTCAGCCATATTAGGGAAAAGGTGAACTTTAACTTAATACTATTGGAGGAAAATGAGTTTCCACAGACACATTTGGTTCGTGGCTATTTTCCCCATAGTGCACTTCTCACAAATGAGAAGGTTCTGGCGACCATTGGGGCCCAGAACAAAATTTCAATCGCGCTGTGGCGTGTGATACAGCGTAGTGTACAGGGCCCGCAACTCCATCTGCTTTTATCAGTAGATGATGCCCTAAATACCTTAAAAAGTATTATTGCCTATAGGTTCAGCCGTATAAAGCTGAACATCAAAGGGAATAAACTCGGCCATGTGGGCCCTTCCGAGTTGGCACAGCAGCAGATGGTCCTGCAGCAGCCAGATGTGGAGACGCCAACGGCGGAACCAGTATGGAAGCTGCCGGCGATGGGGCCAATACGGGTACCATTGCGACGGCATTGCGACAGTTCTCACAGTGTACGTCCAAAGCTCTCTTTTGAGTCTTTCCGGTGAGGTAAAATTTTTGGGTGTCACCTTTGACAAAAGACTGAATTGGAATACCCACCTCAAAAGTGTCCTCAACAGGGCAACAATGGCTCTATGGTCTTGCAAAACCATGTTTTGCCGAAAATGGGGTCTCTCGCCAAAGATCAATACTTCAATGGTGAGACCTATTCTAACGCCGCCCTTGTATGGTGGCCTTAACTACTGCAGACATGTGCAATAAGGCAGTGCGACAAACTGCAACGGCTTACCTGCCGGAGCATGTCGGGCGCCATGCGAACCTGTTTCACTGCTGCAATGGAGGAGTTCATCTAGCAGAAATAGAGGCGCTGAGACTTCAGACTGTTGACAGTCGGACGCTAGGTGAACTGGGTTACTCTAGTATTCTTAAACTTATCCCTGGCATCGAAATCTGCAACGTTTCAGATTGTTTGTCCACGGAACTGCGTTTTTACACACGCTTCTCAGTTATTCTTCCCAGTCAACCACTCTGGGAGGAGGGCAGCCCTGGTACTCGACCATCTACGATCAATTGGTTCACTGATGGTTCGATGTTACGACATCCTCCAACAACTGTCAATCGGCTGTAAAGTCGCTATTTGCTGGGTACCTGGCGATAAGGGAATCGAGGGCAACGAAATTGCTGATGAAGTAGCCAGTACTGGTTCGGCCACTTCCTTCATAGGACACGAACCTTTTTGCGGACTTAGCTAGACTAAGTCAAAATCGTTCATAGTAGATCGGTTTCAACGCACTGCCTCCCGGTACTGGATACAATATCCTGGTCTACGGCAGGCCAAGCTTCTAACCCGTCCTATATACCCAAAAACCAACGCAAATCCTAATAGATCTGACCTGAGGTTGCTTTTGGGCTACCTCATCGGCCATCATCCACTGAGATATCACTTAAATAAACTAGGTATCTCCTCACAAACGGAGTGCAGAGTCTGTCTTGAGGATGACGAAACTATTTTACATCTGCTTTGCGATTGCCCGACCTTGGCCAGGCTCAGAATTGTACAGATGAACAGACCTTTTATTATATCTGATGAGATCAGAAACACCTCGTCTAAGGACATCAAACGTTCTAGCTCTGACACTGAGTCTTAGGTAGCGTTACTGGCTGATCGAGCCTGATTTGCAGTGATGCTGATTTGCTTGTCATGCGGCTCCGGCCCAGACACTACGTCACGCGCTGGTTATGATTATCTACCAAGCTATCCAGCTCGTAGTTCTGCTGGTACGCCGTACCGCTGACCGCCCAACCGCTGGATCCAAATTCGCAACCGCTCAACCACTGGATCAGAATCGTTATTACCTATCTACTAAATTTTACTGTGAGAATGCTGGCAGAAGAATTAAATTCAGCTTACTGTACTATCTACAATATATATATTAACTGAAGATTTGGGTAAAAGAAAGTTTTGTTCCACATCAGTTGAATGATGATCAAAAATTAAAACAACTAAAACTGTAAAGAAGGGAGCTTTTTACGATGACATTCCAGCCATACAAGCAGCCGCAACACAGGTGCTAAAGAACATCCCAAAATGTGAGTTTAAAAAGTCTATGGATAAATTGTTTGAGCGTTTCAAACGTTGTATTGAGTTAAATGGATCGTATTTTGAATAAATATTAGATTTAAAACATAATACCATGCCTGTCTTATACTATAAAAGTTCGGTTATTTTTAGATCCACTGTGTATGACGTGCCAATAAAATAAAATATGTTAGCACTCAACGAAAGGAGTGACAATATTTCGTGAATTAAAAATGACAAATTTTGAAATTTGATACCAATGAAAGAGTAGATCCTTTTTTCATATTTTGACTATAAATATACGCTATAACCAAAGAGCAAAAAGGGTGTAATAAGTATGTGCGAACGTATGCAACAGGGAGAAGAAGACGTGCTAGACCCCATAGATCGTATAGATCGGAAAATGAGTTGATTTGGCAATGTCCGTCCGGCCGTCCGTCTGTATATCTGTATGAGACAACAGATCTCAGGAACTTTGCGTGCATGAGACTTCACACTTAGACATTCAGATTCTCCTTGATTATGTCTTATATTAAATTTTGTGGACGCCACGCCCATAATACGGCCTTTTTAAACGTATTTGCTCACTTTTCAAGGCCGCATAGTCAAAGGTTGGGAGCGAGCTAAATTTTCGTATAGACCTCAAAATTTGTACAAACTGTGTTATATCTATGTCGTTTTTTTTTTTTTCTTATTTCATTTGAAAACAGTACATAGTTCAACCTCAAGACATATTTTAGGATAACATGCAACAGAATAACAAAAACAGAAACCACAAACGATTTCCGTTTGCTTTTCGCTTCGCCATATTGCACTATATGTGTGTCCTATGTATCTTGCCATGCTGGTACTCGCGCACTGTTTCCTCATATTTCAGCGCTTGTGACGCGAAAGGATGTCCTTGTTGTTAGAGTGTATAACGGAAAAACGCGGCTGCAGCTCGACCTATGACAAGCTTACTTTGTTGCATTGTTGTGCATTGTTCGAGGATGTCGCGTGCTCTTGGTATATTGTCCGCGATGTCGTTGAAAGTTTTTTCCGCTATGCGCGCCAAAGAATGCAATGCGACGGACAAACTGACATGTGAACGGACTGAACAGCTATAAAGTGAGTGGGCCAAGAAATTGCACTGTATCTTAAACAAAAACTCAAACTGAATGAAAAAAAGATAGCGAAGATTTAAGCACACATGCAACTTGCTTGCGCGGTTCCTAGTCATAATTTCCAACGCCAACCGTACAAATGGAAGCCGAAGTGAAAATACGTGGGTAGGTTAATAAGTCTATACAAAACAATAGCTGACATGTGGTCTTTGTGTATATTTATTTATACTTGGCAAAACTGTCTTCATTTGGCTTCTTATTCAAGCGTTAAAAATGGAAAATTTCGAAAGGTTTAAAAATTTGCAAGTTTGGGCGACCTATTTTTTCCATCTGATGAATACGGTGAAGAAATTCCTTTTTAAACAAATGTTGACACGATCTTTTAAGAAGTATATATAGATAAATGCTCTTTTCTCTTCTTTTGAGCCGTATCTCCTGATAGAACCTACATTTTGCATGGTTTGTAGATACTAGCGGTACCCGTTTTACTTGTATCTCTTCAACTTAAAAGATCATTATAATATAATTATGCACTCAACAAACAATTGCGCATCTTACTAGAATCCGAACTAAAATTTGGATTCATTCTGTTGGATCATTTCTGTTGCTGCTTAGTCCACTTAGTGGACGTCTCGAAATGTCTTCATGCATTGTAAGGCAAAACAGATTTTGTCGTGCATCCGCGAAATTGGTTTCATTTGAGTTTCATTAAAACTATGGCTAAAGCGTCACGGAAAGTCATAAAGTAATTAAGTAGGTGCAGGTTTCAGCAATCAAATTAGAATTCAAGAATATTGCAGTAAAGTTATTATTAAATCGTAAGAAAGCTCATAATGTATATATACTATTGATCAGTTGGACAAAAACCGTTTTAGCCATGACAGTAAGTCCCTCCATCTCACAATGGGGCCATTGACCCCGAAAATGTGGCTCAATTCGGAAAATTATTTGAAATGGTTGCATTTCAGGCTGTAGGCATCGTAGCGCGGCGGGATAATTGTGGTTCTATAGACGGCATCATGCGTTGGAACATTGAGGAGCGTGCGTTTGCCGTCGAGGCCTACTTTTGTTTTTTTGTTTTGACCAGCGATAAATCGCATTTTCACTTGAATGGATGCTTTACCAAACAGAACATGCGCTACTGGTCTGACATAAATCCCCAAGAATTGAATGAAAGGCCTATGCATTCACCTAAAGTCACAGTGCGGTGTGCCATTTCTTCAGCCCAATAGACTGTGGTTTTTTTTTTTTGAAGAATATGAAGTCACAGTGATAGTAAATTCAGACCGGTATGTGAACATGTAAGTGGAATATTTTTTTGTCATGACACGATGAATTGGACTTAGGAGACTATTCGGTACGAACCGGACGGAGGAACAGCTCGCAGTTCAAGAGCATCCACGGCTGTGCTATTTGTTTTTGTGGGGTATTTTGAAATTCTGCGTTTATGTCAACCGCCTAAGGAAGCTACACGATCAACATTCTGGCAGAAATTTCCAGCAAACCCACATTATAAAAAATAAAAAGAAGTCAGATTCATTAAATGGGTTTTATTGCGTTAAGTTATGCTACTGCACCCTATACGAGTATACAATAATATCTCCACTAAAAATAGACGCGTATTTCTGCAACTTCAGAAATATTATACTATAATCTATATATAATATATAATATAATTATGGTTCACAACCTTGCTAACTTGAACAGAAAAGTAGCTTTTTTATTTTTAAAAGCTAAATGGTCAGCTATTTGTAGCTTGTAAATGGCTTTTTGGATGTGTTTAGTTTTAGTATAGTATTCTAAGTATAGTCTTACTTACGCACTGCGGGGCATAACTACAAAAAAAAAACACATTTTTTTCTTGTTTTCCGTTGCTCCCACTTATGAAACCAATTATTTGAACATTCTCAACTTTAGTAATGTAACGACCACGTTCCGATTTAAATTTAAAGACAAGTACAAACGCTACAGCCGGGCTCGGCCGATCAATATAGAAATATCAAGAAAGAACGTTTACTTCAGTGAACCCGAATCGTTCTTACCATTACCACGAAATTGTAAATCGTATTGCAACTATGTAGACCAATCAAAAATCAATATATTTATTGGGTCATGGGTTTTGTATGGAGTGGTGTATAGAGTGAGGCGGAATACGCAAATCGTTATTAATGTTTAGTGCCTATTCATAAGAAGTCATCATATGCATTTTAAAAAAAGTTTTTCGTGCAAAAACACGAAAGTAGAACGTGTGTTCGTATGAGCGCTATCCCTAAGAGTGTGGCGGGACACGCCCATTGACATTTATGTGATATATCTGCAGTTCATAGTAAGAAATTTTAATGAAATGTATATAGTAGTAACAAAAAAATGTTTCGTAAAAAAACACAGAAAAAGGGGGACATCGCAATAAGTGGGATGAGATTATCAACTACATAATCTCGATCAGCGTATGGATAATTATAATATAAAAATCCAAGTTTGGTCGCTCTAGCTCTCATAGTATCGAAGACCTGGTTTATTATACAACCACGCTCCATGGCTGTCAAACACAAACTTAATGATGCAGATTGCTCCAATTTTGTCAGTAGTCTGATAGTAGATGTTAATTATCAGAAATAAACTGGTTTAAAAACTACAAGCGGAATCTGACGTTATGTTGGGTACTTTAGGAACTACACTCGTATGTACCATTGTGAATTTATACTAAACGTGACGTATTCCCATCAGCTGCGCTATTTTTCATTTCTTATGTATCTTTCGTCTTACTCTTGTTGGTTTGTTGTATACAAGAGGAACCGTTCTAGACATATCCATCTGTCTATTTA
>JAWNNQ010001555.1:0-170042 GCA_035044765.1 Leucophenga montana
ACCTCTTAAGTTGCAATCGAGCTGTTAATACAAAGAAAGCAGCAGCATTGTTTGTGTACTTACACGTGATTGACGAATTATGAAGAAGCAGCATCGCCAGACAGAAATAGTTTTCTTTTTTGTAAACATGTAAAAAATTCGCAAAGTAATAAAAATAAATACTAGGTCACAAATAATGGAGTCAGAAAGTACACAAACTGCAGAAGATACTGCAAGTGAAGTGCAACCAAAACAAATTGTGGAAATTGACCATGATTTGTTAGTTGGCGAGATTGCCTCCACCGCAAAAGTGGACGTGGATGTGCAAAAAGAACACCTGGACGACATGGATAACAAAGTACAAAGCATGCGAAGTGAAAACAATTTAGAGGATATACACATAAATACGTCATGCGAAGACAATACATTGCCTGAACATATACTAAAAGCCGCTGTACTGCAACAGAAGCCATTAGAGTGCGCGGTAAAGCAACAGCTGGCGACTGCAGAGCCAGATAATGAGAAAACAGCAGAGCACACTGAAGTGACGTTAAGCCACCCACCAGCTACCGCACCGGCACCACCAACAACGGCAGCACATGCATCCGGCCTAGACGGAATTACAATGCTGAAGCACCTCGAAACTACAGTAGAACATCTTACGTACGTGTTAAACTTATATATTTCCCAACTAATTGTCCCAGATGTATGAAAGGTAGCAAGGATTGTACGTCTTCTGAAACTTAACAAAACTTAGCTGAACTTAGGTCCTCCTATAAACCCACTTCACTTCTTTCAATGCATTTGATACAGATGATCATGCAATCTTAAATGATGTCCTGGATTCCATAATCGCTACACGATCTTAATGGTACGTTGAGTTTAGTGGGTAAGTTCGGGGAATCAAAAGCTAAAAATGGAAGCGCCGCAGGGCGGAGTTTTCTACACCTCCTGATCAACCTGTATTTGACCAAGATGCCTGTACCTCGTCCCTGTATAAAATATGTCAACTGTGGAGATTGCGGCATTTTAACCTCGGGCGTGGACGTCGATGAAAGTTCAGTACACGACGACACTTGGTGCAACTTTCGAACACCTTATATTCTCGGCGTACATATATAGCAATACATCGCTCCTGTCTATACTCATTACCACAGTAAGACTCAAGAGCAATGCCTGCTAAGAGGTCAGAACAGTGGTCTGAGAACTGTTACTGGTTGCTTACAATTAATTCATAAAGACCACCTGTATAAAGAAGCGAATTTGCTTTCCGTCATATACACTATTAATTGCTTTCAAACCAGTTTTACTAGGTGCGCGTAGGAGTGATCATCCCAATCATGGCTGAGGTCACGAGAGTTGCTCCAACTCGTATTCGAGATGGAATCAGAAGTTCCAAAACAAGTATGTCATGAATCACACCTCATGATCAACTATAGGAGTTAATTTATTTATCCGGTAGGGCTCAATTGCATGAGAATGCAGTTGAAGAAATTAATAACCTCTATCAAGCAGAATATTGTGCATGATGGCAGACCGCCACCTCAAATATTTTCCTTGTAACACCAGGACTAAATTAGCACAATTAAGAGCCGCATGAAGCAACATGCTCTAGTGTAACAGAGAACGAATCGAGATCAGAACCATTGATTGCTGTTCTGAGTGTGGTCATTCGCCGCATAATACTACTCACCTGTCCGTACCGTTCGGCGTAATTGATCCCTGAATGCATCGCACTGAGGTAGCCATGTTCCTGGGATTCGACACCTACGGTTAGGGTTCGGTTTATCTTTTTGTTATATTATTGCTATGCACAATTGTATCATGATATATAATTAATTGTATATATATTCATCCTGGTACAGCCCAAAACAAGATATTACAACAACGGCAGCACAACCCATAGCACCACCACCACAACAACAACAAACTAAACCTATATCAATTTCTACGCCGGCGTCACCCGCAATGCTGGCGTTGCGTTATTCCGAGCTAACTGCCGAGCATGATATGCTTTCACATGTACACTGTCTGGCGCAGCAGGAGCAGCAGCGTAAAAACTACGAGCAGCAGTTGGAACAATTACGCGCAGCGCTGTCACAAAAGGATAATATGATAACGCTATTCCAGCGCGAAAATGCCATATTGGAAAAGGAGAAGCAAGCATTTCGCAAAGAAAAAGAGTTTGCCACAAAGGAGAAAGATTCGACTGTTATAAAGTTTGCCATGAAAGAAAAATTGCTCATCGATGCCAAGAAGGAAAAAGAGGCTGTCGAAAAGCAGCTCGTGGAGGCTAAAAAAGAGATTAAAAATGTTTCGACACGTTTTCAGGCTGTCAACGAAGAGAAGTCGCGCATAACTTATATGGTAGATGAGAAGGTTCGTATTTTCAATATATTAAACTAATAAAGGAATTCAATAATTTATTGGTTTTTGTTTTTGCAGTGCAACGAATTGCGTAAATGTCAGCGCGATTATGAGAAACTTAAATCTGAAATGAGTCAGCTGGAATCTAGGCTAAAATATCACATAAACAAATTGAATATTGAAGTGGAAGCAAAAACAGTAAGTTTGAAATTGTGAGAGCAAATGCAGAAGGTGTTAATTGTTTATGTTTTTTTAGGCATTAGAGAAGAAATTGGAGGAGGAACGTAATGCGCCAAACAAGCTGGAAGAAAAAGCAAATGGTAGGCTTTAGTAACATACAATACGACTTATTGCACGCTACAGACATAGTCTGAAAAGCTTGTTATCGATTTGTTGGGTTGTTGTAGTGCGATCAACGCAAATTTTGGCGATCTCAAAAAAGTATACATATATATTTTTGACCTAGTCTGTGAGACAAGCAATGTACGTCTGTGTATCCATCTGTCTCAGCGTTTCTAGTTCTGTCTGTGTTCAACACCCTATATTGTATCGATGGTATACAAAATATGTCGTCCAGATAAGAGTTTAGCCCTATACTACATCTATGTGAACGAAGCTAGAATTTTTCAATTTGGTTACAAATATGGATTCTCCTCTGTGAAAATGTAAATTGCAAGATATCTGAGCTATTCTATCTTTCTATCTGTCTGTCTGTCCCCTGTCTGTGTAAATCCCTTAGTTAATAAGATACCTTTATGAAATCGGGTATTTAGACTTCCTATGTTCCTAGGCTGAACATTAGGGGTAGCCCCCATACAAACCCACCGTAAGAAAAAGTATTTTTATCTTATCTCAACTTGAAAATCGATATTATTTTTCGAGCTAACCACCTTAAATTTGTAATGAGGCGTCAAAGGCGTAATGAGGTGTCAAATTATCGTTAATAGACTTGACAGTAATTTATCAGATGATTTAGAAGAGCATTGAAGCTTCAGTTAACTCTCTTGCTTCTTATTGCTCTGTTCAGATAGTTTCTGTTTTTTTTTTTTATAATTTTTTATGTTACTAATATAATATAATGAAATGCCCTTACCCATCTGTATGGACTGACAGTAAACTTTACGAAACTAAACTGGGCTTTAGTGTTATGTATGTAGCTTGACGATCAAGTGAAATGTGTTAAAGCTAAATTGAACTCTTTATTAACAGAAAAACTCAAAGTGGAATACGATGCCAATACCATACTGCTCAAACATGAAATTACTAGCAAAACTGAAAGTCTGGAGCAACTCACGAAGGACAATCAACGATTGAGTGATTCCGTTAGGCTGCTGCAACAGCAGCTGGACGAGTCCAAGGCACAGAATACACAATTCTGTACGGAACTAGATGAAATACGTGATGCGCATAACAGCGTAGAGAATGCCTACAGCGAGGAAATGTTGAATTCCGCTAAATTGCGTGGGCAACTGGAAGAGCTGCAAGTGCTGAGAACGCAGCATACGCTGTATGTACTACTTAATGAAGCCTTTAATTGAAAATCCTTTAAATTAATATGCTTCATTTTCTAATTTTACTTGCAGCAACGAGGAGAAAATCATAAGTCTGAATAAAAAAATCAAAGACTTGGAAGCTACATTACACGATAATACACAAGATTTTCAGCAGCTACATACAAAGGAGCAGGAACTGCTTAGTATTAATAAAGAAATGAGTGAATCTATTGTGCAGCTACAAAATGAGGTCTGCTTGTTAAAGTCAAAGGTGAGAATTAACCGAGTTTTGATGTATGCTGATATTTGATGTATGATATACTCACTGCTTATTTCGAGCAGACGCAATATATTGCTTTGAGAGGCTTTATTTACCAAACTATTAGTAATACCGAAAAAAATATAAACGCCATTTTATTTAAAAGTCTTTTTTATGTTTATAAATGACCGACAATGTTTTTTGTTCAAATCTTTTAATGATTTATTAATGAAAAACTTAAAAATTTCAACCTATTTTCCATCGAAGCGACTAATTTTTTTGGTTTTCTCTAGGTTATTTTTTTTTCATTACTCCAATAGTAGAGTCTAAAATCGCCCACGTATTTTCGATGGATATTTAAATCCAGTGACTGTAATAACGGGTTCATAACTTGAGGGCAATTCCAGATCAATTAGGACTGTTATTTGGTTCGTTTTCCTGGTAAAACCGAACATGATTCCGTTTGCCTAAAGCATTGGCAAATTATTCTTCAGGAGGTGCATATTCTTATTCATGGTCTCTTCAATGAAAACTAAATTTCCAACGTCTGAGTTAGTCAAGTAAATTCAAAGGCTTATTATACCATTAACACATAGTGTGAAATGGTATTATCAGTTTGTCTGAAAGTTTGTAACGCATTAAATTAGGCATCGTAGACCCCATAAAGTATATATATTCTTAATCAGCTCGAGTCGATCTAGCCATGTCCGTCTGTATATTGTTGCTCATTTATAGGGACCAATTTTAATGCTATCCAGTTCAAATTTTGAACTTTGTAAGAAAAACTTTTTTATTATAGTCAATATGAACTTAATAATTGATGTGGTAACTCCAGTCAACGTATGTTTGACATATACATTAATGGGTGAAGGTAGCCCGCCCACTATATGCGGTAGTCCCATACATAGACAAACGGTTGCGGCCCGCCCACTTTTTGGGGTAACCCCATACAAACCCAGCCCCCACTATTTTGTTTTTGTAAGAAAAACTTCTTTATATTAAAGTCAATATTAGGTTGAAATGCGATATGGTGCCATTTTATAGACAACCGATTAACATACATAGACTAATGGGCGTGGCCTGCCCACTTTTTAATGGATAGCCCCCATACAAACCCACTGCAATTTTGTGTTTTTTATGAAAAAATTTTTTCATTTAAATCAATATTAGCTGAAATTTGATTTGGTGGATTATAGTTGACAACCGCTTCATATACATATACAAATGGGCGTGTTCCGCCCACTTTTTGGAGTAGCCCTTATTTAAACCCCCATGTTTATGTTTTACACTACTATTTAAAATTTCGTGTGAATGGTAGAGCTTCGGTTCAACCGAAGTTAACGTTTTTTTTTTTTTTTGTGGATCCAAAAAAGTTGAACTTTGACTCGTCTGCAAATATAACGTCGTTTCAAAATGAAATTGGCTTAATACCCTGCTCCTTGGCGTAGTTCAGACGGCATTGGTGGCTCTTTTTATTTATGAACGGTTTTCTCGTGCTACTCGACTTTTAAAGTCTCTTTAATTTTTTTTTTAACTCATCCTTTATCTCAATTACCCTTTTTGGAGTCGATGGGTTCTTCGTCACTTTTCAGATATGTCGCTTATCGTTTCGGCCTTTATGTTCCACACGATTTTAGTACACAAATCGTTGAGTTGTGTGCGGTAGTGGGACTCATATTAACCATTTCGGGAATTATTCATTGAGTTTTCAATTTTTAAAATGAGTTAGCACAAATTCACTCTGTTCTATGGTCGTAATTGTCTCTGGTAATGACAAAACATATAAAACAAGAAACAGTGATCTATGATTCGGGTAAACAATCTTTTGACAACAAATTGGTGTTTAAATTTTGGTCAATATCTCTAATAGTTTGCGCGCTATTGCCTTTCAAAGTATTATATTACGTCTGTGAGGAAATAAGCTGTGAGGCATTGTATATTTCGTTATTAACTTCTCCATTTGACACATTACAGGCGCAAGGTATCGAAGCTGAGAATAAACTGCTAAAACAGGAAAAACTTGCCTATGACAACAAATATGTTGGTTTAGAAAAACAGCTCAGCGCTGAGTGCGCCGAGAAGAACGAGGAACGACAATTGCTTGCCAAGCATTTATCGGAAAAGACAAAGCTTTACGAGTTGACAAAAGTTAAACTGGAGAATGTAATGGGCGAATTTGAAGCAGCCAATCATAAACATGCTACGCTGGTGAAGGTTAGTATTTGAGTGCTATATAGCTTTGATAAATCTTAATTAATTTTGTTAATTTCTGTCGCAGGAATTACAGCGCGAGCTACAAAAGTACAAGAAAGGCATCGAACAGCCGTACAATCCAACGCGTCCGGTTTACTGCAGCAAATGTGAAAATGCACTAAATGGTTTTAGCGGTTCCGGCGTGCATGCCGATGCCACAGCTGAACCACTAGCTTTACAGCGTACACATAGCCGTACAAGCAGTCACGGCAGCACGCACAGTGGCAGTCGACGTGCCAGCGAAACTTCTGAACCGGAGACTGTGGCTAGCAGCAGTGCGACTGCTGTGCAACCGGATATGCTAGGTGGTCCTTCAAAGAAGGTGCTGGTCGAACGCATATTGCGACTGCAGCAAGCATCGGCGCGTCAAACGGAGAAAATTGATTTTCTAGAAAATCATACACTCTCACTTGTAGCAGAGCTGCAGAAAAAATCCAAAGTTGTACAATATTATTTGTTACGCGATCAGACAGCTGGTGCACTTACCTCCTGCAAGAGTGATCAGAACAAGAGCGAATTGGCCAAGTATGGCAACGGTGTTATGGCAGCTATTTATGGCGGCGTTAAGAACGAAAATAAAGGCATGACACTTGAGCTGTCACTGGAGATTAACAAAAAATTGCAAACAGTGCTGGAGGATACGTTACTAAAGAATATCACTTTGAAAGAAAATCTTGATGTGCTAGGTTTGGAAGTGGATAATTTAACGCGTAAGCTGCGCCAAATGGAGGCCACAAAATGACATCGGTAACGTAAAGGAGGATAGGTATGAAATTTAAACTAGCGTATTAACAGCGAGCAAAGTATTCCGATTTTAATATATATGTATTTAGTTGTACGTGATCATTCCAATTAGTGTCTACTAATTATTAGTCTCATAAACTGTTCTGTGTACATAGTCTAAAAGTATACGTAATTATATATATTTCAAATGATTAGTTTTTATTTAAACGAAACTTATAGCAAATTATTGTAAAGTTTTTCAGCAACTGGCGCCGGTTTGCCTACACCCATTGTTATATTCAGCGTAGGCTGCTCACTATCCTTGGCTGGACGTGACATTTTGTTATGCGTTTTCTTGAAGTGTACACGCATCTCTGGATTATCGACACCCGTCTCATCGCGTATGAATTCACGCAATAGCGGCGGAAATTCCACCTTGGCCGGCAATATGCGTTCCTCAATCTTTTTGTTATTATTTAAATATTTGCTTTCTTCATCGCGCGGCACTAGTTCATAGTCCGCCTTGTAGCTGGTGCTGTAAATCTCCACCGGCTTTGGCTGTGTTACGCCGCGCCAGGTTTTCTCAACCGTAACGCGCACTTTGCGTATTTCGTTTTCCTGTATTACGGTGCAGATTAAATTCAGATTCATTTAAAATTAATGGAATTAATTTTGTTTGTTTCTTACCTTCGCATCCACCGCTTGCACTTTCAGTATACGCATGTAGCACGGTTCCGGATAGCGTTGAAACATATTACGTACCACCATGCGTCCAATACCCCAATCGGGCAGATTGGCAACTATTTCCCACAGTGTATTACCGCGGAAGTCTGTGGTGCGTCCAAAGTATTTAACAGCTGCGGTTTTGCTCATTTTATTAATAATTTCTTTCAAGTTTTTACAAAATTGTGCGGCCGCTGCAGCTGTTACGTGAAGAGGTTATATGCTGCTGCTTCTTCCTAATCGCTGAACCCAGCTGTTTGCATTATTTCTAAAGCTTGGTAGCACTGTTTTTCCACAATTTCAAAATGTTAGAGCGAGACAAACAATTTAACGTTCAATTTAATATACAGTCATAGGCACAATTATTTTGACAAACTATGTAAGAGTTCTTGAGCTGTATAAGATAACGGGTGCATTTTGTTTTTTCTTAAAAACAAAGTGCATTTAAACAAGAAGATGTCTGCAAAGCCTTTAGTTTATGCACACTCGTTCTGCTGATAAAAATGTGAGCATATAACGATTTGGTTAGGCACAATTATTTTGACAAATAAATAGACTGAAAAACATAGCTTTATGGTAACATTAATATTGAAAACAATAAAAAATTTTATTTTGCTTAATAGAAAACAAAGCCTCCATTGGCTTGAATGAACTTTTGGAGACGTCGTGGTACTGAATCCATCAATGAGATATTCAGTCAGAAGCACATTCCAAAATGGAAGTCACATTGGATACTCTGGTTTTATTATTTCATTATATATTACATACACGATGTGATCTAAAAAATAACCGAACTTTTTAGTTAAAATAAAACAAGCATGGTATTATGTTTCAAAGCTAATATTTATTCGAAAATACGCTCCATTAAACTTAACACAACGTTTTGAATGCTCAACCAATTTATCCATTGACTTTTTATACTCGCTTTTTGGGATGTTCTTTAGCACCTGCGGCTGAAATGTCATCGTAAAAAGCTCCATTCATTGCAGTTTTCATTTTTATGAAGATAAAATAATCGCACGGTGATAGATCATGCGAATACGGAGGGCGGTCGATGAGACAAATCTATTTTTTCAGCAAAAGTTCATTGGCCGAGGCACGAGCGAATTTTTGATCATCAATTAACTGATGTGAAACAAAACGTGCACACACCTTTCTTTTACCCAAACCTTCAGTTAATATTTCGTACATTGTACAGTAAGATGAATTTATTTCTTCTGCCAGCATTCTCACAGTGAAATTTGCATCGATAGCGATTATTTCATTTAATTTTTCCACTAACTCTGCACGATTAGATGCTTCGGGTCGTCCAGGTCTTGGAGCATCATTTAAATCATCACGACCGTTTTTAATTCGTGTAAACCACGTGTAAACTTGAGTACGACTCATGCAATCATCATCATAAACTTTTTTTTAACAATTCGTAAGTCCCAGCAACTTTTATACCGAGTTTAAAATAAAATTTGCTCTTTTCTTTTTACGGCATAACTACAAAAACTGCTGTTATTAAAACGTGTCATTTTGTAACCAGTCAAACGATTATCAATTTAGCTGCTTTCGAAAGAAGAAAAATGTACCTTTCCAACGTTTAATAGATGACGCTACGTGTTCTATGATTTAAATTAAAAGATCGGTTATTTGTAGATCAACCTTGTATACTATTATTTTATTACATATATTACTTGCCTTTTATATTAGCTTACACGTTTCAAAATCCGTTTAAATTCGGGCTTTGAGTAGATAAATCCAACGTATTGAGTTTATCTTTGAGAATGTTTTTTTTTTTTTTTTAATTAATTCGTGTGGCATGATGCGTTGGCCTATTGGAGGATAAATGGTTAATAATTTTGTGTTAATACTTAAAGCTTTAACATTAAATCATTGAAATGAACATTATTTAAAAAACAAAACTAAGTCTCTAGCATGTTTGGTTTGTTAGCAGTTCGCTATAGAAAACAGAATATTTCAGTGTATGTATTGAAAAAATCGATTATCGGCTTGTCAGAATTTTTGTAACGCATTAAAGGAGACATCTTAGACTCCATAAATTTTATATATATATTATGGATCGGCGAGACTAGACTAGATCATATCCGTCTGTCTGATAGTTTTTGCGCATATTGTGGGATACATTTTTAAGATTTCCAGTTGTAGCTCGGTATTTTATTTTTATTGCAGTCAAATAGAATATCCATATTCGTTAAAGCTTTCGTTCTACCGAAGTTAAAGTTTTTCTTGCTATAGATATAGATAATTGAAATATCTAATGATGTTGGTATGCAGAATTCATTCTACCGAAGATTCCACTAGGTGCATACTTGTATTAGAATTAAAATGTTTTAAAATATTTTCTCCGATTCAAAGCTAATATTAAGTGAAGACCTCGAGATATTGATGTAATTCGGAGTTGCACAATTTAGCTAGAATTCGATTTACCAATGGTGCTTCGTTAAAATTTCATGAACTCGTGGTAGAGACCTGTTGGTCGTGTGTGAAGTTGCTAAAAATGCGGAACAATGATGATCTATGCACGTTTAAAGCAACAGCACGCTTCCGAATCGAAAGGTCCGGGTTGTCACGAACAGTCTGAGTAACTCTGCCTACGTTTTCGAATGTTCTCGAAGACCTTGGACGCCCGGATTTTGATTTTTCCAGCGTTGAACCGGTCTGTTCAAACTTCTCGACCCATTTTCCAATGAGTCGACGGGCTTGGCGCATCATTTAAATGACGAACTTGTTGAATGCTGCAGAATTTTCTTCCCGAGAAACGCTCCATAGCGACTAAATTCCCAAAAGCTAGGCTACCGATTGACATACCCCCCGCGCCACTCGGAATAGTTGCGTTCACGCAATCAGCAAATCAAATGTGAACTTTCTTTTGATACACCCTGTATCTTAGACAAAAAGTAATTTGACTTTTAATTTATTTAAACGCAGTTTATTTCATTTACACAACAAAATATTTTCTTAGCTCTAAACAACCACAGCCTGCGTCACGTGCCGTAACTTCTGCGTCATCTTTTTGTCTCTATTGATGTTCATGCAATACATCACCGTCTGCGGTGTGATCTAAACCACTTGTATCTACGTGTTCATCATAAGATACTTCCTCAGCACCACCGCTACCGCTTGTATCATGCTCCTGCTGCTGATGGTTAGCGCTCTCATGTAATCCAATAGTAGCATGTGCTGCTGCCTTTGAAGCATTCACCTGTGCTGCTGTTGCCGAAGAGGACGCCTTAATTGCTGCCTCCTTGGTCGCTGCATAATCCACTTGCGCCTGTTTCAGTTGCTCCTCTACCTGCTCTAAACGCGTCTTTGCCTGTCCAACCATGGAGGACTGTGAAGCCAATTGATGCGAGACTTCATTAGCAGTTTGTTCCGCCTGTTCCGCCAATGATTTGGCGTTGTTCACCGCTGCTGTCAGCACAGAGATGTGACTATGCGTTGCATGCGCTGTTTGCTGTGCTAATTTTGAAGAGACTTTCGCAGACTTCAATTGCTCCAATTCACGTGAAAGTGCACGTTGTGCTTCAGCTGCCTGCTGTTCCAATTCCTGCAATAAAACGCGTTTACCTGTAAGTGCCGCCTGTGCTGTAGCTGCAGCCTGAGTAGCAGCCTGCGCCAAAGTGTTCTTGGCTATGAAAGCAGCTTGATTTGCTGCAGCATGTTGATTAGCGACAGCGCTATAAGCTTGATTGGCAGAACCTTGTGCTATGGAACGTAGTCCACTGCCTATACTGTAACCAGCTTTCGAACTGCTGCTGCTGCTGCTACTGCTGCTATGACTGGACGTAGTAACAGCGGCAGCAGGATTGTGTATGGCGGTAGCTGTATGTGAATTGCTATAATAGTTGTTGCTGCCACTTAACGAGTGATGTGGTGGCTCTTCTTCCGGTGCTGTTGGTTCCACATGTGCTTCTAGCGTTGGCTCGTAGTAGCTGTGTTGTCTAGGCGGTGCATGATGTTGACTCACTTGTTGCAGTTTGTGTATATAGTAGCCATTGCGTTTGTGCAAACGTGCTTCTATACAACTGCAACAGAGCACTAATATATTCGAAATCACTGTGTTAATCCTTGTTAATCCTTTCGGCGTATACTATAGTTAAACTTACTTAGTATGGCGTAGTAGATAAAATAGTTTAATATTCCATAGCACTTCATCATTAGACTTGATCTTCTGAAACTATATTGAACGTCTCCTCACTGCTGCAGCTACATTTTATATGCAACAGGCTCATTAACTAGCAGCGATGCATAACTTTCGACAGTACGGAAAGTGTTTTTTATTTAAGTTAAGTATCTTATAACATGTTATGTTGCAACATTTTATTAATTTAAATAATAATTTGTATATTGTACGTGTATATTGTAGGCAAAGTCAGTATGCATCACTCATGAACTCCAGGAAGTACTTCAGCGGCTTGGATACATTTTTTTGTTTGTTTGAAAGCTTAACGAGTAAGCAGTTAATTGGTTCGATTTGGCCGCCCAGTCAATTACTATGAAATTAGCATAATATTTGAATGGGTGTGGTTGTTGTACGAATAGTTAGTTTGAGGTTAGGTTTTCATATTTGAGGTTATGTAGGCTATGTTGAAATCAGTTAGCTAATTTCAACGGTTTATATTTATATGGATGAGCGTACTTTTTAGGACTGTTTAAATATTACGTGTATGTTTATGTGTATGTTGCGTTCAAAGTGTGAAATATAAAAAACACTACAAATGACAGTACGGAGAGAGCGAATTTTGTTAGCATGTTTGTACATGTGGTGGGTAATCTCCGGAACCACTCCACCAGTGGCGTAACTATATGGTGGCATGGCTTGCAACCACGGCCGCACCAAACCCCCCCCCCCCCCCCATACGGGACAAAATTTAGTAAAAATTATAAATTTTATATAAATACTTAAATCAATTAAAGTTAGGCACAGCTAAAAACCATATAAAAATTCAAATAAATTATTAAGATTTAAACGCATTGATAAGAAAAGGATGTCGATCAATTATCAAACGCGAACTAGTGATGTTCGGGGAATTCACGAATTTTGTTAAGCAAGAAAGTACTTTTTTCGTGGCGCTGGCAAATGATGTTAGAGGAATCCCGTATGTCTATATTTTAAGTACGAAGTGCTCTACTACCCATTCTTCGTTTGATTCGTAGTTTTTGTTTTATTGAATCTGCAAAAAGAGGCAAAGTAAAGTTAATTGTGAAAATGAAACAATTCAACATGTTTAGTTCTAGAAAATATTTAAGTGGGAGCAAAAAACGAAAGAGAAAAAGGGAGTCTGAAGAAAAAAATAAAAAGTTACCAAAAATTAATCAGTAATTTAAGAATGATGACTTTATTAATGAAAAAGCGAGTGAAAAGATGCAGCACTCGACACCAGTGTATATTCAGATCCAGAACAACCGCAACAAGGTCCAAGCAAAAAACCCAAAAAAAATATAAAAAATGTTAGTGTGAACAGTATTGCATCTTCACCATACGTGTATATTACTGATAAGGGTAATATTACAGAAATAAATGATCGGGTCAAACGGTTCGTGATCGAAAATGGACATTGTAAACCTTAAAGGTCCTTCCTGAAAAGACAGTGCCAATAGATGTTTCCTAGAAAAACATTACTATATTGTTTCCAAGTCTGGCGTGAAACATGAACGCACATGGATATCCTATTCCTTAATACTTCAGAAGGCGTATTGTGAACCATGTTGGTTATTCGCAAATCGGGCATCAAAATAAAAACAAAATGTTTGGATAGAAGGCTATGATGACTGGAAACATATTGTAGATGCCATAGAAAGACACAAGACATAGAAAAGTCAGGTGGTTATATGGAATATATGGATATATGGAATATATGGATATATGGAATATGCGGATATGTGGAACACATGATGAAGAACAAGAGTCCATGATCAAGAAATCTTTTTTGGCGCCAAGTATTCTCTAGACTCCTTGATATAACTCTGACAGTTTCAACGTGTAATTTAGTCTTTCGTGGCCACAGAGAAAACGCAGATAGAAATAATCCAAGTTCCCGAGGAAACTTTTTGAGTATTGTTGAGTTATTAGCAAAATACGATCCGATTTTACAAGAATTGCTAAGTAAACCAAAGAGGCCAGATAAAATACTTAAGTCCACACAAAAATACAAAATGAGCTGATCTCTGTTCTACTTAGTTCTAAAAATAAAAAATTCACTCATAAATAAAATAAATGCTGCACCATTTTACTGTATCATATTCGATACGCCTCAAGATATTTCAAAACAGATGAAATGTGTGAACTTTACCGATATTGTATGATCGAAAAAAACGAAAATGGAATTATTAAATAGTAATTTTTAGGAATTCATGAAGTTAGGGATCGAACTGCCTTAGCAATGTCCAACCAGTTTATTAAATCGATAAATGACAAAAATATAGCTCTAAATAAGTGTCGAGGACAAGGATACAAGTATGTTGGTGCTAACACAATGAAAAGCACTTATGGTGGAGTTCAAAAACTCCATCGAAAAATATCGAGCCAAATATGGTATACGTTCACTGTGCTGCTCATAACTTAAATCTGGTACTTAGTGAAGCAGTAGTATAAGAGGTTATTGATATGCAACATTTTTTGAAAACGTTCAACAAATTTATAATTTTTTTGGGCATAGTATCAAAAGATGGAATATCTTATCAAGTTTTATATCTGATAAAGAAAGGTAAACTATAAATTCGATAACATTATAAACATTGAACCCTACTAGTTGAACGCTTTAAAAATTCCGTTTGTTGAAGTCCAACAAGCGCGAACGAAAACAATTCTGTTAAATTGCAAATCAAATGAAAGAAGTGAAGCTATTTCACTCAGGAAGAAGATTGAGAACTACAATTTTATTATGTTATTGGATTTCCATTGCAATATTCTACAAACTATCGATGGAGCCTCTAAAGCACTTCAGTCTAAAGTCACCGATTTTTCAAATGCCTTAAAACGTTTAAAATGTTGACGGTAAGAATTGGAAAGGTATCGACATGAACTTGAAAATTTAAAAAAGGAAGCAAATAGTGTAGCAGAAAAATGGTCAGATGGACCTTGAATTTTCGAAAACTCTTCAGAGGAAGGTGAAACGTCATTTTGACGAACCTTGCGAAGATGAGCGTCTCCAAGATTCGGAAATTATGTTCAAAGTGAACAAAAAGTATTGGACATCATTATTAATCAAATGATGATGGCGTTTCCTTCCAATGAATGAAATTGTTTCCAATTTCAATGTTTCGCAACCTGCCACTTTAAAATATTATAATATAATTATAAAATTGAATAGATATTTAACTAAAATGCACACAATATTAGTGCATGATACTGTGTTGAGTAACTACTTAAGTGATTTATTAAAATTAAATTACAACTTTGTCACGGGCCTCAGATGGTATGGTTTGAAACATTCTTTCACTATTTGCAAGTATATTATTTCCGATGAAATTTTGACTATATGTCATTTGGAAAAAATGAGAGGTGCCACGCCCTCATACAAGACAAAAAACAAAAGCGTCATACATATCTCAGCAACTACTTGACCAATCATCACGAACATCATATACTATGTTACTACCGATTAAGAGAAGGTTTCTGGCTATATATAATTTGGAAAAAATGGGCGATGCCACGCCCCCATATGAGAAAAACCAAATTTGTCGTATCTCAGAAACTTTTTGAAGCAGTTTGAAGAGATTTGGTCCATATGTATACAAAGGGCACCGGAAGATATAGGATACACACAGCAAAAGTGCGCGGTACCACGCCTAATATTGTATATAAGAGAAAAACCAAATTCATTGCATCTCAGTTACAATTAGAGGCAGATGGATGAGCTGTGGAACATATGTAAAGGGCACCGAACAAATTTATAAGCACTAGAAAAATGGGCGGTGCCACGGCCCCATATAAGAGAAAAAGAACAGGGGCGTAGCTGCGCACAGCGGGTACAGTAGGTATTGATCCTTTGTACAATGGTGCGGGCGGCCAGGGAGGTGTAGGAAGTAAAAAAAAATCAATAGAAAAAGGGCGATGCCACGCTTCTCAGATAAGAAAAGAACCAAATGCGTCATAAATAAGCAAATATTTCACGCAAATCAATGAATTTGGTACATATGTAAAGGGCATCGATAGACAAAGAATCTACTAGAAAATAGGCGAAAATACGCCTTATATACAAGAGAAAAACAAAATGGGGCGTAACAGCGTACGCCTAGAATTCTAGTTACTTACATAAACTGCCTAATAAAAGTGCTAAGGACAAAATTGTGTACAGTTTGGTTGAAGTTTCACTTGTGGACTACATTTTTTTTTTTAGAAATATTTGGAAATGTCGGTACATTTGTCGGTACATCTGTCTGGCATTGAATACTGATTTTTTCTGAAATTACAAATAAGAAAGAGTACGAAATATTAAAAGAGACTTAGCAGATGAATGTCGTTTCACTTGTGCGCCGTTAAGTCCCACAAATCATAAACTTTGGGACGGAGGTACTGCCAAAATTGGAAGAATTTCGATTCATGCAATTAATGCGTTTTATTTCGTTCTGAAAAAGGGAAGTTATTATGCCGTACCCACAGGATCGCAAACAATAGTCTAGGCTTACCACGTGTAGCACTTCATGGCAGGCGTGGCGTTGGTATGACAGGAAAAGAACGCCGATGCAATAATTTTAATTGAATTTAATAGGAGTGGTAACAGCACACTGTCTCATAGGCCAGCATGTCAGGAGACTGGAGGCTTACTCGCAACACTTCTGTAGAAGCTGTGATAAATGCGAGGAACCCGAAACAGTCCAACTTCTGTACCACTGTCCAGAACTGTCACAAACCTGGGCGACTAGTTCCTAAATAAAATATCTGAAATAGATATGAATATCTGAAAATTTAATGCTCGAGGTAAAAACAAATTTCAAAGCAGATTCATGTGGTATCACAACGGACCGTGTGCAGCCTAAGTTCTGGATGGGCGTTTGTAACTCACCCGACCATTTTAACATAACATAACCTAACCCAGCTCCAGACCGGGTCATTGCTAGAGGTAGCCTATATACAAACTTGCCCTCCATTTTTAAGTTTTTGTATGAAATTTTGTTGTAAGATAGAAATTTCAAATTTCGCGTATACTAGTAACATACAACATATGTATGAATAATTTTATGAGGAAGACCATATACTAACCTGGTCCATTTTTAGGTTATGTCTGAGAATTGATTTGGTTTTGTTGAAAATTCCGATAGAAACTCCACTTTTGGTGTATCTTAGGTAATTTATAATATAAGGGATAGCCCCATACAAACTTGGCCTACATGTTCAAGTTTTTGTATGAAATTTTGTTGTTTCTGTTCTTAGTTAAGCTAGAAATGCCCAATTTGGCGAATCTTATGTCAATACTGACAAAATATTCTATATAGGCCCAGATCGGACTTTTTTGAAATTATGTATGTAAATTTTGTTGTTTTTATTTTTAATTAATTCTGTCCCAATCGGATCACTAAAGAATATATTCTATTGTATATATAAAGTACAAGGTACTGGGTATGTCGACCACACTTGAGTGTAGCGTGCGTTCTTATTTCCTTTGTGTCTTCAAATGTACTTGTGAGATATTTTGCTGACATTTGAAACGCAGACAACCGTTCACCGTCCGTTCTCCAGCTTTTTATGAGTTTCTTCAATAGCAGAGAAATTAATCAAATTGTGTTCTCATAATGAGAAGAATATCTTTTAGAAGAAAAGTGAAATCTAGTGCGTTTTTCTTTCTAATGTTCGATAAATTCGAAGTAGCTGCAAAGAAAACCGAATAAAATTCAGAGAAGCAAAATAAGTTCTCCAGGAAAAGAAATTTAGTTAGGAATGACTGAAAAAACAAATTCAGTAATAAGAGAAAAAAATTGAAATGAAGAAATAATTTCCAAATTTCATTTTATGGTATTTCGAGGCGAAAAAGATTTCCATAAGTAAAAATCCCATGAATAATAATATATAGAGAAGCTGCTGCAAAACGAAAGCTTGACCAAGAGATTGAAGAAATCGAACTAATGCTTAAAATAGGGTTAAAATACTCGTACAAGTATTAAGGAATGTGGATATTTAATTTGTGATGTTTTAATTTTTATTTGTTGTGTATTACAGGAAAACGATTAAAAACAATTTTTGTTCATGATTCGAACATAAAACTTGTCATTTGTTAAACCATTCATGGATAATTTTTAAATCAAATGTCTAGAAAACAACTAAGCATTTGAAAACAGACTAAAAATTTGTAAAACTGATTGCTTCTCTAACTCTTGATTCATGTTTTCTACTGCAAAATTAAATAAGAAGAAAATTTGCATAATTTTTTTTTTATAAAAATTTTTTAATATTAAAAAATTTCATCGTTAAATATAAATCTATATAGTATAAATATATTTACTAGTAATATTAATAATTAAGATTAAACTTAAACTATTTGGTCGTAGATGACGGTCGAATTTTTACCGAGAAGTGGATTTGGAAGTCCCAACTCCTCGGAAACGGCATTTACTGCAGCAATGACTTTATCATTAGGAAGAGTATTGATGGGCTCAAATTCCATCTCGAAGCCCCAGACATCACGTCGAAATCCACGAAGATTGGGCGCTTCACCCGGTTGCAAAAACAGTTGCAACCGTTTGTATGCGCTCCAATAATTTATCTCGTACTTGCTCAGAAAATTCTTGAGCTTTGACCAATTCCAAAGAGTAAGCGGTCTAATGCGTCCTTCGTATTCTAGTGCGCTGGCAATACTATGGATTACTGGCCCATCCACTACGAAGTCCGACAGCTCAAGGAAATCAAGCTCCTTGTAGGTCGACACAAGTGAAAGTAATTTTCCTAATGTCAGACCTCTCCAATCGCCAACGCCGAGCGTCTTTAAATTAGATGTATTGGATATGTGGCGCTCCAAAAACATATCCTCCGCCTTCCACCCATTGAAGATCAATTTTGTCAATTTGCACATATTCATCGGGTCCATTTTGTTGTCCCAGTTCGGCGATATCTTCATTGCAGAATTATTAAAATTCAGCGCGATGAGCTCTTCTGATTTCATTTCTAAAAGTATAGGAAAGATTCTGTGAAATGTGCTATTGTTGTCGTCTTCGGGTGCCATCTCCATTCGGTTGCCATCAATCATTACGTATTGACGAGGCGTACGTTCACAATAGCGTGCCTCAAGTATGCGTAACTTAGGTAGGAGTAATATATCCGGCAGTATATAACGTATGGTGTTTATATGCAGCCGTAGTGTCTCCAGGCTTCCACTCTTCAAATACGGAAGTCGTAAATTTGTGTAACTGCGTGCATCAAATAAACGCAGCTCGGACAATTGATTAATACTATTTAACAGATAAGCGGGATTAACGGGCACATCGATGAGAAAGAGTTCCTGCAAATGTCGAAATTGCGAAATGTGCAGTGATGTCAATTGCTCATTGAACAGTATCAGCCTTTTGAGATTTGGCAGAAATTGAGTTAATGTATCGACATCATCGTCATCAACATTTCCGCTGCCGTCCAGTACGCAAAATGTAACGTTCGGAAACTCGTGTACACCATACGACTGCAACATGCGAAGGTAACCGGCGAATCCAGTGGGAAAACGATGTTTTTCATGTGTACTAAAGTAGTTGAAATGAGTACGCATAGCACGCACAAAGAATATGTAGTTCTGCTCCAATTCCGGCGTACGGCGTGCATCATTCGTTGGTCCCACTATGCAAGTTGTTCTCTTGCGGTTCCAAATCTGATTTGCGTAGATGTCAGCGATCGGTTTGCATGCCTGTGCAAATGACATCTGATCGCCGAAATCATTAACGCTGCGACAAATCTTCAGCAATACGTAGACATTTAAATCGAGTAGCGGAAATGCATCGTCCTCGTTATTAGTAGAGTAAGTTGACATGTCAACATGCTGTTGCATGCCTTGTTTGATATTTTTATATAGACCTGCTGCCATCTTCAAAATTGAAAATTGATAATTTTTATATATAAGCGGTTTACTTAGTAGTTGATACTACAATTATTAATTTTGAACTGATTTGATTTCGAAATATCTACTGCCTTTTATACAAAGACTATCCCTAATGCGGCATAGCAAAAGGTAGCAACAGAGTGAGATAGGAACAGTAATTAACGCCGTGCGTGGTTAATCCTTGCATAGGTTCAGTACAATTAGCCATCTGTCATACCTATCATAAATTCCTAGAACAGCATATTTTAAAATTGCAAGTGACATCTGCTGATTTTATAGTTCTTCTGAGGGAAACACGAAAAGTGTAATTAGCGAATTTTTCGAAGAAATTGTAGGCTCAATTTGTGTTCTCAGCATTGGCGGATCCAGGGGGAGAGAAATGGGGAACGCTCCCCTCCCATCAGCATTTTTGTTCAGTAGAAAAATATTTTTATCCGCTTCATTTTCGTAAAATTAGGGGAAAAATAACATGGCATGTAAAATCGGTATTAAAGGTTGCTGTTTTCTCCTTTTTGCTCGTTTCTTTTTTTTATGTGTAGATGTCCCCTTCAAGAGTAGTAGAAGTAGTATCGGCCCCTGGTTCTCAGACAAGATCGTCATATAGAACATTCATCAGTGTAAACAAAAATTTTGGAAAGTAAAAAAAAAATGTTAAACGTATTAAGTAAAAATCAAGTGTCGAAAGCCTTCTTGCAACTCACAAAACTTCTAAGATCAATTTTGTGCCGAAATATTTATATTTTTTAACTCAGAAGTTTTGTGAGTTGCTAGTCGGCTTTCGACACTTGGTTTTTACCTCGTCAAGAGGTTTTTTTATTTGATGAAACTTTAAATGAAACCTACGAGTATACCTTGCTTAAGGTTTCTTCTATGAACTTGTATGAACTATAGATATGTGTGCTTTTAAGTGGTCCTTTCTGAATATATGCGGGACATTTCAATAGAATTGACGAAAAATTAAAATAAATTAATTTCAAAATAAAAACAATGAATTTTCATTTAAAAACTTAAAAATCGGGCCAGATTTGTATAGGGACTATTTACGTTGAAGCAAGGTGTCGGACGGGCAGACGGACAGGTCTATATCACATTGTCTTCCGATGATAATCAAGGATATATATACTTTAGGGGGCTTACCACTCCTCTTTCTGAATGTTAACTAGATTTACACCTACTAAATATATCTTTGACCTTATGAGACAGGGTATTAAAAACAGACATTTTTTTATATGTTATTTCCTACATGCATATTACATACATATGATATATTTAATATATTTATACATGAATTTATATGAATTTATTTTATTTATTTATACGAATACATACGAAAAAAGTCTAAACAAGTAAACGTTAACTTCGGTTGAACCGAATCTCTAATACTATTCAAACGAAATTTTAAATCGTATTGTGAAACATAATCGTGAGGGGTTTAAATAAAGGCTACCTCAAAAAGTGGACGGTACACGCCCACTAGTAGATGTGTACGAAGCGACCATCTATAAGATGCCACCATATCGAATTTCAAGTTGATATTGACGTTTTTCATGCAAATGCATAAAAGTGAGCTCTGGGTTTGTATAGGACTACCTTAAAAAATGGGTGGGATACGCAAACTTGTATATGTGTGTGAAGCGGTTGTCCACTAAAATCCACCAAATCGATTTCAATAATAATAATTAATAATTAATATTGATTTAAATAAAAAATTGTTTCATTAAAAACACAAAAGTGGGCGGTGGGTTTGTATAGGGGCTACCCCAAAAATTGGGCAATGTGGATCAATCTTGAATCCTCTAAAATAAAGTGTATGTGCCAATTTTCAACTGGATTACATAAAAATTGGTGATCAAAAAATGAACAATATCATCCAAACAGACAGACAGACAGACAGACGGACATGGCTAGATCGACTCGTCTCATCGAACTAATCAAGAATATATACTTTTTGGGGTCTACGATGCCTCCTTTAATGCGTTACAAACTTTCAGACAAACTGATAATACTATTTCACACATACTGATGTGTCACAGAAATCTCTTTCACCCCAATTCCGACCCAAATCAATTTCGTAGTTGTCACAGAAATCTCTTTTAGACTGTTTGAAATCACCAGCCTTTTGCTAGGTGCTAGGATTATTGAAACTCATCAAATCATAAGGTAAAACTTTGTTTATGTGTTAGTTTAATGTATTTTCTTCGTAACTGTTGGATTGGATTTAAACGTTTAGCACATTTTATTATTTAATTTAAATTTATACGAATGACAGATACAACAACATCAGAGTTGCCAATACAAAATTAATTTTTTCTCGCAACATAAATCATAATTTAGTTTTGGGTATTTTCTAAAATAAATATATTAATAAAATAAGTAAATCAGGCACATCACACCAAATATAGACTTCACAATGTTCTCCAAGTAAATCTGCAAAAAAATTTTATTTAATTAGTCTGTAATCTATTTTTGTTATCTACGACAACTCTGCGTAGCACAAAACTCGCCTGTACACTAAAAACGGTTTTCTATGAAATCTCCGAGATTTCTGTGACCTCCTACGAAACTTCTCTGTCAAATTCAAATCACCAGACGGAATTTTGTCTAGAGATGTCTGTGACACTGCCGTATGTGTGAATGGTATAAAAATAAAAGGGTATATAAAGGGTCAAAATAGACATTTCAAATAACAAAAATTTCGACAGAGCTAAATTTTGGTGGAGACCTTGGGTACACCATTAGAAATAAAGTGTCAAAAGTCTTCATCGATCCCATGTGACCTAAAAAAAGTTATTCGGGGTCAAAGGTCAAAATTTGAGGTTTTTTGATTCTTTTCGAAAACTGTACGTTTTATCAAAAAAGTAGCCCAGAGAAAAATTATAGATCTTAAAATTATCTACAAAAACGGTTCTAATACTTTTTTTTCTAAGAATCACCATTCCTGAGATATCGCGTTTATAAAAGTTGGAGTCACGTTCTACATGATATGCACATATTTCCAGAACATCTGTGAGGTAGTGCATTTTCCGTTGTCAATTTGTCACTTAACATGGAAAAGAAACGAGATTTATTATGAATGTTAGCGAAAAATCGTTGTTGGTTTGCTGAAACTGTCATAAATTCATCGAAGATAATGCCGAAACACTGAGATTGTAGATTTGTAGTTCGACGACGTTGTTCTGCAGCTTTAATGTTTTTTGTTGAGTCACTATAGCCATCAAATACTACCGTCACTCTATGACCATAATGTCTACATAGATACTGAACCTATTTTTCAAAAATTATGTTGAAGGTTTCTTCTCGATCCCACACGTGATGTAATAGATATCCTTCATCGATAATGTAAGTAGCGTTTGTACGATCAACCTCAGCATTGACTGATTTAAAGCAATTGTAAATGGCTGACCTTTGCGTTTTGCGCTTTCCAGCTGCATCGAAGAGTGATAACGGGTAAGGGGCTAATTCATACTCGGAAAATTTTTCATGCTCGAAAGTCTTAGTGATACTCATGCGTTGAAATAATAATACAGGGTATACAGGTATCTATTCTTCGTGAACTGTCACGGTGTGACTTGCAGCTAAAAGAGGGAGTACTTTTTCATAGCGTTTTTATTTAATATTATTGAATGTTTGACCTGTCATTTTAGACATAAAAGCAATCACAACTTCACAAGCTTTATGACAATTAATCTTATTACTACCGACGACTCCAGTAGCAAAAAATACGCTTTTGTTAATTTCGGGAAAAGGATCATGTGATGAAAACCACTCAAGAAGTTTTTTAATATCTTTAGCATTTTTTTTACTCGCGAATCACACACATCTACATGCTGATCTGTTGTGTCCATTCGAACATTACCAAGAACTTCCAAACCGTCACACACAGTATTCATTGCATGCATTCCGTGAACCCATTTGCTTATTAAACTTTCTGTCGTACTTCTTCCTCGAGAAATACCTCCATCTGTTCTCATCGATTTGATCATTGATTGTTCGATTATCATGTCCGTTGAAGTTCCACAACTAAGTTTATCAGAAAGTCGAACAGTGAAAAATCCTTCTGTGAACCTTTGATAAACACTAGGATCAATTACCTCCTCTAATTGAAGCATATCTTGCAAGTATAAGTGCGCTGACTTAGCATCAATATAAACATTCAAAACGGGTAAAGAGAAATTTTTCCATTTTTTAATTTGCATATCATGTAGATAGATGATAAAATAGACGGAAGAGTTACGAAAATGCTCTCTCAAAACTGTATTCAATTTTTAGACCTAATTTACAATGCGATTTTGAGGCTGGATCACTTTCCTACACAATGGAAATGTGCGGAGGTGATAATAATTCCAAAACCAAACAAGCCTGAAAATATTCTCTCGTCCTACCGTCCTATTAGCTTGCTGGTGACATTCTCCAGTCTTCGAAAGAATACTTATGAGTAGATTGTTACCAATTTTGGATGAATACAATATAATACCGGAACATCAGTTTGGGTTTAGGAGAGGGAGATGGGACTCCAGAGCAATGTCATCGTATAGTGGATATAATTACAAGTGGCTTCGAGAAGAAACTGTAATCTGCGGCAGTATTTCTTGAGATACAACAAGCTTTTGACCGAGTCTGGCATCCAGGCATGTTATATAAAATGAAAAAAAAACTGCTTCCTGCTCCATTTTTCCTCTTATTGAAATCGTATCTAAGCAATCGACACTTTTATGTTCAAATGGAAGGAAAAAAATCGAAACTATATAGTATCCATGCTGGTGTTCCACAGGGCAGTGTTCTGGGACCTGTCCTTTACACAATACTCACAATGACTCCGCAAATTATCTTGGACTCGATATAAATCGGAGAGTAACTTGGAAAAGTCATATTAAAGGCAAGACAAAGAAACTCAACGTAAAAACAGTAAAAAAAATGTATTGGCTGCTTGGGAGAAAATCGCAGCTTAGTTTGAAGAACAAAGTTTGGCTTTACAAGGCTATTTTAAAGCCTGTGTGGACATATGCTATCCAATTATGGGGAACTGCAAGCCAATCAAATATTGAAATTCTTCAACGATATCAGTCCAAAACGCTTAGACTTATTTTTGACGCCCCCTGGTTTGTGGCTAATGACCAAATTCACAAAGATTTAAATATTCCATACATTAAAGATGAAATACGTAGAATAAGCACACGGTATGTTGAGAGACTACATGATCATTTAAATGTTTTGGCAATAGGCCTACTAGATAATAGCGATACAACTCGAAGACTTAAAAGAAATCATGTGTTAGATTTACCTTTTAGAGTTTAAATTTTGTATATATTGTAAATAAACTCTTAATTATAGAATTTTGAATATAATAGCTGTTCTCACTGAGAAAAATATTAAGCACCGTTTGGACACCGTAGCCAATTGAAAAATAATATAAATGTATTAATCAACGACAAGAGTCACCACAGTATCTTACGTCAATTCTTGAAAAATATTTTTTTTTAGACCCAGATCGGACCACTTTATGGGTTAACTCCAACCGAACCTACGTCTTTATTATTGAGTTATTGTTTGAATCATTTTTGGTGTTCCTTTCCAATAATTCTAACTTTCATCAAATCTACGATGATAAAATATGCTGCATTTGTCCAGATCGGACCACTAAAGAATATAATATGTACATATATGGTTCATACAAGGAGCCTTAAACAAGCTACAGTTTATCTGGAAGTCGAGCCGAATAGACTGCTGCGTTTTTTGTATGAAGTTTGCAAACAGCTGATATAAACAGTTAAAAAATTAATAATTTATATAATATTGTTTTTGAACTGCTGGATGAACTCCCCTTATATGTTTTAAGCTTGGAGAAGAATTGAAAAACCATTTTTTTTCTTCATATTTCTCATAAATTAATTTATTTAAATATTTTATTAATTACAATAATATAAATATAAATTAATTACATTTATTTATAGTTATAAACGATAACAAGCGCTATAACAAACTGATGAAAGTGAAGGAATTGTATATAACAAATTATAAAAAACAAGATACACACGCCTCAGCAGCGTAATAAATACTTGTGTGTTTTAAATAAGAGATTGTGAATGTTTTGTGGTAACGAGTACGCGCATTTTTTTGTTGTGAACTGGGCTTAAATGGCTAAAAAACAAACATAAGAGCAATAAATATACAAAAGAAATAATAATTTATGCGAAAATTACGCGAAAACAAACATAAAAAATAAATGGCTACTCAAAAATGGAAAACGAATTCGTCAATGCCGGCATCTAAATCAGTAACGCCAACATCTGGCGCTATAACATCATCATCATCATCATCATCATCATCATTATCATCAACAGCAGCAGCGTTAATGCCTTCAGCTTCAATTGCAGCTTCTATGCTAACACCATCCACGCCGCCACCATGATATGGTGTTAAAGCTGTCTCTGTAGGTGTTGCCGTTAATCATTTGTAATAATGCGTAATCTGATTGATCCAATCCAAATAATGTGAAACTTTCACATATACACCAGGCACATTCACCTGTCCACAGCCAATGCCCCAAGAGACAACACCTACAACATTCCAGACACCATTACGTTCACATACAAGTGGACCACCGCCGTCACCCTTGCAGGCATCCTTGCCCTCCTCACCGCCAGCGCAAACAAACCCGGGATTAAGTTTATAGCTATAGCCCAAACGCGTATTGCGCAGCTGTGCCTCACATTGCTGATGCGATAATATGGGTACATCAACTTCCTTCAGTATATTCTGATATTTGCCATGTTCACCAAAAGCATCCTTGCCCCAGCCAGTGGTCCAGCAGCGTGCATTAGTAAAATCGGAGAATTTATCAGGCAAACAGGCGGGACTAATGTGTGGATTCTTGTTGAAATCAACTGGTTGATCAAGTTTCAACACTGCCAGATCATTATCCAAAGTGCCTGCATAGTATTCAGGATGTATGTGCACAGAGACAACATCGCGTTCAATGTAAGGGAAAAATTCGACATCATGATTGACATCCCATTCACCAAGACGCACACGCAAATCGAAGCCGTTTTGACTGTTTGGAGTAATGGAGTAATGGAGAAGTTTAGTAACTTGAAGGAATTTTTAGCTTATAGCGCACTGTACTTACGATTTAATGCAATGTGCTGCCGAAATAATATGTTGTGCATCAATTAAAGTACCACCGCAGGCATAAATCGATTCCTTAGGATCCTTCTTTAGTATAGCCACATGCCATGGATACTCGCCGAATTCACTATCACCATCAACGTAGACCGGATTCTTGATGCGTCCCGTTATACCGGCAGCATTACGCGTACCGCAGCGTCCCAATTGTTGTGTTGGCGTTGGTGCACGTAAAGGACGACGGCAGCAGACTTCATTAATGCGACAACTCTTCTCCACAGGACGATTGCCATAGTAAGCGCGCTGCGTAAGTAAAATACAATAAAAAATTTAATTAGTACGTTAAAATAATAAATTATGCCGCCGGTTTTTGAATCCGATTAAATTGTTCGGATACGGTTTCGTTAAAATGCGACGTATTTCACTTTCAGTAGAATTTCGCAACTTGTATTTAGCAAATCTTCAGAATGTGAATTCTGTTGAAAGTGAAATACGGAAATCGAATCGCAGTAATTTAACCGGATTCGAAACCGGTGCATGGAGGATAATTTGAACTTCCAGTAATCTTTTTGTATATATTATTTTGCGCGACACTTGTTTACCTGTACCCCACGCGCCAACACACTTGCTCTCAACTCTGCTGCATCCTCATGCTCAATCGCTACACTACGCCTGCGTCGGCGATCACGGGGAAATGAAACATGCGCACTACCCTCGGCAGCGCCGGGTGCCTGCGTTGGAATGCTATGTATGCCGCTGCCGGCGTTTAAATTCAATTGCTTGCCACGTCTTGATGTGTGCTCTTCCTGCGGTGTATAATTGGCGCTGCGTTCATAATGATTGGAGTAATCAGCAAAATTGCCAAAACCGCTGCTGCCGCCGCCGCCGCCGCCGCTGGCACCAAAACCTGTACTGGACTGTACATGACTTGGTGCAAAACCGCTGGGACCAGTGCCCGGGAAAATGGAGTTACTTAAACCAGCTGTGCTTGAGTGTTGATAATGCGATGTGCTGTAAGAGCTCTCGAACTCCTGATGCTGCTCGTGATGCTGATGATGATGCACTGGCGCAGCAATTGGATGCGGTGGCAGTGCATCACTGCTATGATATTCGAATATGGGTTTACTGTGCACCATTTCAACAATGCTGGGACCGGGAGCACTAGCACTATAATGTGCGCCGGGAGCACTTGCACTAAAATGTGCACCGGGTCCGCTGCTGCTGTAATGCGGTTCAAATGCAGCCGGACCGCTGCTGTCGCCATAATGATCAATTGGACCCGGACCGCTGTGTATGTGTGCATGCTCGGGATGATGCTCGTGCTCAAAGCCGCTATAGTGATCATGATGATGATAGTGTGTACTATGTACATATTCCGGTTTCTTCTTAAATAGATCACCAACTTTTTGCAATATATTTGCATTGGGTGTTACATGAAGATTAACCAGCGGCTTAACAACCTTCTCGCCGTATTCGGTTTTGGCCACTTGTACCGAAACAAGCGGATTAACATTTACGAGACCAAGATTCAAACCATTCGGACCGATTGAGCCAAAGTAGGGATTCTGTGCGGGATAATATTCGCCAAGTGCATTTGGTGGATAACCGCCTGGATTGTTGGGATAGGGCAGCCCGAAACTGACGCCGTATGTGGGCAGCACTTTGCGTTGTATCAGCTCAATGGCTTGCAGTGCGGGCAGTGCCAGTGGTGATTGACGCTGCATGAAATTAGTGTATAGGAAAATATAAATATATACTTTTGGTTGGGTAGCCCATGAGCAGTTAGCTAATTTAGGAATTTTGGACTAGGCAGGCACATACTACCATGTTGTTGCGGTTGTTGCGGTTGTTGTTGTTGTTGTTGTTGTTGTTGTTGTCATGCTAGTATAGCTAAAGGCGTGCGACCATTGACCAAATTTATACATAAATACATTTACATTTTTGCATTCCAGTGCGTAGTTAGGCTGAGCTTGATTGGTTTTAGTTTGGTATTAGTTAAACTGTTCCAAACAGACCAATGCGACAGACACAGCCACAGCCACGCACTTGCAGGATAACGCATGCGGTTTCTTGACATGGCGACGGCGGCGGCTGAGTTGCTTTGAATTGGGCGATTGAGTTGAGTTGTGGACATTAAAGTTGAGATGTGTGTTTTTTATATGTTTTTGATGTGCGTTGCTAGCTCAGCTATAAACTGATACAATTGCATACCGGCCTATTCCGGTTTTCACTTTCGAGAAGATTTTGCGAATATAAATTCGATAAAAAGTTAAATCTTTCACGTTTGATTTTGTGATTTGATCAAGTGCAAATCACATTACTCAAGGCAAGTGAATTCAAATCACAAAATTATATCAAATGTGTTTAAAATTTACCATGCCATCGAATTGACTTTTGTAAAATTTCACCCAAAAGTTAGATACCGGAGAGGCCTGATAATTAGTAAAGTAGAATACGCGGTATTAACAAGTGTATGAGCGCATTTAGTTAGTTAGTTTCAAAGTACGTTAATTATTTTTAACTTAAAATTATTTTTTATAACTTACCCCTTGAGCATCGAGCGAAAGATCAGCATTATCGGCATCATCCAGTGATTTATCAATATCTTGTGCAGCTTCGCGACGTGTGCGTTTCTTCTCATCAGTTTTTTCCGTTTCAGTATTCTTTTTGGCATCGGTTGCGCTAACAGTAATATTAGCGGCAGCATCATCGCTTAATGCTTCAATGTCCTTGCCAAGATTTCGTGGATCAATGGGTAAAATCAAATCTTCTTTGCGTCCAATACGATCGGCAGCTGGACACTGATTAATTGGTACACATTGACAGTCGACAATTTGTTGACGTGCAGTATCATAGCCACCAGCACCGGGATAGCCCGCTTGATCACCAGCACCTAGACCACCGTAACCGGTGCTAATGCCATTATAGTTCGAAGAGGCTGAGTTGTGCAATTCCTTTTTGTAGTAGTCAGGATTTTGGCTGTGATAGCTGCCAGAGCTACCAACACCGCCTAACGTTGCACCTTGGCCAAAACCAGTTTGACCAAAAGCTGTAGAAGCACCATTTCCACCGCCAAAGCCGCTGCCTAGACCAGCCGAAGCAGCACCATTTCCGCCGCCATAGCCGCCTAGACTAGTCGAAGCAGCACCATTTCCGCCAGCATAACCGCCTAGACCGCCAGTAGGCTTATATATATCACCATTTGGTTTCTGTGCAGGTGCAAAACCGCTTTGGTATGCGCCTTGTGAGAGTAGACCACCTTGTGAGGCACCATTGAAACCAGCATTGAAGGCTGAAGATTGCGAGTAACTGCCACTGGCTTGTGGTGTGTATGTGGCCGAGGATTGTGCCAGCGTACTAAAATCTGTATTAATAGTTTGTCCTGCACCAATCGGTATGGGCACACTGGGCACATGCGCACCACTGGGTTCACCTTCGACATGATGGAAATGATGGTGCACATGCTGCTGTGGATTGGCAGTACCTGTAGGTGGTGCAATTGGTCCGCCAACAATTACTTTAGTGCTGGAAGATTGTGCTGCAGCAGACGACGATGAATGTTGTGCATAGAAGTTATTCAACGAGGAACTAGATGCTTGTATTTTCTCGGGATTCTCATAGTTATATGGTGGTGGACGCACATCGGAGTTACCACTGTAAATAGCGCCCGGTGGTGGTTTGCTATCATAGATTACAGCACCAGGTGGTGGCTTGCTGAATATAGCACCAGCGGGGCCTTCAACGGCCGATGGTGGTGGATGCTCCAAATAGGGTCCATTGTACTGTGGTCCGGGACCGCTGGGACGATAATTTGGTTTGAATGGACTTTCATAGCCAACTTTACGTGGTGGTCCAAATGAATTTATCGAATTCGGTGGTGGTGACATTGGTGGACGTCCATTGAAATAACTTGGTGGTGGCATAGGTTTTGCAGGACCATATGGACCGCCGCCGAAACCACCAGGTGGTGGACCCTGTGCATAGATAGTCGAATAGTAGGGACGCTTCTCTTCGACATCACAGCTCATGAGTCCCAAACCACACAGTCTTATCACGTATAAGGTTACGCGCCTGCATATCATTGCCCTGTTGCAAAGCCTGATCAATGTTACCATCAGCATAGACTTGATCGTATTCACCGAGATTACGTCCTTCACGGCGTGAATTAATCAACTCCTCAATGATGCTACTAATATCAGTATCATTGCTGAGTATGGGCTCATGTACTGCATAATTGCGTCCCTGTACTGCATCTTCCGTTTGTGGCTGTTTAGCTGTTGCATCCGCTGTCTCTGCAGAGCGACGACTCAACATGGAGTCGGGAATACCACTTTCCATAGGTGCCCATTCATTGCCCCATGAAGAATCAGCGGCTGTTGCGGCGATAGCAAGTAGTAATGTGGCGGCTACTAAAGCCCAACTGTGTGGTATTCTCATTTTTCGGCTGTGAAGAAGGAGAAAGAGCGAATTATTATTATTAAGTAACTTTCAGATATATATATATATATATATATATATATATATATATATATATATATATATATATATATATATATATACATTTATGTAAACACAAATCTTTTGAAATTAAGTTAACAACTTTTTTTGTGCAACTCGAATCGCAGTTGACACCATTACCCTACTACATTCGCTGGTCATTGTGCCAGTTTCTGACGAAGACGATGCGCATTCTCTGAAGCAATAAATTTTCAAAGCCAAAACCGGTAAGCGCTGAGACTTCGTCTGAATCATATAGGTACGCTGAAAGACTTTTACTTTCGTTCGAGGTCGTTAACGTAGACTTTTGTTGTGGTTTGACGGCTTCTGCAGTCGTTTTGCCATCTTTTCTGCTTCTTTCTACATCGCATTTTGCGGTCGCGGTAATGACTTATTTTTCAAAATGCCAGAAAGAGATGCTGCTACACTGTTTATTTATGAGGTAATTTTTGTGCGCTGGCGCATTTAAGATTTTGCAAGATTGCAGTTTGCTTTTTGTATCTTTTACTTTTTGTATCTTTTACTACTGTACGATATATATAGATACGCTTTTCTTTCTGTTTGCTTTTCTTTGTGTTTGTTTGCTCAGCTCGAACGTTCGATAGGGGAAGCCGCTTTTGCTGTGCCGGCGGTCTTAACTTGATCTCTGGCTGACTTTGACAGCTTGTCTGGCAGCAGCAATCAGTTTCAAGTACTGGTAAATGGGATATACATACGCATGGTTTGATTCGAAAGTTCCTGTATACTCATTAGTGTGCGCGGCTATGCAGTAAATGTGCATCTTAAATCTTTCGTTTAATTGAACATTTTTAGATGTAATTTTTACAAAGAGAATATTCCTAACAATATTGGGGCACTCAAAATCTTCAACTAATTCATGAGGTGTCTTTATATTCTCCAAATGTTTCTGTCTTTTGAGGTAAATGCGCGGAAAGCGTCATTGCTTTATTGAAGACGTCGATTGCGTGACGGTAACCATCAATGGTGAGCGATGTAGTGCAATGATACGCGACTAATATCACACTGAGCTCGATAAAAATTACATAAAGGATTATTGGAATCAATCGATTTGTGAAAGCGGATGTTTCCTAAACAATTGATTTCAAAAAGTGGTAATTTCGACTCGCCAGCTTTGACTCTGCCATAAATTTTCTTGTAGAAACATTTGAGGAGCAAGGTTTATGCCAATAAATACGCCAAGAAATCGTAAGAAATTTACCATAAACTCTCCAAAAAGTATTGGAAAACGCCGGATTTTTTACGTATCTCTAGGAGGAGGTCATTTGGTATTTTAAAAAAAGTAACTAAACAAAAAACTGCCTCTAAAAACTGTGCATAAATAGTGCACTACATTATTTACGCCGCTGACTTAATCCAATAAATTTGTGTTAACTTTTATATAGAATCTAAAACTTATATTCGGAAAGGATTTAATTTGAAACGGCGGGTTGCTTTAAATATTGTAAGATAATCTATTTAAAATTTCTTAAGAATTTATATAGAAATAATGTGTGTTGTAGTAGTATTTTTAAGAAAGAAGAAGTTGCGCTTGGCATATTTTTATCTTGGTTTAATAACAATAGCTAATCAAGAGTAAACTTCGAAAAAGTATAGAGATCATCTAATAATTTTGACAGTTTTGGGTTACTTTTGGTAAGAAATATTAGAGAACATAACACGTAAAAGGTGCGAAACCAATCGATTAAAGTGAGAAGAAACTAATGTTTTAACTTCACAAACATCACCAATCTGGAAGCAGGCCAGAGTATATGCATTTTGTTTAGCACTTTGGACGTAAAGTACATGTGCTTGGAAAATGTGAAGTTCTCTAGGGCGAAGCGTACATCTGTCCATATGCATTATGAAGCATTAGTGGTGTTTTTATTTTAACAGTTTGGACGCAAAATTTAAAACTGTAACTGTTTTTATGTAAGAAGTGAGGGCGACCACGTTGAACGCTATGTAATCACTGTGAAGTTCTGTGGTCTGTGGTCTGTTTTCTAGTTTTTATTATTATTTTTTTCTAGTCATCCGCTATGAGTTATCAATGCGAAATGCTGCTTTGAGAATGAAAGAAACTATTTTCCACAAAAAGTTTAAACGTAACTACAATAATTTACAACTGTTCTAACTTTTGAAGCAGTCCTTGCATGCTAATGTTCATTACTTTCCGCAGCGTGAGTTTTTGTAGCTTTTGTCTTTTTGTTTTTCTTCTCATATTGTCGCTGTTATGTCATTTGTTTTTGTTGTTACCTCTTTTCTTTTGGAGGATTTAATGTATTAACTCCAATTTCTTATTGGAGTATTTTGAAATGGTGGTGTGGCGGCGTGGTCTCTGCGTGGGTTGTCAGTTACAATTTTGTACGTGCAACAAGCAAATCTTGATTTGATGCTTATATAAACGTGTACATATAGTGTATCTACAGACAGTAAACTGTGTTGCAGACAGTAAAAGTTCAGTTTTTTTTTTTTTTTTTGGTTGTGTTTCATTTTAAGATTAAGTTACTTTATAGCGGAAGTTGTGCGCAGTGTTGCATTGCAAATTGCCTGTAACGGTTTTTTACCTTTTTTTCTCAGGCATATAAATTGTAGAAATTAGCAACAACAACAACAACAACAGTGTGTAGCGTTTAGCGTGGGCGTTTTGACTTTCTGTTGCTCATAGGGAGCTATTGTAAAGAGTTTTTGGATACAGACACAACTTGCAGCTAGATAAAGTACAGTTGTGTCTTCAAGCTTGAACTGCACCATAGTTCGGGTGTAGGACGTAGATTTTTTCTTTTCTTTTAATAGTTAAGTGCAACGCTCCAGATTTGAATTTCATTTTTGTTTTTTTTTTTTTGCAAATCGCTTTAAAACTTTAATTAAAAATTAAAAAAAAATAAAACAATAACTTGTTTAACATTAATCACAGCTAATTATTTACGCTCACCGGTCACTAAACTTGCTAATTTGCACAAGTTATTGCAGCAAAACATTGGCGCAAGCATAATTTAATAGTTTTTTCTCTTTCAATTATTCAAGTTTATTGCCAGAGTTGCCATCACTGCACAATTTCACTTTTATTTCATAATTATTTCTTGCATTTTAAGCAATGGCGTGTTCAGTTTTTTTTTTATTCCTGCTGCCATATTTTAATGGGTTTGCACGCGTTTCATGGCACTCCACTCACCTTTTTATTGTTGTTGTGGTTTTTAGTATAATTAAATAATCCAATTGTTTTTTTTTTTGCGTTAATCCTTATATAATCCTTTTGTTTTATATCCTTTCACTTTCACTTTTTAGCTGTTTCACTTATCCTACACTATGTTTTGTGAAGCGTAGTGTGTTTTGTTTCTTTGTGACTCGTTAACTGATTTCGCTTTTCGCATTGCAAGCGGTTTTATAGAGCGTCTTCAGTCGGAGCCGCAGCCGCAGCCGTAGCCGAAGTTGTTGCTGCGCAGCCGGCGCTGCGCATGCGCATGCGCAACATTGTTTTTTTGTTACTTTGTTTTCGGGTTTGGTTGCTTTAGATTTTGTTTATTAAGTTTGGACTGCATTATTGAATGAATTTTTGGTAGTTAAATGGTTTTGTGACGTCATTGATTGTTTTGGGTTTTTTTGTTCGGCTAGCGTATTTCTGCGTATCACTTGAGGTCGTTCTTTTGGGTTAGTTGTGGTTGAATGGAGTTTTTGGAAATTTGAAACGATTTTTTTAAGCTTTATGCGCTTCTTGTTGCTTCTGACATACAACTAGAGGAGACAGATCACTCTTAACTGGCTAATCGTAGATATGCACCAGAATAGATTAGATGACTACTGAATTATGCTTCTGCAAACGATTCATAAGATATTTTTCCAATTATACTGCTTCGAATGAAGATATTCCAAATGCGGGATAATTGTTAAACAAATGTTTTACTAGGATATTGCTTAGGTACACCCAGAAAACAGTACCTAACATCTGAATTTAAGGTTGTACACTCCTTAAAAATAGGTAACATGACTTAAATAAAATTTTTGTTTACCTAAAAAAAAAAAAAACTTTTCCTTAAAGTTAGTCCACATTCGTAAAACAAAATTGTATTATATACATGTGCGTTATACAAACATAGATATGTAATTAAAATATGTATGTTAAAATACGAGTTAAATAGAGCGAATTGTCTTACAAGGGATTAAACTGTCATAAATTGGTTACATCTGGCAACGGTATTGTCATTTGTGCTCAGTTTGGGTTGCCATTTTGTGCCTATTATGTAAATTTATTTCGAAAAACGTGGTTCAGTTCGGGTATGTTACCTTGCACTACGTCCATTTTACGGTCGCTATAATCGTCCATCACGCTTGCTAATCGCTGCTACTTTGTGCTCAGCAAGCAAATTAGAAGTAGAGCCCTCTCTCGAACTACGAAGATAAAAATCTATAAGACACTGATAATCCCGGTCCTGCTGTATGGCGCAGAAGCACGGATGCAGCGTCTTTAGGAGTGTTCGAGAGAAAGATTCTTCGTAGGATTTTTGGTCCCCTTAGAGTTGGCGTCGAGTTTAGGAACCGTATGAACCATGAGCTGTATGAGCTGGTCACCTCATCCGGATGAACCCCGAAGCTCCAGTACTAAAGGAAACCTGAACTCGATTGGTGGACGGCGTCAGAGAGGAAGTCCGAGCTTAAGAAGGCAAGATCAGGTCTATGATGACCTGAAGAAGCTCGGGATTGCCAGCGACTGGCGACGGCGCGCACTAAACTACACCGAATGGTGCGCTTTCCTACGTGCGGCCTTGACCGATAGACGGTTGTAGAGCCACCTAAGTAAGTAAGTATAATCGTCCATCATATACGATTAACCATGGACCGTTTTCGAACGCCGCGTACTAAGTAACATACACAAAGACGTCGTACAGTGCGCACGGAGGAAAAACATTCTGCTGTAGAGTGTAGTATTGAGGACTGTTTGGTTCCTGTTTAGGGAAAATAAAGATCTCGGCCTACGACCTTAAGGATCCATCTGGTGTAAGAATTAAAGCTGAATGACTATCATACCCGTACGTTCGGTCAATGGACTGAAAATCAACTGGAACTCAAACTACTCTTTCATTTTAATATTCTGTTCAGTAATGAGGCTCATTTCTGCCTCAATGGGCACGTTAGTAAGTAAAATTGCCGCATTTGGAGAGATTCTAGAGGTCCCGTTACATCAACAAAAAAAAAAAAAATATCACTGTTTGGTGTGCTTTATGGGCCGTTGGAATCATAGGTTATTACTTCTTTATCGGGAACGTTATCGTATACGGCGAACGATTTTTTCGTACCCCAATTAAATGGGATATTTATTGAAGAAATATTTTTCCAACAGGTCAGCGCCACATGCCATACAACACGTCGAACAATTGGCTTACTGAAGGAAACATTTGGCGAACGTGAAATTTCCGATAATAAGTCAGAACTGTTTTATCATTTAACTTGTTAGAATTAGAAACTTTCTGTGCTATAAGTTGGCCAACAACTAAGTTAACACACAGGCTTGCAGAATATAACTTTTATTTTCCAATTATATAATAATGTTTTTTTTTTTTGGCTACTTTTTGACTCGTAATTTAATCTTATCTTGATCGAACTCTTGTCGTTCACTCTGGATGCTGGTTTCAAAGTCATAGATAGCAAAATAATAACATACCATTATTTAGGTAAATGGTTCAAATTAAAAAAAAAAAATGTGTATGTTCTTTAGTTACTTTTTTTTTTGGCGCTACAACCGTTTATAGATAGAAAAATATATTGGTCATTGAGTTGCCAGTTGTTAATACCAAATTTGGGAAGATTGTCCCAGACTTCTTATTTCCAACGCATGCACGGTCGATGCCCAGGAGGTCGTCATTAAATGGAGATTATATACGAGGCTTCTTCTGTGTCTTCACTGATAAAAATTTTGCAGTGGCGAGAACCAAACTCAGTGCACCAACCCTTAGTTGAGGGGGTTGCCTTCTCACAATTTTCACACCTCAGAACAGATGTTCAGAGTCTACCCAATGAATACATATTCTAACGGACGTTTGTGAGCTGCTTGGGCTGTTTGCAAAATTATCGTTTTTGGCCATTTCCAAGTGAATTGCCATCAATATCTTTCCCAACTTATGTGGACTTCTGCAAATTTCCTTTAAAATTATAAGAGATTGTTTCTATCGTTATGAAGTTTGAATTTGTAAACCAGTGTAATAATATAAATATGCTACACATAAAAAATTTATGTGATACTCGTATAACTTTTAAAAATTGTTTTCATTTATTTGTACTGAAAATGTTTTACGAAAATTATTTCAATTTTACTGGCAAAACTATTCCGGCTTGTATCAACCGAAGCATTGTGTGATACAAACACATTTTAAAACTTGTGTGTATTTTATGACTTGCCCTTTTGTAGCATGGAGCAAAAGCAAGAGTACAAAAAATATAAGAAAATTCATGTTTGTAGTCGAAGCAATAGCACTATTTTCAAAACGGTTGCTAATGGTCTTGCTGTGCTAAGGATAGCACGATTTCGGAACAGATATATCAAATTTAATGCTTCTTGATGTATCTCCTTAATAGTCCTCTATACTTTTGGAACGGTCGTAGTTTTTACTGTGTCTTACTAACGCTCAGAAGAGGGTCTCTGTTGCTATATATTATTTAGGAAAAATGGTCTATCCTACTATCCACCCACCTTTTCGACAAAATGTCCATTTTCCTAAAATTTTCCAGCCCCATATAAGAGAAACACAATAGTACATATTTCCTTTTATTGAACAGACCAGAGCACTGTGTATATTGGTAGTATAATAGTCTATATATTAAAGAGTGGACGGCTGTGCAATAGTTTTTCCATTCGGTCTTTGTGAATAATACAATAGGTTTCTAGAGAGTGACAAAATTACCAGTCGAACGATGCACAATTTCGTATGTCGTATAAACATTAATGGGAGAAATGAGCAAACAAATAAAACAAGCGAATCCATAACTTTGTTTAAACCGAAGCTTCAATACTCTTCACAAGCATCTAACAAATTACTGTTAAATCTTTTAATGCTCTAATGATAATTTGACTACTCTTTCCATTTATAATTTGCTTATCTTGCAAAATAAGAATATTTTACTAAAAAAAAAAAAAAAAACGTGAAGCGGGTGGTTTGCCTTCAAGGGGATTACCTCGATAATATGTATATGAAGCTTCCGCCCATAAGAAACCATTATGTCGAATTTCAGGTCGATGTTGACTGAAACAAAAAATTGTTCTTACAGAAACCGAAAAGTTGGCGGTGGGTTTGTATGGGGGGAAACCTATTAAAAAAGTGGGCATGGCATGGTCATTGTGACTTATGTTCAGCCGAGGAACATACCCGATTTCAGAACGATATCTTAACAATGATTCACACAGACAGGGGCAGAGAGACAGACAGGATAGTTCGATTCGTCTCGCCGGGTCGGGTGAACCGAAGCTCTAATACTATTTTTAACGAAATTAATATTGTATTGTAAAACATAAACGTGGGCGGTTTAAATAGGGGCTACCCCAAAAAGTTGGCGGTACACGTCCACTAGTAGGTGTGTATGAAACGACCATCCATAAGATACCAACATACCGAATTTCTAGTTGATATTGACATTTTCCATACAAATGCATAAAAGCTAACTGTGGTTTTGCATGGGAATACTTCAAAAAGTGGGCGGGATACGCCCATTTGTATATGTATATGAAATGGCTGCCCATAATATGCCAGCACATCGAATTTCAAGCTAATATTCATATAAATAAAGATTTATTCCATAAAAAACACAAAATTGCACGGTGGGTTTGTTTGTATGGGTCTACCCCAAAAAGTGGGCGGGCCACGCCCATTAGTCTATGTATGTTAAACGGCTGACGATAAAAAGGCACCACATTGCATTTCAACTTAATATTGACTTGAATAAAGTACTTTACATACAAAAAGTCAAAAATGAGAAGTAGGTTGTTGTGGGCTGGTCCCACTATTAATATATATGTCAAGCATACGTCCACTAAACGTTACCATATCAATTATTAAGTTAAGATATTGTCTACAATAAAAAAGTATTTCATGCAAAAAGTCAAAAGTGGGCGGTGGGTTTGTATGGGGGCTATCCCAAAAAAGTGGGTGTGGCCGGTCAATCTTGACACTCTATGAAACTGCAATAAATAGAAGTGTATGTGCAAAATTTCAACAGGATAGCATAAAAATTCTCCAAAAAATGTGCAACAACAGACGGACGGACAGACGTCGTGCAGATCAAGAATATATATACTTTATGGGGTCTACGATGCCTCCTTTACTGCGTTACTAACTTTTAGACAAACTGATAATACCATTTCACACTATGTGTGAATGGTATAAAAAAACAGTGGTTTTTAAGGATATATCGAAAATGATTCTTAGGGAAAAAATAGACAAAAAGTTGGCAGTTTTGGAATCGACACCACAAAATACAAAGATTGATGTCTATGAAAAACCAGCTCGCGAGATGATGCCCAAATTTGTAAACTTCAGTTATTAGTGTATAATACGGAGAGTACAACTCATCGCTCTGCATGTATTACAGATAGTCTGCATTAATGACAACCAGCATTACCGACAACGGAGACTGAAAAAGAGATTGGTGTGGTATGAAAAGTCTGTATCTATATGAGGAAGTTGGCAGGGATAGCGAGCCGTAAACTCACGATTGAAGCATTCTTACTTTTTTTTTTTTTAATTTTTTATTTTGCCTTAAACAATTGAATTTTAAGACACCATTCACTTTCATATAACATACTCCTTATCGTTGTGCAGGGTGTATTGTCAACTATCTCGCGTTTTTTTACATATGTTGTCACATGAGATGAACCAACATACAAGTATAATGCACATCACTTTATTACCTCTTTAAACTATCACAAGAAGATAAACATCAAATGCAGTCCCAAGCCCGCTTCGAAAAACAAAATGAAAATAAAATAATAAACAAACTGCGTCATAAATGTTCAACATAAAAATATAATTTGTGAATTTTTCAACAGGGAGCGAAAAAAAAAATCAAAATAATGCTTCATGTGGGCAACAAGAAATGCCCTAATTGGTCTGACCACACCAAAAAAAATTGTGTAAAATTTTATGCATTAGCGGAAAAAGTTTATGTAATAATTGAAAAAAAAAAACTGAACTGGAAATTAGGTCAAATCGAAATGCCAAAAATAGCGCAATCACATCATAATTATGAGAAGTCAAGCTACAAGTCAAGATACATCACATTTTGAAGCGTTTCAATTTGTTTGAGTGATGAACAAAATGAATCATCGCGAAAGGGGGCCAAACTGTAAACCGGATCTGCTGCAATTGGCACACAAATTTCTTGACTGAGCAGTTACTGATTTTGACACAAGTAACTCAAAAAGCTTGGTTGGCTTATTAAATGTTAACCAGTCTCTGTCTCTGTCTCTGTCTCTGACTCTGGAACAGCTCAAACGCCTCAAGCAATTCGTGTTAACCCCATGGCCAACTTAAACGTCACAATAAGCAGCCGCAGTTAACTCGATGAGTGTTTTATTTTTTTTTTCTTTCTCATTTTAATTCAAACATAATTTTGGCGACACTTCATTGGCGAGCGAGCGGAATTACCCGAAGTTCAAATGAATTAGCGCTCGATGGTTATTTTTATTTAAGTATGAATATGAAAATTTTTGCTCGCGTGCCAACATCGATAGCTCTGTATTCATTGTAACTAAACTGTTGTGTGTGGTCAGTGTTTAAATGAATCGTTTGTTTGAAGCATAGAGCATACGCTCTTTCTTTCCATCTCTCCGGATTGGATCTTTCATTCGTTGTGAATGTGATTGACCTTCTGTCGTTTTACATTCCAAGTAGTTAAGTGCTTTATTATGCTAATCATAGCAAGAAAGTGTCCAAGTTTAAGTTGGCTCTAACTGATAACAGTTCGCTTTTTAACGCGTTATGCTAATTGCTTGAATATGTTTGTGGTACTCGTATCATTATAAGTTATTAGTAATCAGAAATCAATCATTGCGCAGTGCTATTTGAGTGTGCGTTGTATTTGACCATCGGGTTTTCCGTGACTCATAGCAATCGTAGACATTTGAAGGAAGTTTGCTGTGATGATTCGTTGAACTTTGCGTTTTTATTTGAAAATAATTATTCCGAATTTGTGTTGATCTAGAGTCGTGTACTTGAACTTGGGATTAGTTTGACAGAAAATCGGATTAAATTTTAAATATCCAACAAGGAAGCATAACTAATGAAAACTAATTACTTAGTAAATTTTACGAACGCTATAAAATGAAGCAACGATCTTTTGCTTTATATAAGCTACAGAATTATGTGAAATATGCATTCTAGAGTTACCCCCCATGGCAACAAAGTTATAATGTGTTATAAGAAGTCTTTGGAACCAGTGGTAAAGATCATTCTCTATCATTCTCTTCTATGCAATCGAAATGATGCTAACACACATGGAAGACAAAGACATTGCGTACGCCGATGGCGTGGCCATTGCAATTGTTGGCATATTTCCGAAAACTCTCTGCGATCTTATGTATACAGCGTTTACTCCTTCTAATTAAGAGTAAACCCTAACCAGACGAAACTTTTTACAAGAAAGTGCAAAACACCTAACATAATTCTCTAAAACATGAACGGAATACTAGGCATATCCAGAAATTAAATGTACTGAGGCTCTCACGGCCGGAGGGATTTTATTTTCGTCATGTTGGCAACACTGCAGTGTAGCCGCTGACTTCTCAGTACGTTGAAAACTGTCGACGCGACAACACGTTTCGTCAACAATGTCAGTCCAGTCTCCCGCCAAGTGCGAAATACGCGGCGTCATCCGTTATCTCGTTTGGAAGGGTAAACCTCCGTTTGAGATTTATAATGAGATGAAAACTGCATATGGTGATAAAGCTATGAATCGTACGAGTGTACACACATTGGTGCCGCGAGTTAAAAAACGGTCGTACGTCTGTGCATGATGATCAGAGGAGCGAAATACCTTCAATTGTGACTGACGAAATTGTGGAAAAATCGAAAATGCGCTCAATGACGATCGCAGATTGACTGTGGATGAACTTTCTGCGATGTATCCGCAAATCTCCAGATCTCTACTACACGTAAAAATCGTAGAAACCCTCGGATATCGGAAACTGTCCGCGAGGTGGGTCCCAAATTGTTGGCGGGAAACTACTTCGAGGAAGGCATCAACAAATTTAAACCCCGCTTCACCACCTGCATAGATAGGAATGGTGACTATGTCGAAAAATAGCTTATATTATGTACTGAAGTATCACGTAATTTTTTTGTTTAAATAAAAAATTGTAAAACCTACAAAAGTTCAGTACACTTACTTTCTGAATATACCTCGTAAGTTGTCAAATCTGGAGGTAGTGCAAAAAAGAACCACCATAATAATGTATCGTTAAATGAAGACAGAAACACTAAATACAACGGCGTAACCAGGGGAAAAGGAACCGTTGCCCCCGCATCATGTTTTCACATTTTTGAGTATCCAAAATGAATGATCCTGAGAAATGTGTGGGACTGTGTTTTGACGGGTTTTGTATGTTGTTTCAAATTTTTCCGGTCGTCTTTCTTTTATATGGGAAGCCGTGGCACCGTCTACATTTTCAGTGGATCTTTTTTCTCTCACTTTCGAATCGTGAGTTATGGTCTTAAGTTCATACAAAAACACCACAAAAAAATTAGAAATGTTTTCCCGAATATTCCAATTCACCAACTAAATTTCCCAATTTTTTTTCCCTAAAAGCCTTATTCGGACTATTTCGAACATTTAAAAATCAAAAACGAACAAAAATTTCAAACAGAAGCTCCAAAGTGAAGGTTACGTAAGTAGACGTCTACTTCTGAAATTAGAATTGATAAGCTCACTCCCTTTATTTCATCTGAAGAGGAAATATGAATATTTATCGAAGCTTAGTGGGTTACATTTGCTCAAACCCTAATTCTTGTATATTAATACATCAAAAGAAATCAAAAGCTGAAATAATACAGTTTAAAACTTTCAGTTTTTCGCATAGTTGTAAAATGCAATTGGTTCTCTTCGATAACGTTTTGGTTATGGTTTGATTTTTATATCTTCCTAGCATTCAATATTTATCCTAATTCAATCAATTTCGCACTTAGAGTCGTAAGATTGTATAAAAATGGCATATGGTGAATCGTTCCCAAAACTTTCAAAACCATTACATTATATTCCTTATAAAAATTAGTTCGGTCCGCTTTTTTGTGATCAAAAATGTATTTATTTTAGAACAAAATGAATGAAAAGATTACTTCCATTGCTGGTTCTCTCCTCACACCAATTTTCAAATTCCATCACAAAAAAATGTCTAGTCTTTAGAGGCGATCCAAGTTTCGATTCGATTTCTGCGAAAGAAATGGACCGATGATCTGCCAAATCGTGCTGTATCCGTCGGACTAACTATTATGCAATGTCCGGCATGAAGCCGACCATGCAGAAGAATAACTTTGTCAATTTAGGTCCCAATACAATACCACCTCTGAAACAAAATATCTTGGGATAGAGTTCACGGCAGAAGGCCGCATTAAAGTAAACATTCAGAATAGCATTAGGAACAAATTATGTATATAAAGTCACGTCAGAGGCCATACGCCTTAAGACCTGTGCTTGTCCCACAGTTCTTTCAACAGTTGATTTTGGGAGACATTCGAATCGGGTGTATTCTGAAGACAGACAGAGCTATACGCAATGATATTCGCAACTGGCCAGTCCTTCCGAATGATAGTCCCAAGGCATTCTTTCATGGCCAGTTTCTCAAGGAGGTTTAGGTATATTATCTCTTAGATGGCAGGTATCTCTAATCAGGTATAACCGATTGCTTAACCTCAAGCTGCGCAACTTTGAAGGGTCGTCGGGAGGAGATAACTTTCTTAATGAAGAGCACCTGACTGTTAAGGCTAGACTGTTTTAGAATTTCGATCCAAGGTAGATGTGAAACGGTTATGGACGAACAAATTTCATACATCTGTCGACGGATCTGGTGTGAAGGAGTCTGACACATAGATGGATCTCGGAATCAGCAGCATTGCTGATGGGCCGTGACTACATTAATTGCATTAAATTAAGAATGAATGCCCTTCTTACTCGCGCCAGAACAACGCGTGGAAGAAATGCGCAAAATAGGTTTTGCAGAGCAAGCTGCAATACCGCAGAGATAACAAACCATGTGCACCAACGATGTTTCAGAACATTTATCGAACGATTTGATAGGCATAATAGTCTCAGTATATGGGCAGGGCTTTCAGAAACAGAAATTTTCGGACTCAACTAACATCAGCCGGTCTAAAGAAACCTGACCTGCTTGCAGTTAAAGATAACAATGCAATTGTTATCAATGCTTAGGTCATATCGGATAGCTGTCAGAGTAAACTGAGGCTTACTTTAACAAATAAATATATTCGTATTCATTAAAAATATTCGTATTCCAGCCGCTTTTCTTGTAATGCACGGCTCAAACGTAGCAGCTCATAGTAAACAACACTTTTTTGATCCACCATATACACAACATGACCTTCGAACCATGAGTATTAGGCTTTGGTGTTGATGTTGAGGACGATGTCAACAATTGAGCGAGCATAGCGTAGAATTTTATCTTCTTGGGGTTATCGTAGAATAACCATTTCTCATCCCCAGTCACAATGCGATGTAAAGAAACCCTTTCCTTGTTAACTTTGAATCAGCTGCTGGCAAGTGAAAAATCCGCTTTCAACATCATTCCCATGGATTTCAATCAAATAAAACTATATTCTATACATTTTTCATCCAGAGTCTGTTTAAATCAAGCAGACTCTGGATGAAAAATGATTTTTAGAATAAACGCCTTCAACCTCTTTGGTACGGTTTGTCTTTCTGTTAAATTTTCCATGTCTACGAACTCTGATGTGCGGCCAGTCTCTCCACTGCTCACACTTACAAACTATCACCCACCTGGTATCTAATTAGTTATGCACTACACATAAACTGGGTAAACGACCTTCACGCTATCAATAAGCTTAATAATAATAATAATAACAAACCGAAAAATTTATTATTGACAATTTCGCAAAATGCATTTAAATCAGTGAGGCATATAATTCAAACTGTGCACGTACATAAATAAGTATTTTACATGGATCGGTCTGTGTTTTATATGAACAAATAAAATTCAAACAAAAATTGATTGATGTAAAATTTAAACAAAAAACCCGATGATGAATCATTGTTTCACTGGGTGCACATTCGATTAGGCCAAAGGTTCGATGTAAGTAGCGATGTTCGAATTAAAGTTTTGGAACTGCTATGGCATCAATTGAAGTGAGATAGATAGACAAACAAACGGCCAGGCGGATAGATAAAAAGGCAGACAGATATCCATATACATTCAGAGTCTATCAGATACTTTTGTATCTGCTGTATGTAGGCAGCTAGAAGCAGCTACATTCGAATGCGGCGAGTGATAGAGTGCCAGATACAAAGCGTAGCGCTGAGAGCGTTGCATTGTCTAAAGCTGCAGTGTGCATGGATTATATAATACTTTATGTAGTATTTGTATGCGTGTGTAGCTGTGTATTGGCTTGTGTATTTTGCTTGCATGCAATCTGGGGATTTCCCCAAGGCCTAAAGCGGCAGCAGCTTGTGCAGTAGAAAATCATTTTTTCAGCTTGATTTGTAATGTTTTTCAACTGGTTTTATTTGGTTTAAGCTACAAAATTGTGCCTAAGAAGTATGTTACGACTGTTTTTGACTATAATTTGTCTACGCGAAGTTGGATTTTCCCCAGCACAAACAAAATGCAATTTATTTTTGCTTTATATTCGCTTTTTATATTTTCTTTTCTCTTTGGCAATTTGCAATTGCAAACGAGAGAATTATTTTAAAATTAAATTTAAAAATATCAAGCAACGCCAGCAAGCCTCAAAAACCCTAATAACCGAAAGAAAGAAAGAAAAAAATCAAACCTTGAGTTGTATTATTATTTAAATACAATATTTTTTCGGTGTGTGCGCTTCATTTGTTTGCAATTATCGATGTTGAATTACAAAATCGTTTTGCAAATAAAAACTCAAAAACTAAAGAGAAAAAATAGTGACAGAAACATGCGTGGGATTTAAGCGTTTCACTCACTCGCTTGGATTTTGTTTTTTGTCCATTTATATTTGTTTTTTTGTTTGTTTTTGTTTTTGTAGCAGTTATTAAGAAATGTTGACCTTGCTACGTTTTTGGACTTGAACTGTGCGCCGCCAAAGGTTGTCAGCGCAAAAATAGCTTCCAAAAAATATCTTAGATTAACATTAAAAAACATTTTATTTTGTAATCGCTCGAGCGAAATTAGCAGTTCAAAAATATACATTTCGCACGCTTGGAGCGCCAGTTGTAAAACGAATACACACAAGTATATAAATTTACATATATAATTTTCATATAAAGTTTATTTAATTTGTGTCACGTTTCTTTATTTGGGCATGACTCAACTGTTAGGTGCAGCCGCAGCAGCTAAACTCTCGGGAACATCAACACTTTTGTTTTCGTGCAGTTTCAAGACATCTTGAAAACATTTTATGTAGTTTTAAATCTCAGCATTACAAAAATATTTTATTTTTATACATACTATATTTTTATATTTATGCTTTATCCAGATTGTATTTAGACCATTAAATTGGTCCTTCGAATCTTCGAAAAGAAAATCAGGCACAATAACCAGTGTAGATAATATCGCACTAATTATTTAAACTAGTGCCTCTCAATGGTCGAAATGTGAGCATTTTTGCCAACTGAATTTTTCATTTGAAATTTGCCTACAGAAAGCAATGAAATGCGCGCCAAATATCAACCAATAGAAAAAATAACTTGGAAGTTGTTGTGGAATAAAGTATGAAGCACACACAAAATAATATACACAAATCAGGCGGACCTTTAAACCGGAAGCTTTTGAGCCAATGGCCTTTGCGAGGGCTCTGATTAATCTTAATGCTGCAGGTAATGCAAATAGCATTGCTGAGCAAGTGATGTTCCAGCTGAAGCAGGCCTGCATGGCCAGTATAGCTCGCCATGCAAACTATAGACACCTCTGTTTACTGGTGCAATAGTGAGATCGCCGAAGCAAGAAGAAGGTGTCTGCAAGCCAGAAGGCGGTACCAGAACCAATATGCTGAAGCACACACATCGCTTAAGAGGGCAATTCATGAAAGCAAGAGGAAATGCTTTCTGGACCTGTGTAACACGGTTGACAGTGACCCCTGGGGCAAAACATACAAAGTGGTAATGAGTAGGCTAGATGCCATCAAACCAGCTACTCTAAAATACAGACACCAGCTTAAGCGAATAGTAACGACCCTATTCCCTCAACAGCCGCCCACCGAATATTCAGAGGAATGGTTATCTAATGCAACAACTATTATAGATCAAGTCATACTCGAGGAGCTGTGAACTGCTCGTTCGCGTGCTAGTGTACTAGGCATCGAAATATGGCAGAGACGCTGGGACAACTCGATGAAGGGATGGTGGACACATCGCCTTATCACTAATGTCTTGGAGTGGAAGACGTCATGGTAATGTCAATTATTATCTGACGCAAATACTCAGTGTTCCCGGACGTTTTCGAAGTTATCTAAACAGGTTCCACCACGAAAACGACGCTGACTGCACGTGGTGCGGCAATGGCACCTAGGAAAGCGCTGAACATATTTTGTTCCGCTGCCCAAAGATTTCAACAAAGAGACGGCTGCTTGAACAAGAAGCAGGCTGTTCCCTGAACGTAGGCAACCTCGCTAGGGAAATGGCCAGGAAGGAAGAGACCTGGAATGCAGTAAGCAACTTCTCAGCAATTGCAATGCAGGAGCTAAGCTGATTACCCCCGTGAAGCAATGCTTCGCGGCGGTACCGCTGGGGCTTGGCTATAGGTCTGAATCTTTATTTTATTTATTTTTTATTTTTCACTACACTATTTCACTTGAATAATAATAATAAAAAAATAAAAAATATACGCGAATCACAGTGAGCAGATTAGTAGTTCTGCATCGCCATTTTTGCTTCTTCATCTTTAATTTCTATGAACATTTTGTTTGGTGAGAAAAACAGATAGTTCGTTTATGTGATTTTATTTTTGTTTGCTACTCAACGCAACAATATCTTTCAAATGATATATTTGCTTTTTTATTCTTGCTATATATGTACATGATTGGTATAGAAGCCAGCGATTTTCTTGAGAAGTGACTTTACATCATAGTGCGCTCAGTTCGATCACTCCAACCATCCGGAGAGTAAGGACATGCTGTTCCGTGAAATTCGTTTTCATCTCCCGACCAAGCTGTTACACTACAATTAGGGTATACAAAACTAGTTAAACGGTTAAACCGTTGTATTTTTATACCATTCACACATAGTGTGAAATGGTATTATCAGTTTGTCTGAAAGTTTGTAACGCATTAAAGGAGGCATCGTAGACCCCAGAAAGTATATATTCTTGATTAGTTCGATGAGACGAGTCGATCTAGCCATGTCCGTCTGTCTGTCTGTCTGCCTGTTTGGATGATGTTGATCACATACACTTCTATTTATTGCAGTTTAATAGAGTATCAAGATTGATCCACCACTCCCAATTTTTGGGATAGACCCATACAAACCCACCGCCCACTTTTGTGTTCTTTATGAAAAAAGATCTTATTTAAATCAATATTAACTTGAAATCGATTTTGTGGATTTTAGTGGACAACCGCTTCACACACATATACAAGTTTGCGTATCCCACCCATTTTTTAAGGTAGTTCTATACAAACCCAGAGCTCACTTTTATGTATTTGTATGAAAAAAAACGTCAATATCAACATGAAATTCGATATGGTGGCATCTTATAGATGGTCGCTTCGTACACATCTACTAGTGGGCGTGTACCGTCCACTTTTTGAGGTAGCCTTTATTTAAACCCCTCACGATTATGTTTCACAATACGATTTGAAATTTCGTTTGAATAGTATTAGAGATTCGGTTCAACCGAAGTTAACGTTTACTTGTTTAGACTTTTTTCGTAAGTATTCGTATAAATAAATAAAATAAATTCATATAAATTCATGTATAAATATATTAAATATATCATATGTATGTAATATGCATGTAGGAAATAACATATAAAAAAATGTCTGTTTTTAATACCCTGTCTCATAAGGTCAAAGATATATTTAGTAGGTGTAAATCTAGTTAACATTCAGAAAGAGGAGTGGTAAGCCCCCTAAAGTATATATATCCTTGATTATCATCGGAAGACAATGTGATATAGACCTGTCCGTCTGTCCGTCCGACACTCTGCTTCAATAGTAAATAGTAAATATACAAATCTGGCCCCATTTTTAAGTTTTTAAATGAAAATTCATTGTTTTTATTTTGAAATTAATTTATTTTAATTTTTAGTCAATTCTATTGAAATGTCCCGCATATATTCAGAAAGGACCACTTAAAAGCACACATATCTATAGTTCATACAAGTTCATAGAAGAAACCTTAAGCAAGGTATACTCGTAGGTTTCATTTAAAGTTTCATCCAAGCACTTTAATCATCTTCTCTATTAAAATGTCTGATATCAAATAAAAAAACCTCTTGACGAGGTAAAAACCAAGTGTCGAAAGCCTACGTGAAACTCACAAAACTACTGAAATGAAAAATAAAAATATTTCGGCACAAAATTGATATCAGAAGTTTTGTGAAAGCATTCGACACTTGATTTTTACTTAATACGTTTAAGTTAAACATTTTTTTTTTAATTTCCAAAATTTTTGTTTACACTGATGAATGTTCTATATGATGATCTTGTCTGAGAACCAGGGGCGGATACTACTTCTACTACTCTTGAAGGGGACATCTACACATAAAAAAAAGAAACGAGCAAAAAGGAGAAAACAGCAACTTTAATTACCAATTTTACATGCCATGTTATTTTTCCCCCTAATTTTACGAAAATGAAGCGGATAAAAATATTTTTCTACTGAACAAAAATGCTGTTGGGAGGGGAACGTTACCCATTTCCCTCCCCCTGGATCCGCCAATGCTGAGAACACAAATTGAGCCTACAATTTCTTCGAAAAAATTCGCTAATTACACTTTTCATGTTTCCCTCAGAAGAACTATAAAATCAGCGCAATTTTAAAATATGCTGTTCTAGGAATTTATGATAGGTATGACAGATGGCTAATATTATTGCACCTATGCAAGGATTAACCACGCACGGCGTTAATTACTGTTGCTATCTCACTCCTACCTCATACCTGTTGCTAAGCCGCATTAGGGATAGTCTTTGTATAAAAGGCAGTAGATATTTCGAAATCAAATCAGTTCAAAATTAATAATTGTAGTATCAACTACTAAGTAAACCGCTTATATATAAAAATTATCAATTTTCAATTTTGAAGATGGCAGCAGGTCTATATAAAAATGTCAAACAAGGCATGCAACAGCATGTTGACATGTCAACTTACTCTACTAATAACGAGGACGATGCATTTCCGCTACTCGATTTAAATGTCTACGTATTGCTGAAGATTTGTCGCAGCGTTAATGATTTCGGCGATCAGATGTCATTTGCACAGGCATGCAAACCGATCGCTGACATCTACGCAAATCAGATTTGGAACCGCAAGAGAACGACTTGCATAGTGGGACCAACGAATGATGCACGCCGTACGCCGGAATTGGAAAAGAACTACATATTCTTTGTGCGTGCTATGCGTACTCATTTCAACTACTTTAGTACACATGAAAAACATCGTTTTCCCACTGGATTCGCCGGTTACCTTCGCATGTTGCAGTCGTATGGTGTACACGAGTTTCCGAACGTTACATTTTGCGTACTGGACGGCAGCGGAAATGTTGATGACGATGATGTCGATACATTAACTCAATTTCTGCCAAATCTCAAAAGGCTGATACTGTTCAATGAGCAATTGACATCACTGCACATTTCGCAATTTCGACATTTGCAGGAACTCTTTCTCATCGATGTGCCTGTTAATCCCGCTTATCTGTTAAATAGTATTAATCAAATGTCCGAGCTGCGTTTATTTGATGCACGCAGTTACACAAATTTACGACTTCCGTATTTGAAGAGTAGAAGCCTGGAGACACTACGGCTGCATATAAACACCATACGTTATATACTGCCGGATATATTCCTCCTACCTAAGTTACGCATACTTGAGGCACGCTATTGTGAACGTACTCCTCGTCAATACGTAATGATTGATGGCAACCGAATGGAGATGGCACCCGAAGACGACAACAATAGCACATTTCACAGAATCTTTCCTATACTTTTAGAAATGAAATCAGAAGAGCTCATCGCGCTGAATTTTAATAATTCTGCAATGAATATATCGCCGAACTGGGACAACAAAATGGATGCGATGAATATGTGCAAATTGACAAAATTGATCTTCAATGGGTGGAAAGCGGAGGATATGTTTTTGAAGCGTCACATATCCAATACATCTAATTTAAAGACGCTCGGCGTTGGCGATTGGAGAGGTCTGACATTAGGAAAACTACTTGCACTTGTGTCGACCTACAAGGAGCTTGATTTCCTCGAGCTGTCGGACTTCGTAGTGGATGGGCCAGTAATCCATAGTATTGCCTGCGCACTAGAATACGAAGGACGCATTAGACCGCTTACTCTTTGGAATTGGTCAAAGCTCAAAAATTTGCTGAGCAAGTACGAGGTAAAGTATTGGAGCGCATACAAACGGTTACAACTGTTTTTGCAACCGGGTGAAGCGCCCAATCTTCGTGGATTTCGACGTGATGTCTGGGGCTTCGAGATGGAATTTGAGCCCATCAATACTCTTCCTAATGATAAAGTCGTTGCTGCAGTAAATGCCGTTTCCGAGGAGTTGGGACTTCCAAATCCACTTCTTGGTCAAAATTCTACCATCATCTACGACCAAATAGTTTAAGTTTAATCTTAATTATTAATATTACTAGTAAATATATTTATACTATATAGATTTATATTTAACGATGAAATTTTTTAATATTAAAAAATTTTTATAAAAAAAAAAATTATGCAAATTTTCTTCTTATTTAATTTTGCAGTAGAAAACATCAATCAAGAGTTAGAGAAGCAATCAGTTTTACAAATTTTTAGTCAGTTTTTGAAATGCTTAGTTGTTTTCTAGACATTTGATTTAAAAATTATCCATGAATGGTTTAACAAATGACAAGTTTTATGTTCGAATCATGAACAAAAATTGTTTTTAATCGTTTTCCTGTAATACACAACAAATAAAAATTAAAACATCACAAATTAAATATCCACATTCCTTAATACTTGTACGAGTATTTTAACCCTATTTTAAGCATTAGTTCCATTTCTTCAATCTCTTGGTCAAGCTTTCGTTTTGCAGCAGCTTCTCTATATATTATTATTCATGGGATTATTACTTATGGAAACCTTTTTTGCTTCGAAATCCCATAAAATGAAATTTGGAAATTATTTCTTCATTTCAAATTTTTTCTCTTATTACTGAATTTGTATTTTCAGTCATTCCTAACTAAATTTCTTTTCCTGGAGAAGTTATTTTGCTTCTCTGAATTTTATTCGGTTTTCTTCGGAGCTACTTCGAATTTATCGAACATTAGAAAGAAAAACGCACTAGATTTCACTTTTCTTCTAAAAGATATTCTTCTCATTATGAGAACACAATTTGATTAATTTCTCTGCTATTGAAGAAACTCATAAAAAAGCTGGAGAACGGACGGTGAACGGTTGTCTGCGTTTCAAATGTCAGCAAAATATCTCACAAGTACATTTGAAGACACAAAGGAAATAAGAACGCACGCTGCATTCAAGTGTGGTCGGCTTCGAGATACTTAGTACCTTGTACTTTTCCATGTCTAAAATGACAGGTCAAACATTCAATAATATTAAATAAAAACGCTATGAAAAAGTACTCCCTCTTTTAGCTGCAAGTCACACCGTGACAGTTCACGAAGAATAGATACCTATATACCCTGTATTATTATTTCAACGCATGAGTATCACTAAGACTTTCGAGCATGAAAAATTTTTCGAGTATGAATTAGCCCCTTACCCGTTATCACTCTTCGATGCAGCTGGCCATTTACAATTGCTTTCAATCAGTCAATGCTGAGGTTGATCGTACAAACGCTACTTACATTATCGATGGAGGATATCTACTACATCACGTGTGGGATCGAGAAGAAACCTTCAACATAATTATTGAAAAATAGGTTCAGTATCTATGTAGACATTATGGTCATAGAGTGACGGTAGTATTTGATGGCTATAGTGACTCAACAAAAAACATTAAAGCTGCAGAACAACGTCGTCGAACTACAAATCTACAATCTCCGTGTTTCGGCATTATCTTCGATGAATTTATGACAGTTTCAGCAAACCAACAACGATTTTTCGCTAACATTCATAATAAATCTCGTTTCATTTCCATGTTAAGTGACAAATTGACAACGGAAAATACACTACCCCACAGGTGTTCTGGAAATGTGTGCATATCATGTAGAACGTGACTCCTTCAACTTTTATAAACGCGATATCTCAGGAATGGTGATTCTTAGAAAAAAAAAGTATTAGAATCGTTTTTGTAGATAATTTTAAGATCTATAATTTTTCTCTGGGCTACTTTTTTGATAAAACTTACAGTTTTCGAAAAGAATCAAAAAACCTCAAATTTTGACCTTTGACCCCGAATAACTTTTTTTAGGTCACATGGGATCGATGGAGACTTTTGACACTTTATTTCTAATGGTGTACCCAAGGTCTCCACCAAAATTTAGCTCTGTCGGAATTTTTGTTATTTGAAATGTCTATTTTGACCGGCCTGTATACCATTTTATTTTCATACCATTCACACATACGGCAGTGTCACAGACATCTCTAGACAAAATTCCGTCTGGTGATTTGAATTTGACAGAGAAGTTTCGTAGGAGGTCACAGAAATCTCGGAGATATCATAGAAAACCGTTTTTAGTGTACAGGCGAGTTTTGTGCTACGCAGAGTTGTCGTAGATAACAAAAATAGATTACAGACTAATTAAATTAAATTTTTTTGCAGATTTACTTGGAGAACATTGTGAAGTCTATATTTGGTGCGATGTGCCTGATTTACTTATTTTATTAATATATTTATTTTGGAAAATACCCAAAACTAAATTATGATTTATGTTGCGAGAAAAAATTAATTTTGTATTGGCAACTCTGATGTTGTTGTATCTGTCATTCGTATAAATTTAAAGTAAATAATAAAATGTGCTAAACGTTTAAATCCAATCCAACAGTTACGAAGAAAATACATTAAACTAACACATAAACAAAGTTTTACCTTATGATTTGATGAGTTTCAATAATCCTAGCACCTAGCAAAAGGCTGGTGATTTCAAACAGTCTAAAAGAGATTTCTGTGACAACTACGAAATTGATTTGGGTCGGAATTGGGGTGAAAGAGATTTCTGTGACACATCAGTATGTGTGAAATAGTATTATCAGTTTGCCTGAAAGTTTGTAACGCATAAAAGGAGGCATCGTAGACCCCAAAAAGTATATATTCTTGATTAGTTCGATGAGACGAGTCGATCTAGCCATGTCCGTCTGTCTGTCTGTCTGTTTGGATGATACGGTTCATTTTTCGATCACCAATTTTTAAGTAATCCAGTTGAAAATTGGCACATACACTTTTATTTTAGAGGATTCAAGATTGATCCACATTGCCCAATTTTGGGGTAGCCCCTATACAAACCCACCGCCCACTTTTGTGTTTTTAATGAAACAATTTTTTATTTAAATCAATATTAATTATTAATTATTATTATTGAAATCGATTTGGTGGATTTTAGTGGACAACCGCTTCACTTACAAGTTTGCGTGTCCCACCCATTTTTTAAGGTAGTCCTATACAAACCCAGAGCTCACTTTTATGTATTTGTATAAAAAAAAACGACAATATCAACTTGAAATTCGATATGGTGGCATCTTATAGATGGTCGCTTCGTACACATCTACTAGTGGGCGTGTACCGTCCACTTTTTGAGGTAGCCTTTATTTAAACCCCTTACGTTTTACAATACTAGTATTTAAAATTTCGTGTGAATGGTATTAGGGCTTCGGTTCAACCGAAGTTAACGTTTTTTCTTGTTTTGCTTACCTTTTACAAGTTATTTCAGCTGATTTTACTGATTATCGGTATTTAAAAATAAAATTGATACTTTCTGTTTACTCTGCCGAAATACAAGTAAGTGCACTAAAAACGTACTTATGCACACTTTGATGAATGTGTCCCCATAATTTCGCTCTGTAAAGCCTCCATGGTTCAGGACTCACTTTTGTAAATTTTGAAAAATATCAAATCTCATTATTTTAGAAGAGTTGAAAGATCAAACAAACTAAACTGTTACACTAAATATTCTCTTGCTCGCTCTACCTTTTAATTAGCAAACAGGAGACCAACTATCGGTGGAATTATAAATCATTTGATAAATTTGTTAATACTAAACGAAGTTCGTGTTCATAGCCTTCGTATGTTTTATCATGCAGACAACTTATATATTTTTCAACTTATTTTTCCTCAATCTTTTCTACATTTTTTAATTCGTATGCGCATACTACAATATATCTCCAGTATGCTTAGAGATTTCCTCTTAAAGCATTTGCTCCTACTAAAGCTTAATTTCCCTCCTAGACCTGATGATATCCCTTCTGGTATTCTATAAATCGTGTGCCAATTTCTTGTGTCATCCCTTGCTTTATTTATTTCAACTTTCTCTTAAAGAATCTGAAGTACCTACGATTTGGAAAGAACCATCCATTATCCTTTTGCACAAGAAAGACAACATGTCTGATATATGTATGTATCTAATTACACAAGTATTGATCAGGAAGTCACAGGAAATCTGTGCAATTCATAAAGTGTTTGAAAATGATCACGGAACAATTGCGATTTATTTTACAATATGCTCTCTAAGAAAATTGAAGTGTTATCGGGTGTACCGCAGGGTAGCCATTAAAGCATTGCAAAAATGCATTCGCAAAGCCAACAAGGCATTTAAAGTCTTGTATGGCGTCGTTTTCGCATGATCGTTTTCGCATAATTGTTTTCGATTGGCCAAACACAAATCAAAAACCAAATGGTGATGAAGATTTCAAGTTATAACGAGAACAAATGGAGGTAAACTTTTACCAAAACTATGTATGTATGTTTAGTTTAGATGATTCGTTCTTTAGCCTATAGTTGCACATGTATGTGCATACAAATGTGCAAAGAGATTGAGAATATTGTATCTCTATTCTGCCAACTGATAGGAGCTAGGCGATATAAGCAGTATCGAATACCAACCGAATCGAACGAATGCATTGTTTAGTTCGTTAATTCGAATTTTCTATTCATTTGGTTTGATTCTTTGGTCGTATTGAACCAAATAAGCATAACTTACATCATGTTTGAACTTATTTGGTTCGTTGGCAACATTTTTTATAGAACCAACTGAGAAGGAGAATCAAATTGATTTGAGACATTTGATAAACGAGTGTGCTTGCGCAATGGTCTAGCAGCCATTTCGGACCAATACTCTTTGTTTCATTCATAAACGATCTTCGTGATATTATATCACATTGTGACACATTGATGTACTCAGGTGATGCAAAGCTATGTCATATTATAGCTATACTGGACTGACATTTCGTTGAAGATATCCTTTAAAAGCTATATACTTTCAGAACTGGAGCGAGTTCTACAATTTAGCGATTTAAGTGTTCTTTTTGACCTTAAACTCTCTTTTAATGCTTATATAGACTATGAAACGATGGTTTAAACAGTTTCATGATGCCTACAATACCAAGCTATTATTTAGTTCTTTGGTACGAACTACTCTTTAGTTTTGTGTTTGGAGCCCGTAGTATGGTGTCCATCGGGCAACTTAATTGCTGGAGCCGAAAAGTTAATTTACCTACTTGTATTCATTGTTTATACTTTATTCATTTTCCACTTTGGGAAAACGTATATCAATTTTGGCAATATTGTTTAAACAAAAACTTATATCAGGTGAAATTTCCACTCCATTCTTACTACAGCGATTAAATTTTTCCATTCCTCTCATTAACAACTCTGAGAATAATTAAAACATTGATCTTAAAAGTGTTCTTCATGTTTGAACATGGTGGAGGAGACCGTGATAAATATTTATAGTTGGGCAACCAATCCCTCTTAACAATATCACACAAATTTTGCATTACTGAGTCTTACTGAGTTATCAGGCCCATTCAAGCTCTTCAGACGCAAACAAGATTTTGGGAAGATTTTGACGATAAATACAATTTTTGTTCTTCTATGCACGAATACTATTAATATTTATCAAAACTTCAAGGGGCAATCTTCTGACAATGCAAATGAGACCATAAGGAGTTTCATAATGTTTTAAGCAGCGAATGCGCAAAGTTAATTGAGTTTTTTGTTGCGCTCGGTTGCAGCTCAAGTAATAATATAGTTTTTTTGAACAATACTCGTACTAAGTAAACCAAGTCCAACACCATAAGATACTTCCGCTGGGCACACTCAACGCGTCGTCAGCATGGTTGGAAATGTTAAATAAGAAGAGTATAAAACATGTATAAATATTGTAGGCCTATAAATATAAAGCTACTCTGTTGTCGCTTCACCTCACGGCCTTACATGTTGCTCTTTATTTTGTCCGTACATCATTATAAAATTCATTGTGGGGGCTGAGACTCGGGATGTGGATGTGGATGTGGCTGAGGCTGAGGCTGAGGCTGCAGGTTGCATATTTTATTCAGTGAAAGTGTTAAATTTTGCAAGTTCAAAAGTTTTTTCTGTTTGTTTTGTGTGGTTTTATTGCTTCAACGGCGCTTAAGCATTTTATTATAAAAGATTTTTCCACTTTTGGTTTTTGTTTTGTTTTTCTTCAAAATGATGTAACTGACTGTCTGCTTTAGGCTTTGCTGCACAGTATGTTTAAGTAGATTTGGGCATCCAAATTGTTTCGCATGAACTCTAGTTCTTCGAATAATTTCGCATGAACTTTTATACACTACACATGTATTGTACGGGTATTTTAGGCAGAAAGTCTGTTATGTGGTAAAGTATCGTATAATATGGAGATACTCCTATTCTTTTGAATTTTGAGTTTGCACTTTGCTCACTATTAGCTAATACAGCTTCAGATACTTAAACTTAGCCAAGTCTAGGAAATCTTACAAAATATGTTTCGGGAACAACTCGTTCTCTGGACAGAATATACATGTACATATTGTAACTTTCCATGCCTATTTTGAACAGGTGTTTTTTGAGTATGGAATGTTCAATTAAAAACTCTGTTCACATTCTCAAAGTGTTGAGAACCCAACTCAGGCTTCCTCACTTTTCTTGCTGCATGTGCCTAAAATTTTCTTTCCCTGCCTAGTATACGTACCATAACAGTTTTTCCAGAAGTCATGTTCAACTATATTTTCTGCCATTTTCATTATTATTCAATAAGCGAACTGGTTGCGTCCTTTCTCACTAATTTGTCCGCTTTTTGGTTAACTGTTACAGCCGCATGACCGGATAGACCATGTATAACATTACTCTATTAAATCTTTCTATATTGTTAATTTGTTCGAAAGGTTGCGCAGAAGCGCAGAGAAAGAAAATTATGGCCCATTAATCCCAAATTACCACCTTTATATGTGCCTCTTTTCATAGTTTTCTTGTTAATTTGATCAGTCGCATGGTGATAATTTTGTGGTGAGCAGTTGAATTCGCTCATGAATGTTTTGACTCATCGCCCAATTTATATCGATACCAAAAATGAATTGATCACCTTTCGAGTTACATGAACGATAAAGGATGATCCGAAAACAATTCCAGTCTTTGCAAGGAACATTATATCGAAATATGGTCGAAAGAGTCGAGTTCGTAAGAGATAATCGCGGCGAATATATATACTGGAACACAATAAAATATTTGCAAAAAATCGTATAGGTTTGCGTTTTATTTAAAAATATAGTACTACACGTCTATATGGATCACCCTTTATATTCGGATCTGAATTCACGTTTAGATCCGAGTATGGATTCGAGTCAAAATACATATTCGGTTGTCCATTTTATTTAAAATTTGTATTCGCATCTGGGTTCGAGTTAAAATCTGTCTTCGGATTTGGATTTGAGTCTATACTCAGATCCATGGATTTATATTCGGCGTTGAGGATTCGGATTCGTAGATACGGTCTCATTATCTTATTTTGGATTCGTCATGAACGAATCTTTGAAGGATCTGTGCATCACTAGTGGTGAGAACCTAGCAAATAAAGCGTGAAAAAAAAAATAGTAAAGTTAAAATGATTTTTTCTATCTAAATTTTTATAGCGTATCCGGCGTGCGTTGGTATGTCTCCTCTTGTTTTTATATTGTGGCACCACTAATTATTCCAGTTTTTCATGGTGTTTTCCTCAGATAACAAGGTACAGGTCCATTTTTCAAGATAATCGATTCACCAATTTTTCCGCACAATAAGTTTATCGCCGAGTGTGCTGTGTGCCATGTTTCGGCTTTAAGTTTTTTTTTTTCTTAATTTTTGAATTGATTTACATGTCTTTCTATTCAGACAGTGAATTGTTACGGATGCAATGGATGTTTCATGAATATGAAATTGAACTGAAGATTATCCAAATTTTTTGAATACCAACAAGAATTCTTTAGCACAATGAACGCAAAGTCAGATCAGGTCAGAACTCAGACTCACAAAGCGGAATATCTCATTTACTAATAAAATAAAAACTGAAATAAATCAATCAAATGTTCGAAGATTTAAATTCGTTGATTGGATTTCGTTTGCTTAGTTTGGATTTTTCATGAACTAATCTTTGAAGGATTCGTATCCACTAATCTATCCATCACTAGTGGTCATTTCTCTTGCAGAGGCTGAATCTATATCGCTTGTTTTAATAGCCCTGGTTCACATTTCGACTGGCATGTCAGCAATGGCTCGGATGTTGCCTTCGAGGTCATCCAAAGTTTTGGGACCGTTGCTGAACACAAGCGATTTAACATAACCCAAACAGGTGAAGTCCAAGGATATTAAACCACAAGATCTTGGTGACCAGCTGGGAGTGCGACTTCTGGGCATAAGCAAGTCACCTATTTGTTTGGTGTAATAAATCCATTGTAACGCGATCTGTATGGTAAGTTGAGCCATGTTGTACAAAATAAAAGTAGTCTCCATCGATTTCATTAAATTCGGCTTAATATGGAACTTTGCTCTACTGAGGACGTGGATGATGCTGCTGAATTGTTCACTCGACATATCTTTGAAGCGGCTGAGTTTGCAACTCAAAATAAATCATTATTGAATCTTCCAGATTTAAATAGGCCACCTTTAAATGCTGAGATCTAGGACTTGGTTAAGTTAAAGCGCAGACTTCGTCGTCGTTTTATGCGAAGCCGTAATGAGCGTGACGCAGTGAATTCTTGGATGACATACTTCGCAATGCTGACCCCAACAAGAACTATGGGTTTAACTTATGGAAAGCGACACGTTGCGTAAAGAGGCAACCTTTGAGACACGTGCCTATCAAAGACTTCAACAACTCCTGGCGCCGCACGGACAAATAGAAAGCTGAGGCATTTGCCGCTGAACTCGAAGGACGCTTTACACCTTTCGATCTAGCTGAATTAGATGATGTGCGAGACACCGCTAATTTTCTGGAAGAGAGCTTCACTAATATGCAGTCTATCAAGTCTATCTCTCCGCAAGAGGTTCGTCTGCAGATTAAATTGATGACAAAGTGGCAAAGGCGCTTCCTGATAAAGCAATAATGTTTTTGGTACTACTCTTCAATACCATGATGCGCATCCACCACTTCCCATCTCAATGGAAGTGCGCTGTAATTATAATGATACCGAAACCTTGTTGCGTCTTATAGATCAATTAGTTTACTACGAATTTCTCAAAAATATTTGAAAGAATTTTTCTTGGTAGAATGTTACCTGCTTTGGACGTCCAGTTAGAGGAAGAAAGAATCCTACCTGGATGTATGGAATACAATTATGGGGCACTGCTGGTGCCACAAATATAAACCGTATGCAAGTACTTCAAAACAAGGTCTTGCGTAAAATAACAGGTGCTCCTTGGTATATGAGCAATAAAGTTTTACATCGAGATTTGAAAATACCAACAGTCGTGGAACAGTTGAACTTCCACAGCAGCAGATATAACGATCGACTGGCTTCTCATGTTAATCATTTAGCAGCGGCTCTGGTCGTTAATACATGTCGTAGACGGCTCCAACGTATACAAATGTATTATAGTTTTTAAGTAAACTGATCGACATTCACTTAAGATAATAAAAAAAAAAAAAATTCGGCGAAAAAATAGTCAGATATCATGGCGATATCTGCGGAACGGCGTGAAACGGATACATTTTGGTCGGCTCCAACACTGACCACTTCTTCTTTATGCGTGTTTCGTATACGGTTTATAGGCTTCTGGACGCGTAGAGCGAATTACAATCGAATTAGATTTTCAATTTGGACAATTTTCAAACGTTGTGGTAACGTGAATTCATTCAATTTGTAATGTGAAACCTTACAGAACACAAATGCTACTAAGTGTCAAATATTCATAAACAAATATGGCCGCCACGACCCTTTAAAATTCGGAAAAATTCTCTTTTCGTAGACCCTTTACAACTTTGGTCCGAATTGGAAAACTAAACATTATAGCCAAAAAACAATTTTATTATCGATGACAGAGCGATGACGAATAATTTACCAAGTTTAATTTTTAAATTATTTCGTGTTTTCGTGTTTTCTCGTGTCACAGTATTCTTAACTAGCTCGCACGACACACGCCTACGGAGCTTAGTTTACTCTGCACTAACACGTATGGCACACGCACGAAATTCAACTATGTTGCACGAACACATTGTGCACACGCGTGACACGATGAGTCACGACGAAAAGCACGGCGCGCGCATGTCTTTAGTTTACATAGAAAATTTTTAAATGCAATTAGTCTCGGATTTAAGAAATCCTTTGTGCCACAATTACTTATTGTATGGAATGAGGACAACATAATCCTCTTTCCACTATAAATATTTGCCGGACAACGTCGTTTGTATCTGCTAATATTGTACATGCTCGTATGTAATGAAAATTCTTGATGCTGCGTAGATTGTTTGAACAATTTAGCGTTTAGATTAAGTGCATAATTTTTATGCAATTACAAAGGCAAACTTTCTCTTGAACTAACTTATTGTACTATGGGCTGAGAGTACTGTCTCTTTATCTGTCAGTTTACAGCATTTGCTGTGCTAAATTTCAACCGGATATTGAAAAATTCGCCTGTAAAAGGTTACAAAAATGTCGGCTTAACTGTAGTTAAGAGCATATTTCTTATTATATTTGTATAGACTTTATGGCTGTCGCATCTTTTACGCATCTACAACCTGCACAGCGTTTCGATTTAAGTACGTTGATTAGCAGCGATTAGCTTGCCGTTTGTGTTCTTCTATGCTGCACTTACTGTATGGAATTTTCTTATATGACGTTAGTTTTGTAGCCTTGATGCTAACAGCGCGTCAAATTATACTAAACAGATACAGAACAGATGAACAGATAAACAGATACAGATACAGATACAGATACAGATACAGATACAGTAGCACGAGGGTTTGTCAAAAAGTACGCACTATAACTATAAGCAGCGTCATAAAAAGAGTAATTTTGGGCCTGGGACTAAACAATTTCAGGTCCTTATATTTTACATGGAAATATGAAAAGCATTTCAAAATAATTTACATTTAGATGTCTTCCATTATTTTAAGAAATCGTAAAAAGTTTCTTTAAATTGTTCGAATTCCCATAAAAAGTGAAAAACAAAATAGTTTAGTTTTTTCATGGCGTCGAATTAATTGAAAATTCCGAACTTAAAAGAATCGACGATCATTAAAATGTTTCTCTTTTGAAATCGGGTTCTTCATTTAAAGCTATGTTTTCTCTATTTTTTAAACCTTGTTCTTATAGTGTAAAAGTTTATATTAAATCTGTGAAAAGGGATGTAGACAGACAGACAGACAGACAGACAGAAGGAAGGAATCTTGGGAGATCCTATAAAGTATATATATTCTTCATTAGGATCGGAGGGCGAGTCGTTAGATGCCCGTAGATATGTCCGTATGTTCATCTGACCATCTGTTTGACGAAAAAATTTTGGAGTCTACATGAGATACAGACTTTGGATATTTAGACTCCCTTTTCTCTATTCAGATAACTAGTTGTAAATGAACAGGCCAAAAATTAAAAAAGTTTTCAGTGCTGTTGTTAATTATGAATGAAACGGTAAAGGCGGTATATCTTACGTAAATCCTAATAAAAATATATGGAATAGGTTCAGATTGAACCACTATAAGGGGTAGTCCCCATACAAACTTGCCTTCCAGTTTTAAGTTTTTGTTTGAAATTTTTTTTGTTTTTGTGCTTAGTTAATATAGAAATGACAAACTTGGTGAATTTTACGTCAATATTTACAAAATACTAGGCCTACATCGGATCATTTTAAGGGGTAGCCCAATAGAAATCTGCCCCACCCCATTTTTATATTTTTTGTTTAAAATTTTTGTTTTTTAATTGCAATTAATTCTAATTTTTAGTAAATTCTAGTAAAGTATTCCGCATATTTACAGATCGGACCACTAAAAAATAAAATCTATGGTTCATAAAGGAGCCTTAAATTAAACAGTGTTCATTCTTGAATTTTATCAGGGAAAAAGGAAACGATGATGAAACATCTTCTAATGACTTAGCAACTGATTTGTACTCGTGTAAAATCCGATGGAATTGATCCCGCATCAGCTGAAAATCGGTCAGTAAACCTTCAAGATTTTGAATTTCATTATTGTCTCATTGGAGAGAAAATATTATATTAAAGGAACACATCAGATATATTCGAATTTTTTCATGTATTGTCTTTCAAAACGCCGTTAACTCCGTTCGAGTTTCAGCAGTCAAGGGATTAATATTTTATTGGAAAAAAAAGTATCCCAATTTCAAGGGCCACTAAAAAGCTCGTGCCCGGAGTAATTTATCTATTTTACTCTACTATCTCGACGTAAACCTCATATTCCGTATTGTTGGTACTACACTCGCAATAAGGATATAGCCTTTCAGTACATTCTAAGGACCGCAAACAAATATCAAATCAAAACAAGCTGATTTACTTTTGTTTACGCCGTAATTGCAACAAATTGCACAGCAATTGAATAGAATGCCCCACTGTGCTAATCAGCCGCAATCAAAGCTTAAATGCAATGAACTTTTTCCAAAGCAAAGCAAAGCAAAAATATTGTGCGCTAAACGCATAAAAGATACTTTAATACAAAGTATATTCTGCGATTTTGAATAATAAAAACAAGTAATTTCAAAAGCTTTAAACCGGAAACGGAAATAAACTGTTTAGCAGTAGTCGCAGAAGTATTGCCTAATTTTAGGCTTTTATTCAAAATATATTTTGCTATTTGCTTGCAGATACAATTCATTTCATTCAATTGAATTACATACGAAATGTTTCTAATGAGAAAATCGATATCTGCATGTAATCTACACTTAAACAAACGTAGACAGACTATAATTGTATCACTATTATGTACTAAGCCAATAGACAACACATATGCGTCTACATATAATAAAAAAAAAATATTATTTAAATGAGTTTACAACAAATTAAGCCGAATGCCTAGAAGCTATGGCTTAGATATACGAGTATAATTATATTTGTATATCATATATAAATTGAAGGCGCCTGCCGTTCGTGTTTGTATGTTTCCTCCAGTCTCAGAAACTACTTCGGGGATTTCAATTAGTTTTCACAAATAGAAAGGCAGGTTCTCAAGGAATGTTTAGGTATAGGTACATACAAGTATATAGTATTATGTGATACCACGCCCTCTGTATAAGTGATAAACCATAGATGGGTGGTGCCTCGTTCCCATATAAGAGAAATACCATAATCGTTGCATTTCAGTAACTATATTATGTAGGGAGATGGGACACAAGTAAAGGATACCGAGATAAACTCGAAAAGTAAAATATCTCTTATATTTTGATGTATTATATATCGGCAACAAATAAGAAAATAAAAAATACTATGAAAAAATAGGTACCGTAGCAATGCACGTCGAGTTCGCTAGTATGCAATTGGTTCCAGTTTTACTGCAGCTGCACTTTATATGAAAAAAAATTTTTGTTTTGTTTTTGAGGTAGAACTTCTTTTGGCGCGATATGACAAGTAACTCAGATCTTTTCTATCAGAAGTAACTTTTTCGCGCGGAAATAGAGCATTGGTCATGCGTTCGTAAATCAACTATTGGTCATGCATTCATGTGGTCGCGCGTATTAAGGCTAAGCTAAGAATTATAAAGCTGCTAACAAAACTACTAAAAAGTTAAAACTTAAAATAAGTATGTTAAGTATGTTACATACATTAACAAAAACTTAGTATAACCGTGTCCGTGCCGTGCAGGGTATAATAAATTAATTAGCAGATGGCGCTAATACAGCTAGATAGTATTGTTTGCGTCCTCTAGAGGCCAGTAGATGGCGCTGCTTTAATCTTTTTAGTAATAGCTGTCACAAAAGTCAAAGAAGTTTTACTTCAACCCCGCATAATGGTTACACACATTGTTGTTTTTTTTTTGTTTTTTTTTTTTTGTTTGTGTTTGGCTGCCATTTAAAGAATCCCACTATTTTAACTGTTACTTGATGTGGAAAATTTTGTCATCGAATTGCCTATTGCGATGGTTTGAATATGCTAAGAATGTATAAATATTTACATATCATTATACATTCAATTGTGTAGGAAAATGTTGAGCCCTTTTTTCAGTAGACAGAAGAACAACAAAATCCACAAACAAAAAGCAGAAGAAAGAAGTTCAGATTTGAACAATATTTTCAGGAAATTTCAAATTAATATTAGTAAATAACCAGCATTTTCAATAAACTACAGATTCTTCTTTATTTCTTTGTTCTGGCATAGAACTGCAGTTCAAGCGTCTAAACCCACGGCATAATGCCATAGCAAAATTATACGAATCGTCTTCTTTTACCGAGCGCTACTCCACTACAAATTTGATGTCACTGGCAGTGGCAATCATTGTTTCAACAAATGCATTGTCTGTCCTGGCCATCAGTTGCTTCCCTTTTTTATGGTATGTTTTGCACCATTACCCCGACAATCTTTGACTGCCTCGGGAGTCGAACTTGCATCACAATTGCGGTTGAGTAGCTGTGCTTAACAATGGTTTCATATGCACAACAATTGTCTAAAACTGCACATTGACATAAATTCGATGGTATTCTGTTAAAATTATTAGATGTTGGCATTGGAATGCAGATCCCATACAAAAAATTGGAAAAATGTGTGTACTACCGATTTGACAACACAAACATTTTTTTATTATATTCGTTAATTTTGCCGATTTTTATTAAAAACAATTAAAAAAAAAAAATGAAAATGCCAAAGAATTTGCAACAAAATATCAATATTTAGTCAAAACTGGACACAAAACACCAATAGCGCTTGCTCACTCGCACTATCGTGCCGCACTACTCTTTCAATACTTCGTATTTGGCTAAAATTTAGCTCGTGTCATACCAGCATTAGGCATAAGTCGAAAACGTATTGCATAATTTTAGGCTCTTATTTACATTTAAATATTTTGCTATTTACTTGCAGATACATTTCCATTCATAGTTTAATTACATATGTTTCTAATGAGAAAATCGATGTTTGCATGCAATCTACACCTAGATACACGTACACATAATACATATTATTATTAATTAAATTATATCAGTATTATGTACTAAATCAATAAACAACACAGATGCGAGTATGTACCCAGCTGTACATTGTACATACAGCCGATTGACTGTTATCAATTAAGTTGCATTCAAACTTAAAACACAATTAATTTCATTAGACAATACAACGTCATTTACTGCAACTCGTCTGCAACTGATTGAAAATCGTTTTCGGTAAACTTTGACCTATGAAAATGCTGACTGAAACAAAGACGTAGTTTCCGAACTATTGCAACATAGTTGCTTAAATATACAGTAAAATGTGTAATTGTATCTAAGCATGTAAGCAGTGCGCTAGGGGAGCACACAACAATCTACTAGCTGTCACACACTTGCCTAGTACTCTCCGCCATGGCTTAACCATACACTCACCACATTACAGTATATCGTAGATACAATATCTCGTAGATACAATAATATGTAGTGCTCGAACTTGCACTGCACAAATAATAGTTTACGTAACGCATTCAGTAAATAAGCAAACAATCGTAATAAAACAATTGATATTGTTATTTTGTTTAAACATTTGCTTACAACAGCAGCAGCAGTAGTAAATGCAACAATACGTACAATACATACACGTATGTCTATGTATCTAAGCGTTTGCCAGTCGAAAGACTGTCCCGTACAAACCAATTGAAAACGCGCATGACCTACGCGCAAAGTGTTTGAGACAACTAAATGCGTCACTATAGCTAGATACTTTTCTACTTTACTTTTTAAAGGGATTTGCTTAAGCTCTTTGGATTGACTTGATGTATAACGCGGTTCATTAGCACGCATTGCATAATCTTTGCGCACGTAGCCGCACAAGCATGCAGTACAACGACAGCAAATTGGCTGAGTTCATTGGTAGATACTCAATACAAATAAAAATATAAAAAAAATATATATATATAAAATATTTTTCTAACAATCAGAATTTTGTTTTTCGCTTGGTTTGGTTTATTGACATGCTTGTTTCTACAGATTATTGTTGCTGCTGCTGCTGCTGCTGCTGATGCTGCTGCTACTCGCTCGCCATGGTTTCCAATTGTCAATTATATTCTTTCATTTATTGTCTAGTTTTCCATGTATTACTAGATATTTAAGCAGTCGGCCCATTGTCGCCAGTTCATCGGCGTTTTGAGTTGGAATTTTTATGCTATACATATCAGAGTTATTTGATAACATAAACATGCTCATACACAACTTGTAGAATACAGTCAAGTGTTCAAAAGAAACAACGAGCAACATTTTCTAAAAATTGAAGATATTTTATTTACTGATGTATCATAAGTATCTGATGCAGCCACTTGAGATACAGCAATCTGACTACCCGACAAAACAAAACGTTGGTTATTAAACTATCTTAACGGTTTGGCTTATGTTGGTTTCATGGGTGCGAGCTCGGAGTTTCGAAAGTTAAAAATGTGTGTGCTAAAGCGTGAAGTTCTCCACTTCGGAGGACTTCACATAAGAACGGATAGAAGGAAATGCATTGAGTACCATTTAAAGTTATCAATAAATAATTTTTAAGGTTTTAGTTTCTCATACTGGAAGTAATCAAATTTTTACTTGTTCTGGAATTCATTGTAGGGATAGATTGAAGAAAATGGGATAACAAATTATAAACGAATTAAGTGAGTAATACTGGTTTAAGAATAATTTTTCTTAGTGCCTATTGCTCTCATAGAGCATGGGGCCTAAGTATAGGCTTTTCATCTATATCCTTGGAAATGGCTTTTACTTCGTTGATGGGTTTGTCTGTTTGTGGAATATCTGCAGCTATTGTCCAGATCTAGGTGATTTTTGCCCAGTTGCATGGCTCCAGATATAGATTAGAGCTTTATGGAGGGTGTGTCCAATTCGCATTACCACATTTGCGTCATCTTGAATATTCAGCACAAGTAAGTTCTGCTCTTAAACGTGTTTGTATCTAGTTTCGTCCTCAGCATTTAGCCTGCAGGTGACGAATGTTTTACTCCAGCTTGAAAACGGTGATCGTGCGATGGACGAGGAACACATTAACACAAAATGTACGTGAGGATATTTTCTTCGGATTGACGTAGGATACACAAATGGGGGCCGGTTTGCATGGAAGCTACCCGTTATAGTTCTTTTGTCACGTTTATTTAATACACTGTATCTGAAAACGGATATCTTATGGGTACAAGGTAAGAGAATAATAGGCAGGAATCTTATTGTCACAGCATACGCAAAAGAAGTAGTTCTGTTAGTTGTGTCTACACTCATAACCCACTGTGAAGCAAATCTGAATGAAATTAAACTTGCGGGTTTGTAATCAGGTTCACAGCTGTGAATGAGATAGTATACATTGATTCCTTTATATAAAACTGCAAATGGGTGCAGAGATGCTTTCTGGGATCATTTTAAATGCGGAAACTTCTCTGGTCAGCACGTTGGCTGTTTCGTTTTTTCAGCAGCATCCTAGATGCAGTACCTTTTGTTAACACTCTTCAGTATTGAGCTGCACATTTGTACATTACTGTCGTAGAGTATTGTAACTTACTGGATTCTAGTGTTATTTTTCAGTAACAGACCATTTTCCATTATGTTAAGGACATAGAAGAATTATAATTTTCAACATTCCAATTTGAAACCGTTTTTGTAGATACAAATTTTCTTTTCACTCTGTTTTACATGGAAATATAATGTTTCGTTTTTACATGGAAATTTTGCAATGTTGAAAATTGAACTTAAGTTATCAGTGGGTTCTCAGGTAAGAATTTAATGATGCCCGAATATTGCGTTGTCCCTGGAGTCTTGCCTTCGAACTATTTGTGCCCTGAAGTTTGAGCGCGCTGACTGTTGCTGTGTACTTGCGCTGCTAGAAGGTGCAGTATGGTGTACGGGGCAATTGCGGAATACATTATTATTGTTCCCGTTGCCCTTCTAGACTTGCATCTCTCCGCATACTCCGCGTCTTCACGACGTTCTTCTGCTTTTGTACTGCTGTTGTTTTCTAGAGTAGAGTTGCCGTAGTATTCTATTGACCTTACTACAGTTGTGCCCATTATGGGCGCTCCAGAACGTTAACAATCGATGAAAACGTTTAAGCAGGGAAGAAAATTGTTATGTAGAATCGTCACTAATAAAGAAGTTGAAGAGGATGTCGGCATACCGCTTGGCTCGTGCCAATCAATTTTTCTGATGTTTGGGGCATGAAACGATTGGCAGCGAGGTTTGTTTCCAAATACGAAAGAAACCGTTTCATGAGCATCGCTGAAAAGCGCCGTCAACGACGATCCAGATTTGGTCAAAAGGGTCGAAACATGGATATATGGTTATGACGTCGAAACCAAAGCCCAATCATCCCAATGGAAGCGGACAGAAGAGCCAAGACCGGAAAAAGCAACAAGGAATATCACCTTAAAGTTATGCGACATTTGCGTGAAGCAATACGAATGAAACGCCCGGATTTATGGCTAAACAATTCACGGCTTTTGTACCAGTTCACACATCTTTGTTTGATCATGATGGTCAAAAACAACACCGTATTCACCGGCTGTCGCCCCATGTGACTTTTTCCAGTTTCCCATACTGAAAATACCCATGAAAGGACGGAATTTTGCCAGGATTGAGGAGATAAAGAAGGCCAGGTTTGTATTTTATCTGAGGGGGACTAGTTTGAAGACGAAAAAATAGATATTGATGAATACATAAATATTTTTCAAGAAAATAAAAAGTAACATTTTTTTTTGAACACACCTCGTATATTACTATTTGGGAGTTCGTTCTTGTTTCTTTCCAAACAAACTTTTGCTGGAATAGAAGACGACATATGTCTTTTTTACTCACTCGTTAACAGTTTCTCTATAGTTCAGCCTATGATACATAAAGGCTCCCAGATACTTCGCCCTGAGAGATTTTTTGATATATTGAGCATTTAACTTTGGGAGAATGGAATTTGGTACTTTTTGTCTTGGTAGTAATACGCATTAATTCATTTTGGGATTTACACCCAGACCACTGGATGTAAGATGTATTTTAGCTGCGAAGAGTATCCAGATGCAATTAGCTAGATTGCTATTAAGCACAGAAGCGAATAAATGACTCCTCCTTGGGTAGTTCAATTATTTTCTAGCTGTACCTCAATTCTTCTGTTGCTTAGCATTATGATAATCTCTGAACTTCTTGTGAAGTTCCCAATTACTTTACAATTGGGTATAAAATGCTTCTTAAAGCTTTATTTTTAAAACGAGCAAATAAAATTTGTTTGAAACTGCTCAATGTTATTTTTCCGAGTCTTGTTTTCTTATAGTCTTGTTTTTACAAAAAATTTTCGTATAATATAGGTGAAAGCCCTTTAGTGAAACACACATGCACACCCTACACACCTTCAAGCATGGCTATTATTATTTTTCTAAGCATATATTGTGGCACTCATGCAGGTCATTTACATTTTCACTTCGATTTCAGCTGCGTATTTTGTACACTGTCTGCCGCCGGTGTGTATCTTTATGTTCGGAATGTAGTACAATGCATTGTACAAGTATCTAGCTAGCCAAGGTTTGATGACGTCAGTTGAGTTCAACTTGCTCTATTTTCGTAGACAGAGCAGAGCGTCAACGAAGCATATGCAAATTTTGATAGATAGACGCATGAGATTGTCAGCAACAGGACCTGCAGCAGCAGCCAAATCCCCGAAGCGTGCTCTTGGCTAATAGATTTTGGCTTAGCAAGCGTAAAGCCCCCAGGAGCAACATAATGTTGAGAGTGTAAAGAAAATAGAAGCTATAGTAATAAAGGGTATTTTATTTTAGAGGTGTATAACTTTGAATTGAATTAGAATGCATAGTTTAAAACTGAAGATTATAATATCGGGCATGTGGCTCAGATGTGGCGCATTCTGGTATTCCAATTATCGACCCCTTTTCAAATCCATGGTTAATCGGATGCACGATTATGTCGACCGTAAAATCCACGATTTTCGATATAAATTTGCACAATTTGTGGCGTTAGTCTATTCATGATAAAATTGCAAACCGAACTGAGCGCAAATGCCAGATCTGACCAATTTGTGACAGTTCAAATTCTGTTGGAAATTGAAGCCACTAAAAAAAAAAACACCCTGTAGTATTTGCTGCCAAATATTAGTTTTATTTATTTGTTTGTTTGTATGATTCATTCATTCCAGTTGGTTCGTTAAATTAGTTGGCCAATTTGTGGTGTGCGTTTTAGCTGCTTATTGCCATTTGCTGAGCTCATTTCCTGTAGTTCAAGGACAATGGTATGCTGACATGTTGATAGACATAGTCAGGATATAGTGTGCGTGCGGTTGCCAAGCCTGTTGCAGTACGCTGCAGTCCATAGTAGCCGTTGTTCTGCAATACTGGTCCGAAGAGTGTACGTAAACGTGGCACGCTATGATGTACAATGGTTGAACTCTGATGCGAAACGGCAGTGGGCACTTGCTCCAGAACGTGACCTACTCTAGCCAAGGCAGGTGCCGGCAGTACAGTGAGTGGTGTAGTTAAAATTGCTGCAGTGTTCACGACGGAAGCTGCATTTGCCACGGCAGTGCCACAGAGTACGCAAATGATGAGCTGTATTGTATAATGGAAGTTTAAATTTTGCTTAATTTTTAAACTTTAAACTTAAAGTGCTTACTAGTTTAAACATTTTCCAAAGTTTCTCGCTATCTGCTCGACTCACAAAGAAGATACTATGCCAAGTGCAGCAATTGTCCATGGCTTTTATAGCTGCAGTGATTCTAATTGAACTTCTTTTGTTGCTGAAGAAGTGTATACATATATGTATCTAAATATACATATTTGTATAGGCAGCAGCAGCAGCAGCAGCAGCTTAAGATACGCTCACTCAGGCCAAGCACCAAATGACCATGAACATGAAACTGTGCAGAAAAAGCTACAAAGAACCGAAGACTTACATCCAACTTCCAACAAATTGCACGCCTTTTTGATTCGGCTTCCACTCATTGTACATTGTACATTCAGTATTTGACTTCAGTATTTGGCTGATTGGGCGTTTTTATTTAATTTATTATGTGCATTGTTGTTGTTGAGATCCTGTGGCAGCAGCCAAGCGGACTATGCTGCACATAGCACCATTTACACTACTTTGCAGGTATTTTGAGATTTCTTTTCAGAAACCAAGAATAAGTTGCTACGTTATTGTGTTTCTGTGAAAGACGAGGGATACCTTATATATTGTGCGCCTTGGTAACCCAAAGTGTTGTAAAGTGCCAGCTGACATTTTCATTGTAAATTTTAATATTTTTTTGGTATAAACGTATGCATATACTTCGTTCGAAGAGTTACCAACTTCACACTGCTGTACCAATCAAACGGCTAAAGACAGCGAGCTCTTGTTTTGTCAAGCGTCAGTCTGTTATGCTGTTTACAATTCTTCGGAATATCGTTTTACGTCGCGGTTAAAAAAAGTTATCGAAATGGAATTCAAAGTCAACAGTGTTATTGCTTTGTATTTGGCTTGAACATCGCAACCAGCCATTGTTAATGAGCTACGTCATTTACGTGTGAACAAAAGGTTTGTGTAACGGTTCATTACACGTTACAATGATACTGGTAGCAGCAAAAAACGCCATGAAGGTGGACATCCAAAAACGGCAACAGTGGCCGATGTGGTTAGAAAGGTGAAGACCAGAATTCAACAAAATTCAAGAAGTGATAGATTTAACCCCTGCACAAAATGCAGTTTGTTTAGCAAGAGTAAATGTGTTGACAAAACTTGCACGTTAGTGGCGAGCATGAATATGTTCCCATGTCCGGATTTTCGCTCGAAGGGTTTGTATAACCATTGGCGTATCTAGGGGAGGAATCTGGGGAACGTTCCAATTACTTCCTCTCCCCAATATAGTTTCTGTTGAGTAAAAAAATATTTTTTAGATTCATTTTCGTAAAATAATAGGTACAAAAAAAAAAATAAAATATCAAACAACGTAGCATATAAAATTCGTTAAGAAGGTATCGACTTGTTTTTTCATGTTTTTTTTTTCACTGATTCCTATTTTTCTTAGTAGAGTAAGCTGTTGTAAACATCTAAATTCTTGGTCAGTGTTTAAAACAAAGCGTTTTTTGATTTCTTACAGTACTATCAAAAATATAGAGTAGTCTTGCAAAGTAACTCAAAAATTCATTGTTAAAAATTTCTTTGTTTCTGTTTAATATAGAATTTTATTAAAACGCTCGATAAAACAAACTTTCCCGTGAAATAAATAATTGTGCATCTCGTTTTTAATAAAAAATTTCATCAAGTGCAACCGATATGACTCTCATGGATATTGAAAATTTGTTGAGCAAAGTATCTTCCTATGCTGCATTCCGTTTGGTGAACTTTTCTTTCACTGCACTACAAATGCGCGAGGAAATTTGCCGTGCCAATGGCGTCGTACAGCCGCGCTACTTTTCGCAATGGCGTCCGTTCAATCTTTGGCTATCGAATATACTTGTCTGCTATGCAGGATCGTTGCTGATGCATATGCTGCTGGCCATGCCACCGCTGGAAACATTTCGCAATTGGACCGATGTGCTGCTCTTTACCGTGGTCTGGTATGCCATCTACTATTCGCCGTGTGATTGCTGTTTTATGTTGGCACGTACGACCACGTACCGAGTGCTGTGCATATTTGCGTATAATGTTTCATTGGTAATGACTGTGGATGCTGCAATGCAACGTGCCACACTGAGTTTTAACACCGATTGGCTGCCGGTGTTGGTCGTGGGTGCCGCAGTGGGCAGTGGAGGTGAACTTTTGAAACCGGCCGTTTCATTTATGTTGAATTGTTGTAGTGACCAGACGAATGCTGCACATGTGAAACTATCAAGGTTAGTGGTTCAATGTCAATAAAGTTAGCAAACCAAGGTGAGAAAACGGTTTATACAACAAATGTGACAATTTCGTGTTCATTTTGTGGGCTACATAAAAATTTTGTGCTCGACTCTACACAAAATGAGCACAAAACTTGCTAAATATAATTGTATTTTAATATTCATGTTATTCCACATATTTATGTGCTGGTCTGCTAACTTTAGAATAAAGTTAGCAGACGAATTCGTTTTTTTCACACTTTTCACACGTAGTATTATAATTTTGTCACGGCATTTTAACGCATTAAAGAAAGCATGGGAGACCCCACAAAGTATATATACTTTTGATCAACTCGACGAGGCAAATCGAATTAAGATTGTCCGTCTGTAAGTTTGTCTGTCGCTGTCTGTGTGAAACAAAACTTGACGCCCCCCCCCCCCCCCGTTTTTTTGAGATATCGATCTAAAATCGGGTGTGGACACTTTTTATGTTCGTAGGCTGAACACAAGTCACATTGGCCGTGCCACGCCCACTTATAACGGTAGCCCCTCCTTATTAGAAAATCTTTTTTATTAAAGTCAACAACAACTTGAAATGCGATATGATGACTTCTTATGAACGAAAGCTTCACATATATATTAATGTGCGTGTCCCGTTCACTTTAAAGCGTAGCCCTCATACAAATTCACCGCCAGATTATGCATGAAAAACCTTTTTCAACTATGTATGTCAATATCAGCTTTTTATTGAAGTCAATATTAACTTGAAATTCAAATGGTGACTTATTACCGAATAAAGCTTCACATAGTTATTAATGGGCGTATTCTGCCCACTTTTAGAGTCAGTCGCCATAAAGACCAACTGCTCATTTTGTGGTTTTTATTGTTAAAATGTCATTATTTTACGAAGTAACTAGCTTAAACATGGAAAGAGAAGTCAAATTATTATTAGAGTATTAAAAAACAGTCAATTAATTTCTCAATTAGATGCTTGAGAATAGTGTTGATGCTTCGGTGGAACCACCGAACTTTACGTTTTATATTGTTTTTATTTAGACACGAGCAAATAATTTTATTTGAGCTCAGAATTTGTTCAAAACTAGCTTTACAAAAATGCATTTCAATATCTTTCTTCGTCATATTTCAATGTTGGTCTGCTAACTTTTTCTAAAGTTAGCAGACCAAGTTGTTTTAGTGATTTAGAGTCGAACACAAAATTTCTAAATACACAAAATTACCCTAACATATCTATAAAATAAACATTTGGTTTTCTGAACTTGTTCCGTTAACTTTATTGATATTTACTCCATGGTCGTACATCTTGGTAATTCATTCAAATTTAAACTCATTTTGTTACAGAAATTCTAAATTGACACTGTTTGTAGCTGTCATCTTTACGCTGGAGTATATACATAAGCAACTTAATGGTTTGCAGCATGCTGAATTAAAAATGTATTTAATTGGCATACTACTCGCCTTTCGATACCTGTGTATGGTATATCCATTGGAGCATTACGCTTGGTTAGTTGAGTCTAAGATATGTTATTCAATTTTTGGCGGCTTAATAGCCGATCTGGTCAAACTGTGTAAAGCTGAGACGGTGCCAAATTACAACTCGGCTCAATCAAAGTTTGATTGAATCTGGTCTGAAATTATAAGTAATACTTATAACTACAAAATTATTAGCTAAACAAATTGAACATAGTTTTATATATTTTATACTTATAAGTAAATGCAGTTTAATTTCCAAATCAATTTGTTTGTATATTCGTTATTAAATAATTGAAATGGACAAGCTCTGCATCATCTGTTGTGTATTTTGTGTATTCATTAAAATTGCATAATGTTCGCACGTTCGCACGTAGTTCTTTGTATAGGTTGGTAAACAAAAACATGACGTACCGAAAAACTTTCGCTTGCGAAGCCGTACGGAGGAATTTCGAGCGTATGAAAAACATTCTCGAACAAATTCAAATGTGTGCGTAGTAAAATGCCTCCCAATGGCGAAAAATTGCAACGATTTTAATGAGGTAGTTAGAACATTCGAGAGTTGAATTCATTTCATTCGTTTGGCAGGAAGTTGTTTCACCGTTTTGCATACAAATATGGTAAACATTGAAGCCGAATTTTCTAGCTGACAATGAAATTGATGGGAAGGAGAAGAATCTAAGGTGTTCATAATTGATTCTGAAAGTTATTTCCCACGAGTATGTATATTTTGTAGAGCATGTTAAGCAGTATCTGGGAAAGCTGATTTTGTTTACTTGTAACATTTTTTCTTTGAAGAAAACTGTAAATATTAAAATTTGAGCTAAATATTAATGTTTTTTTTTTTATTTTTTGTAATACGAAATAAAATAAGACGTGTTTCGAAGTTCTGAACAAGTTCATCATCAGTCACCGTTTGCAGTAATTGTTGCTACTTATATCACAATATTTATTAAAAAATTGGTTCATCTGGAAACTACAGTTTACACAGAAATATGCTAAGAAATTTTTGAAAGATCTGCTGCTGTAATCACATGATATCACGATAATCACTGATAATCACTGATATCTTTTAAATATTTTGTTCAATCGAAAATGAATCTTCGTCTGTTCTCAGTTTGTCAAAGTTTTCTACAACACTGAAGTTAAAATACTCCATCCTTACAGACAGTCCAAAGACGTTACAATTACTTCCGAGTGGGCATGATGATCAATGAGCCAATCTCCGAGAATGCCTTGCTAACTCGCCGTACGTTCGTGCCAATGTTGTCACCGTCATTAGTACATGCGAGTAGCATCACTTTCTTGTGAAAGATCGTGTCCGACCGATCTACGTATGGGCATTGGCGTGGGATGCACTGCATCAAGAGATTAAAAAGTCACACGATAAAGCATCGCCCAGCCTGAAACCTCTCTTGGTATCAATGGGTTCGGAGAGGTTCTTTCCTACTACGACGACGGCTGGCGTGAGTGATAGCTTCATCATGCAACAACGAACGATATTTGCTGGAATACCAAGTTCAGATAGGGCGTTGAATAGCTTCGTTCTTATCGTCGTGTCGAAAGTGGCTTTATAATCAACAAATAGATGGTGTGACATTGTTGTACTCATGGGTGATTTCCAGGATTTGTCGTAAAGTGAAAATTTGGTCACTGGTCGACTTCTTTGGTCTGAAGCCACACTGATACTAGCCTACCAGTGCATCCGTTATGACTCCAGCAGTTTACACAGTACGCCGGATAGAATTTCATATCCAATTGAAAGGAGACTTATTCCATGGTAGTTTGCGTAGATAGCGGAGTCTCTTTTCTTGAAGATACAATAATCGTTGGGATTCTAATCGTTGGACATGCATTCATTGGACCATAGTTTGCATAAGAGCTGGTGCATACGCCTGACTCAGCTGATAGCTCATCGGAGCCCGCCGCTTTGTTATTCTTCAGATTTTTATTTACTGAGCTTATCGCGTTATAATCTGGTAACTCCACCAGAAAGCCAACATCAATTGGTTGTTCTAGAAATGGTTCTTTATCGGCGGTATTGTTCTCAATATCATTTTTATGCATCTGTAACCAGACTTCCATTATCGTTCTTGCAGAGAAACAAATCTCTCCTAAGTGCAATTCATCAAGTCTTCGAAAAAAAATTCATCCGCTCTGAATTCACCGTCACTGAGACCTCATTTCCTTAAAAAAAAAACATGGTTCTATAATCCCAGCTGATGAAATTGTACATCTCGGGGATTGGTGTCGTCCCAGTAGCGAAGGTTCTGTTTGTTATCGCATCCATACAAGTGAAAATGTGCTTCATCGCTGAGAAAAACAACAATACCAAAAGAAGGTCTCGACGGCAAACATACGATCCTCACTGTTCCAACGAATGATGCCGACTGACCTGAAAGGAAATAAAACTTTAGAACTGCCACTTCTCCTTTTCGCTTCCAAACAACTAAAAAACCCCTTTCATCATAGTTTGACTAATTATTTACATTTCGTACATTCATATCCGTAAATCATGGTCCTTAAATCGTTTGCGCGGGTCGTTTTCATAGGGGATTGTATCCGAATGTTCCTCTGTGTCTTCACTAGTAAATGTTGTTTTTGGTTGCGGGAACCAAACCCAGCATATCAACCCCAAATTATGGGGCTACATGGTTTGTAAGCTGCTTGGAACGTTTTCAAAAGAATCGTAATTTGGTCCTTCCCAAGCGAATGGCAATCAATAACTTTCCACTTCTGCAGCAATCACAGTTAGTTCAATTTCACTCAACAACATTATGGATTGACTGCGAAATATCCGCGCAAAGTCGGATTTTATTTATGCAAATCAAAGTGCCTTTCGTTGCACAAATGAATACTCGTAGGTATTGTCCAGCATGAATGGGTTGTTGTAGAAGTGTAGATAGGGCGATATTGTTATTGCTATAGCTGCGCTTGTCGTTGCCAGTAAAAGCGGCTTAAGTTACCACAACGGCGCAGTCCAAGACCGGCAGCGGGAGAGCTACTAAAATACTGCAGCTGTTTCGCTTGATTTGCATGAGACAGATTGTTGCATCAAACGAATACAATACAAGTCGATTGTGTAACGATGTAGAAACACAGCTACATGAGCACTTGTCTCTAAGCGGCTTATTGCGGAAGTCTTTAATGGGTTAATTAGTATCGTAGTCGTAGTATGTGTCCGTATATAACTTTCAAATACATACGAGTATATTGCTTCATCTTTGACATTCACGTCACGCCTTTGTTCAGTCAGAATTTAAACGTTAAATAATTTTTAAATTTTCAACATGAAGAAACTAAATCCACAAAAGATTAATAAATGGGTAAAATGTTGCCCAAAGGAATTGAAGGAGGAGAAAACTGCTGAAGCAGCCGCAGCTGAAAAACCTCCTGCACCAATTTATATAAAATTAGATTGTGATTTGCCGCCGGAACCGGAAAAGCCATCAAAGTCTGAACGTCGCAAGCTGCAGGAGCCGCACGAATGCAATCGACCGGCCATCAAAGGACGTACTCGGGAAGAGCAGCGTGAATTTCTGGATAAGGAAGTGGTGCCCATATTGATGCAGGGCTTGATGGCGCTTTCACGCGAGCAGCCACAGGATCCTATCAAATTTCTCTCGCAATTCTGGCTGAACGATGAGCATGAGTGTGAAAAGAATTTACCGGATGACATACTGGGTTAAGCATAATTTCTTGGTTAATTGTAAAGTTTTATGTATAAATTCAAATGCAGTTTTGTTTAGTTTGGAATAAAATATTGTTTGGCGTAAATGAAAGTGAATTGAAAAAACAAAGGGGTCTATTTCAAAATGAGTGTTTTATCGAAGTGTGGCTCTGAGCGAGAGCAGGGAGTAGTGGATCGAGTAGTATGTAATGGAGCAATTGAATTGGAAAAAAAAACGGCATTAAATACGCCATTGAAATACAATACGTCAGAAAATTCGGCGATGTGTAAAACACCACCAAACAAGGACTTAGGACTATTGGAGTAAAGTGCTCTTTTCAGATCAGGTGGAATGTCGGACTTGTGAGGAACCGGTGAATGCTATATCGACACATGTATCAGTCAAATTTTTTTTCTTGTCACGGTGTTGGTTTTGAACAATAGAACAGTAAATGGCGCTAAATACCAAAACTTTTTTCGCTAATAGCTGATACCTTATATTGGGAAGCACTCTTTGCGCAGCATCGGTTTTATGTTTCAGAATCACTCTTCTGCTTTAGACCATAACATTTACAGCATTCAAAAATCGAACATGTGCACAGAATTTGTTATGTCATTGTCATCTGTGCTCCTCGTCGTATCAAAGGCTTTTGATAAGGTTTGGCATAATGGACTTTGGCATAAAATAGAACGATCATTCTTAGCTGAATTGTCCGAAATACTGATGTCATATTTAAGCAATCGATATTTATATGTCAAACAAGGTGACGCATATTCATCTCTAAATCCAATAGAAGCTGGTGTACCCCAAGGTAGTGTAATTGGTCCTAATTTTTATTTAATATATACTAGTGATATCACAAATTTGCCTGGAATTAGTTATTTTAGCCACTTTTGTAACAGGAAATACAATCGATGAGCACAATCCGGTATCAACGAATTAGCTGGGTAGACAAAAATACGGAAATTACATCATAACAAAAGAACACCAATCAATAATTACAATAATAAAAACAATTCATGTCAGCTTTACTAACAAGATAATCACAAACCTTTGTTTGTACATCATTAACAGTGAAATAGCGTCCTGCATCTGTGCAAAATATCTCGGGATGACACTAGATTCAAAGTGGTCTAGTTTTCGTTCACGAACAACAAGACAGTCTTTTGCAACAGTCCTTTCGCAAGGTGCTGATGATCAAAATCAAGATTGTATAAATAAGGGTATTTATGTTTCTTTTGCATTCTGAAAAGTATAATTTTGTATTTAGTGCAGAAGTTCAAAAGGAGAGTACCCAAAGTGTGAATCATAATTTGTACAGTGTGCCAAAATACAACACCAATGCAACGTAACTAATTCAAATTTTGGTTTCTATTTAGCATCAAGCAGCCGACCTCGACATGCGTTAGTTCGCATGTGTGTGCAAACACGAATGTTCTCGTTCCCATGGTGAAAGCATTTTCCGTGACAATCCTGTAATATTGATATTTTTATTATTGAGTACTTTTAAGACACAATGTCGAATTTCGAACACTGGGAGAACTTTAGTTGTAAAAAATAGCCTAAATTGTCTTCTACTGATGACGTACTAGGCAAAGTCATGGAGATTGTAAGTAATTGTAAGATAAGCACTACGGAGTTGAAAAAAAACCACAAAACTTAAAACAAATCAACCGAACGCAGTCGGCTGTGCATGTTTTTACAAAATTCATAAAAATTTTAATATTATAAAACTTTTATTCGTCGATAATACGCACATTTTCGCACGTTTTAATTAACATAAAAAGGATATCAAGAGTACAATGGCAGATCCACGCATAAGACAGCTAAATATCAAAGCGGGTGTTGTCAAGCGCCTGACCAAGGAGAAAAGCTCTTACGTAAAGGAGGTACAGACAGAACTGGCACGTCTGGAAAAGTTCAAGGGTGAAGAAGCCGATGTGCACAAGCTAAGGAAACAAGAGGAGGTAATACAGGAATGTGAAATGATGATTCCCGACACTATAAAAAGATTACGCAAAGAATTCGAAGTGCTTGAGCAGTACTTGGAAAATGAAAAAGATCTCAGTGAGTCAGAGGCCTACACCAAGGCCGTCGACATCTTGGCCGAAGCTAAAATAACGTTGGAAGAGACTACTGAGGGAATATAAAAGCATATTGCAAAGCATATATTTAGTAGTTTCGAAACGAATCTTCTCTTAAGACATATTTTTACAATTATAATATTTAAAAATTTAGACTGTGACTGAAATTGAGTGTACCAACACCAACACCAACACCAAATGAGACTTTACACTCTATATGAAACTCCTTAAATAAAAATTATTCTTCTCAGAATGCAAAATAAACATAAATACCCTTATTTATACAATCTTGATTGGGATCCTCAGCACCTTTGCGAAAGGATTGTTTCAAAAGGTGGTATTGTATCTTGAGAGAATAGTGTACCTAGATTAGGCTGACAGAAAAAAGCATTTGATTTCATACGGAACATGCATAAATCACTTCCAAACTTCCAGTGAAAAATCACGAACTACGTACTAGAGATGAGCTAGCCATTGATTTTTGAGAAGCAGTGATTATCGCGACTGCTACATTGAAATTACCTTGATTTTAAACTGCTATTGCGATCACTTTTAAGTTAAAAAGCAAAAAACAATTTGTACGAAAACTTGGAAATGTAGGCCAAGTTTGTATGGGGCTTACACCTCATAGTGAGATTATAATATATATTATCTGAAGAGGGTGCAGTTTGATGGAGAATATATATATACATTATGGGGTCTACCATGCCGGCCTATTATACGCATTTGTACAAACTTGATAAACTCTTTGTGCTATGGGTGTAAAAAATATGGCAACGTATGCACATCTTTTTTTTATTTATAGACTAAGTTGTGAACATATAACTGCCACATATTTAAATATATGTAATTTAAGTTAAACAGATACCTTTCAGTAATGGAGCGATTTCCATATTAACCACGAATTAAAGTAAATATTTTGTATTTATTAAATGTAGTTACTTTCATTTTAAGATAGTTTTTATCAAACTCATATCCAATGCCGGATACTCTGATATTAGTTGTTAATATGCATCATTAGTTGCAATGAATATATTCGATTTACGCGTCAATGAAGCGCATCCAGGAGATGATATACATAATGGCAGCGTCGGCCTATATAAGCAACAAATCAACGGCATACTGACAACAGTCAAACGCTTTATAGCAACTTGAGAACAGTTCTGAAAAATTGTAGCCGCTGCAATGTTCAAACTGGTGAGTGAAAAAGCCTAGTTTCTGCGAAATAAAATAAGCTCTAATTCTGTGACCTTCTAATAGTATCTGTCGCTGCTCTCGCTTGTCGCCTATGTCGGCTACACCAATGCCGATCTTCAGCTGTTGGTGCCGGACAATCATTTAGCACTGCTCAGCAGCGGCAAATCAGTGCAATCGCTTTCCGCTGCAGCACAATCCGCAGAAGATGCCAACGATGGTGACAGCTCCGATGAAAATCAAGCGGATGCACAATATTCCATTGACGATTCTGACTCCGATGATGATTCTGATGCGGCACCAGCACCTGCTTCGGTAAAACGTACTTCAATTTCGCAATCTGCAGCAGCCAGTAACTTAAATCGTCCAGCGCTGCTGCTCACCTCCAGTTACTCGGCCAGCGGCAGACCCAGTGTACATCATCAGATTCTTCCAGCCGAGGCTATACCATTGCCCATTTCAATTTCTACACGTGCCGGACTGCGTACCATTATTGCACCGGAAACTATAACCATACATCAACCGACAGTTGCCAAAATCGGTGAAGTTGTGCAGAAGATTCCCACTGCTGTCTCCCATCAGAGTCAAACTGTGGTACATAATCATGCACGCGTGGTCACGCCCATTGTTGCGCCCGCAGTGCGTTCAATTTCAACGCAGCTTGTGCGCGCTATACATCAGCCTCTGGTGTTGACGCCACATACCCGCGTTATTAGCTGGGTGCATCATTGATGAGTGGTGCCGCATCAGCAAAAAGAAAAACAATGGAGAAAAATCTCTAAGTCAAATGGAATTGGAATGGAATTATAATAGCTTTTAACCAAAGTCAAAATTCTAAAAATGTTCTTAGTTAACGATGCTATCGCTTACAGTCTATCACTATATCTCACTTTCTATGAGTGCCAAATTGTCTTTATCCTGCCATTCTATATCTATACACAAAATAATCTCTAAGCTTATTTGTCTTAGTTTTTAGGTTTTCTTTAATATACTTCGCTTAAGTTTTTTGTTTAATTTTTTTGGCAATAAAATATTTGTAAAGCAATATTTTGATACTTAATTTAGGGATGGATGTAAAAAATATAGCGATAAAAGGTAAAAAGTATTTGAAGTTCAGAACGGATTTGACAAGAAATGCTCAAGCACAGAAAGATTTCAAATAAAACAAGAAAATACTCTATATTTTGGTGGCAAAGCTTAAATTTGCTTGTAGGTTGAGTATTTCTTTTGAAACAAGAAACCTGGTGCGACTTGACTGCATGAAAAACTTACTTCTCGCAGCGTTATTCCTACAGGAAGAAGCAGTAGAAAAACCCTGAAACATTTTGTTCGCTTTTACACACAGCACGGCACATCATAATCTTCGACAAAAGATTAAAAAATTGTTTTAGTTGCTTGTCAACATTCGTCAGAGGATATTCTAGTCGCATGATTGCACTAATGGCCTGGTATTTTTATGTCGTGTTATCTGACTTGTGTTTCATGCAACTGTTAAAACATCACATAAAAATATTACTTCGCAGTAAAACGAGGCGTATAAAATTTGACAGCTCCATTTTCAGTGTTAACCAGTGGCAGCAGAATCGCATTTACAACACTAGTCTAAAATGGTGTCGGAAATGGTTGGTGCGAGCTGTCGCACGGCATTGCTGACGAGACTCATTTCTTCATGATCACACGAGGTGACATATATAGAATAGAAATACAGGGTGTCTCAAAAGAAAGTTCACATTTGATTTGATGATTGCGAGAACGAAACTATTCCGTGGGGCGCGGGGGTATTTCAATCGCTAGCCTAGCTTTTGGGAATTTAGCCGCTATGGAACGTTTCTCGGGAGCGGACCGTACGTTGTGCGTACGTGAGTTTTTACAAGGGTCGAGAAGTTTGAAGAGACCGGTTCAACTCTAGAAAAATCAAAATCCAGACGTCCAAGGTCTTCGAGAACGTTCGAATACGTAGACAGTGTTATTCAGTCTGTTCGTGACAGCTCGGACCTTTCGATTCGGAAGCGTGCTGTTGCTTTAAACGTGCATAGATTATCATTGTTCCGCATTTTATACAAACGGAGCAACTTCACACACGTCGAACAGCTCTCTACCACGAGTTCATGAAATTTTTCCTGGCAAATTGATCTCCAGGAGAGGTGACATAAATTGGCCTCCACGAAGTCCCGATTTAAGCCATATGGACTTTTTCCTGTGGGGTGTTACGTTAAATCTAAAGTTTATGGCAACAAATCGACTTCCCTGGCACAATTAAAAGGAAATATCTGTCTCGAAATGGCAGCCATCACGGAGAACACCTACCGAGCCGTCATAGGAAATTTTAGTGCTCGATTAAATGAATGCCGTGAATGCAACGCAACATTTGGACAATATCATTTTTAAGAAATAAATTCCCACAGTGTGTATTTTAATATGTAATAAACGTTTTTTGAATAAACTACTTACTTTCTTTTTTATCGATTTTTTAAATGTGAACTTTATTTTGAGACACCCTGTATATGACATGTAAATATAAGACCGTGTGACCAGGCCTTACCTAACTGACATATTAATACATTCGAATTTCAAACATTGTCTATCTTTCCTCGTGTGGAACACACTGTTTTGGACCGATTTTTTTCAATGGTTTTGCAATTTCGTCTTCGCGAGTCGTTCGGGTTTGCATTTATTTCTCTTTTCTCTTTTTGTATGGTTATTCTAGTTACCTTGTATGTGGTTAAAAAAGTGAGCTTCTGTAGAGTAAAACATAGTGAAACCCGCATCTACCAGCGAAGAGACTGCTTTTTTAAGTTAATATGTCTCGTTTACTTTGTGTAATGTTCAAAACTCCAACTTGCTGCTATTCCTGCTTACAATATTGTACTTTTTAGGCACGATGTCAGTATTCAAACGCACTCTTTTTTCAGTATAGCACGCAGAAAAAGAAGCTTTGAAAATTTTCAGCACTGGAGCACTGGAAAGTTGTCATAATTTTTCAAATATTATTGAGAAATCGAACTGCAAAGTTTGGTTGGATTAAGACTTGGTTCTTTTATGTCCAAATACTCAAACAGTGCACCAAAGTTTCGGAACTAGTTGACTAAAACACATGCAATGAGCTCATGATAGCGGCACGCGTCAGCCTGTAAACAGCTGGAAAACGAAGTGCATCGCAAGTTGTTTCAATTATAGACACTAATTCCGATGCGTCAAAAAAAAAAAAATTAAAAGAAGTCTTGAATTAAGATCGACAGCTCCCTATTAAATATACGTCAGAGGAAGATTTGGCTTGGCTGGAGGCTTTACCAAAAGCTCGTATAAACTTAAGCAGGCTGGTGCAAAAGCGAAAAATTGTAATAACTACCCAGCGTACTATGTTCTGCCATCTGCCAAAAAGCGGTGTTATCCATATGCAATCAGAACCGAAGTATGTTGAGCTGAAGTTCCTCTGCAAGGAATGCTGGAGCACACAATTGCAAGAATTGTTGAAGCCCACCAGGTGCATTTAGACAAATATCTCTTGATGAAGACAAATATGAACATCCAACTGTCTTTTATAAATGGAAATGCGATGGCAGTTCAGGACATTCTACGTATCGGCAAAGCTTTACCAACTCTGATTGGATAGCTGTGGAAAAATTATAAGCAAACATCAACTCGATATTGTAGACATATTAAAATAATGAGTTTGTTGATTTGAGTCGGGTCGAGACTGAAAACATTAAATATCCAATTTTAAACATTGAACCCACGAGTCTGAGTTGTTTTCAATTTCAACACAATTCGCAGCTTACAATGATCTATGGACAAGTATTTAGCGTGATTGCAGAGACTTCTTATAATTGATATAATTCATTGTATAAAACTTCCTATTGGTATGATGTTGGAAGAAGCCTTGGAACCTAGCTTAAGCATACACGAAAAACTTCGCGCACAAATACAATGAACTCTTTATTAATTTCTTTGGATCCTTTAAATACAAATGTATGCAAAAGCCCGTCTCGTCTTTCGAATAAAGATATATTTTAGATGCTCATGAAGAATCAAGATAGTCCTATTCAGGCTAGAGTGCTAACACAGAATAATTATTTTTTTAATTTAATAAGTGTATAAAGCAAAAATAAAAAGTTAAAAATATATAGAAATACATCGCAATATATTAGTATAACTTCAGGATATAGTTTTCAACATAAATTATAGGGGTGACAGCCCCTACAGCATCACGATACATACATTTTGCGATAAATACGAGGGAGCTTTGATTAGTGATTTTTTGAATATCCCGCGTAGTAACTTTAAATACAACGCTGCTCCTGTCAAATATCATCCGTTAATAGAATACAGTCGAATTTTAAGCTATCTGCATCACTAAGTATGTGTTTGGCAACTTTTGAAAGCAGATATGAAAGGCAGACAGACGGACAGAAATCTGAACGTTGCCGCCAAAGAAAACTACTGTTACATCAACTGATGCTTGGTCGCTGGTATGTTCATGCAACAGCACAAAAACTAGATAATAATGCGTTTAGACAAAATCAAACATTGCTTCGAAGTTTTCACACGATTTAGTTTGAGGTCAATTTTGCCGCCGACCTGCGCTCTGTCCGCCTGTCTGACTTTCGTGTCCGTTTTCAATGGCTGCCAAAGATAAACTAAATGATACAGTTGGTACTCTGAAATCTTTAGAATTGAAAATTCATAAAGTCACTAACTTATCAAAAAACCTCGTCTATTGATATATGATATATATATATATATATATATATATATATATATATATATATATATATATATATATATATATATATATATATATATATATATATATATATATATATATATATATATATATATATACTTTTTTTTTATGATTTACAACCCTAATTTAATTGATATTACATCGTTTTAGTGAGCAAATTTTACAGCACGCGGACCTGGTATTAGCGATTCATAGCTTATCTTACGCACGGGTTTTATATATGGCAGCGTTTGATGCATAATCGGACTAGCAGCATACGTGAGATGCGCCGGCGTGTGTCCATCAAAGCTGTGCTCCTCCAGTTTTTGTGCTGTCGCGTGTGCAGCTTGTGGTGTAAAGTTTGTAGCCATGACTGAATTGCCGGATTTTGGTGTCAAAATCCTCGTTGTGGGCGCAGATGTGATAAGCTTTTTCGTTGTACCAATTGCTATTGTTGCATAGCTCGGCAATAGCGCCGTACCGTGTGTCACTACGGCTACGGGTTGCGTGAATTGTTTTGGCGCCGTTGAAAGTCGCGTAAAACTCTGATGTGATATGGCGCTTGGTCCATTATGTAGTATTGTTGAGGGTACACCGATGATACCCGCATGTGTTAAGTAGCAGCTACAAATTAAGTAAAGTGTGCGAAGCTGAAAATAGTTAGAGTTTCGATTGAATTCCGAGAAACCGATAATCTTTTATACAATAATATCATACAATTTGTTTCATTGTGTATAGTAAAACTTTAGCTTTGATGTGTTTTCAAGTGTTGCTGGTCGAAACTAATTACTATCACTGTTCGAGTAGTCATTTTTATACAAATTCAAAACGCATGTATTCGAATTTCATTTACACTGTGAGAAAATATGTAACATAAAATAATAAAAAAAGAGTAAGAATGTTATATCGTTCTTATCACACAATCATAAGACACTTTGTGATTTTTTTTTTTGAAAACTTTTCAAAATATAACATCTGACAGCATAAGAAACACATTAACATATTTCATAGCAAAATAGAAGAGAGTTTCAACACTTTAAAATTGAATTTTTCAGATCATTATTGTTCTTGAATCCCGTGCTTTCTTTGTAGACGCGCTAACTTGTATGTAATCGGGAGGTATTCTGTGTAAAACCAAAGGGCTTTGCCCAATTATCATTTAAATAGGATAGCACACTATTGTCCAGGACCCGTCTATAGTCAGTACTATTCATCGTGGAGCTAGTAAATTGCAAGTTTTGCGTTCCAAACTTGTTGAATGCTACCTACAACATTACTGACCAGAAACCAAAGTTTCTCTTTGAGAAATAAAGAGGTTCCTTTCTCAGTTAGCGCCAGTAATGAGGCAAACCATCTGGTCCATCGAGATTAAACTTTTTCCCATTACAAAAAATTACCTTATTGGAAAATAATCGATAAGACATATGCAAGAGATCAATGTACAATTTTTTTTTACTGAGTCTAAGTTAGTTTCCAAGTTATTTAGTGCAAAATCGATCCTCGCAGCTTTGTGTCGGCAGGTCAAGTGGGGCATATTTTCGAACACACTTCTAACAATGTGTCCAGATTTACTTCAAAAGAACAGGGCGCAGTCAAATTGGTTGCTTTTTGAATAATGCGTCTTTTGCGTTAACCCAAATGTTCTAACTTCATTTTTCTTAATGTGTCTTATCCATGCAAACTTCTTTCAGATTGATGCAAAACTAACGGTAGTTTTCCAGGCAATGCTATAAATGGCAAGTAACAGTAGTATTTCGGTGCTTATGCTTTTAGTTTTTGTAAAATTCGAAAAGACAAAGATTTTGCGAGGGAAATAATACAAATTATTGATGTGTCTTAGAATTCCGATAAAGAGCTTAGCTCCCGCAATGAAGACGAATCTAACAATACCTCATAGGTATATCAAAATCCATCAAGCCGTTTAGGCTACAGAACGCACCGAAAAATATTATATAGGCATACATCCAAACACTCAAAAAAAAAAACAAAAAACAATATGGTCAAATGCAAATAGATACACTGTAACACTTGTGTTCAAATGTTTAGTTTCCATAGTTTAAATCAATTTTCAAGAAATAAAACAAATGAAATGAAAAATAGGAAATTTAAAATTTTTACCATCAAGCATATTATTATTATTATTATTATATTAATTATTACTATTATTATTTTTATTATTGTATTAATGGCGGATTTTATCAACATGATGTCTTCGTAAAAACAACTTGGCGTAAGATGAACTACTTTTGATGTTCCTATGTTATGTTCAAGTGGTTTATGACAAACTAGTATACACAGGAAACATATCCAGTGGACCAAGAAACAAGCGTTTAGTGAAACTTCAGCAAAATGCTCGCAAAAAGGCTCAGAAACGAGTGTTAAGCGCACAAAAAAACGAATGTAACGAATGTTAAGGAAAAAAATTAATGTCAAATGAACATGAGAGAGAAAGAGAGAGAGAGAGAGAGATAGAGAGATAGAAAAACAGAGAGAATACCAGTTTCCACCACCATAGACAATTTTTATAAATCGGCGAAAATACAATAGCCCAGTCATCTTAGCCAAAAATAGGGGTCAACATCGGAATGAGAGATAAAAGCTGTAAATTGGTATAAACCTTTGTTTTGGCGTTCTATATATTGTCTCAATAGTCTCATATAATATCGTGCCCACGTCTTAAGATATTCAGGGTCAAACTATTTTATTTATAAATGGCAAGTGGCAGTTAGTTATCTTCTTCTTCATCATCGTCTTCTTCTTGCGGTCGCTCGAGAATGTTTAAGTCATTATCTCACTTTCTTCATCGAGATTATTTAGATATGATGAAGCATTGTCCACTGCACTGGCTACAAGCTAAAGAACATTGTATAATCCCGATTTCTTGCATTCGCAGTGCGAACCACAACCATTTTTGCAGTTGCAAAATATTGCGCTGAGCAGTTCAGCTGGTGCTGGGGGTAATAATGTTCTTATCGGTTCCAGGAGTTCATTTTGCAGCATCCAGCCACATTCTTGAGGTACTAAATAGTTCCCTAATCACGTTTGAATCTGGTAGTAGACACGATTGTTATATTGATGAGCCGCTACACTTGTTGGTGGAAGTGTTGATAATTGTACAGGTTTATTCAGTTTTGTTAATTTAAAGAAATGCGTGTAACGGAAATGATCAATATTCTCCGCAGATTTTGGAGCATTATATAATGCCAACAAGATGCGCACTCCATTCTCAAATAATGTTTGTATGGAGCAGTTTTCTTCCACCAGTTTATCCAAATCGGTAAATTTCTCCAATGTTCGAGTAACAGTTTTTTTCCCCTTTTTTAAACAGCGCAGAAGTTGTGTCACAGCCACTAAATGCGTGTAAAAATAAGATGTGTTTTTTAGAACGAGGATATTGATCAAAGCTTTTAGAAGAATATATTTATGTTTTAACATTTCCTTTGCCAACTTTTTTAAATAAAATTTCCTGTTGATGTGATTGAGTACGTCCATATTAAAATAACGAGCAAATCAATATCTAATATACACTTTTCGACACTCGGAATGCACATTCGCAGAACTTAAAGTATTCAAATAGTCTATATGTGCATCATTTTACTTGCAATACTTGCAGTTTTTAAGGTTTGTAAACCACGTACAACATTCACAGAAACACCTTCTGAAAGTGACTTATCACATATAAAACACAAATCAGCCATAGCTCTTAAAATTGTACAACCGTCGTTGCGAAGATACAATTTAAAACTAACGAATAAACTTGGCTAACACAAAGTGGTCCCTTAAATGAGAAAGTGACCTTGAATACAATAGAACATCTGCTCCGGCTGTAAAAAGAAAAAAGGTCGTAGAGAATATAAATAAGTAAGTTACTTATTTTGATTATATATAAATAATTAGTACATAAATAATAGAGCCATTGTTTAATAATAATAATCATATTTTTTTAATAAAAAATTAACTTTATACAACATACGATTAACGATTAACTCAGGCTTGACCTTGCATTAGGACATATATGACTGTGCGCTGCGCACTCTTTACGCTCTATCTCAAAAACGGTTAATCTTATGGAAAACAAGTTGAAACAAAAGTTGTAGAGAATTTTATACTCTACAACTTTTATAATAGGTGCAAATCTCATTTAAGGTATAGGAAGCGAGATATTCGCGACATTTGACCTTGAATATCTTAAGACGCGAACACGATATTATATGAGACTTTTGAGAACGCCAAAACAAAGGTTTATACCAATTTACAGCTTATTATCTCTCATTCCGAGGTGAAACCCTAATATGACTGGGCTAAATAAAATTAAATTTCAACAAGTAAGAATGGAGCGGTCGTGTGTTCATGACTACGAAATACCCTGTATCCTTGCAAATGTATCCCTATGCACGACAAATGATTAATTTTATGTCTCTTTCCGCGTATGTTTTGCATAGTTTTATCAGTAAAAGCTTCGTGTACCTGTCGCAAACAAGATCGTTTGTGAATGTTTTGCCCACTGGATAGTTGAACAAAATTTTTGGACTCGTGAAAGCCTCAATAGTTGAATTCTGTTGTTGGATCCTTAACACTTGTTGGCGAAATGTAGTCTAAGTTTTTAAGCTTTGTCCTTAAACTTTAAACTTTCTTAGTTCACTTAAAACCCAATTCTATAATTCTATAATTCTATAATATATAGCACTATTGTGAGCATTGTGGGTGTAGTATTCAAAACTTTAAATACATTTGATCTGCGTATATATTAGGAGAATCTAATACTTCAAGTTTGATGGGCCTACCTTTTATAGTCTCCGAGATCTTGTTGTTCAAACATACGGACAGACGGATATGGCGTCTCAGTCTTCGATTGCTGATCAATAATATATACACTCAATGGGGTCTGCCACTCCTCCTTGTGCCTGTTACATACATTTGCACAAACCTAGTATACCCCTAGCCTACAGGGCGGGGTATAACAATGCAACACTGGTACTGCGTTTCAATATCTGCTGATCACAGTTCTCCAATTTTATCACTACGAATTAAGCGCTGAGTTTTTTTTTGTTTTTTATATAATTAGGTACTTCAAAATTATTTATTTTTCTCAGTGTAACTGCATACATTAAAAATTTTGCAATCAAATAATATTGTAACAACAACTCAAATAATATACAAGCTTATACAAAATGAACTAAGGTCAGTTTGACAGTTTTCTGCGTTGGCATTATTAACAAATTTATTAAGTGAATAATAAAAATAGAAATAAAATAAATTGTTAATTAATTAATCAAGTAGCAAATGGCCAAAGTTATTCAAGTGTCAGGCTAAGTACACGCCGCACAATTGTACTCAAAAAGATACACGAGCTGGAAGAGTGCGAGCTTGAGTACGTTAGAGAAGCGAAATATGTAGTTAGATACATTTCAACTTCATCTTCACGCAAATTGTCTGCATGAGTTTCAATTACACGCCGGCGGCTAATCGACAGCGCAGTGTGAGCGACTTTAAGCTGGCGGCGTGGTGTTGATGGAGCGGAGCGGAGCGGAGCAGCAAGTCGTTTGCGCGCGCAAAACAACCTTCAGACAGTTGAGTTGCGCAGGCGCACGAAAGAGAACGCAAGTGGTGTGCAAGAGAGAGAGAGAGTGAGCTGAGCTTATCGTGTGAGTGAACGAGAGCGCTGACAAAAGGTAAGCTTTAGTTTCTGTTCAAGTATTGTTATTTTTATAATAATAATAATAATACATATATATATATTTTTTTTCTATTTATTTTTTTGATGTTTTACGTAAAGCAAAGTTTGTATTGAGACACTCCTACAATTGCAAGCGAAAAAAGCGCTGCGAAGCACAGTGTTGTGTGTGGTGTGTGGAGTGTGCGTGAAAAGTGAGAGGGTTGCTTATGAGTAATGTTTAGCATTGGCGTAGTTAGATAATGTTTCTAACCAGGGAATCAGTAACTCTTGGCTTAGTTTGCATAAATATAGTTTCCAGTTTAATTAAAACTTGTTACAGCTCTGCATTTTGAAGCACTGTATTCGAAAATTATGGTGAAAATAAATGTGAATGGTGGTTTTAAAGTAATGTTCAAAAGTCGGCTTTTCTGTGTTTAGAACAAAATTATGTACATAACAAATTTTATGTAAAAATTCAATATACTAAAAGAATTATCAAAGATACTGGTTTTCTGTAAAAATTTCTAGCAAAATATTATAGGATAGTTCAATATTCCTATCATTCCGTTAATTAATGAAAAAATATGTAAATATATGTTCTTTGTATATATGAATTTTAACTGGCTCCATATATATTTTCCCAATGCGATAGAAGGAATAAAGAACAGTATTGTTTAATACTGAGATCGATAAAAAGTTTTGCTACCGAAATTGTAAATTATTATTGCTATGTCAAACAAACAAAAAACAGTGTCCCCAAATCAACATGAAATACTAATATCAGATATTTATTAGGTGAAAAGTCCACACATATTGCTTTTTCTTTGGTTTATTCTGATGGAAATGCAAAAGGTCTCAATCTTTGTCGCCTGTTTTTTAGTATATAAAGTTTTTTCGGTAGCAAACATTTATGTTATCTGAGTACTCGATGAAAAGCAGTTACACAGAAAAATGATCGAACAATGATTTTTGTCGATTATTTTTTGATTTTTGTAAAAAATAGTGAAAAAAAGAGTTTAGTTTCAAATTAAATACCTATATTTGATCAAAAAAAAAAAAAAAATTTTACATTTAATCTATAGAGTTTCAGAAAGTATACTGATTCGCTGGCACTATAAGGCTTTGGTCAGGATTAGTCAGTATTCGACGTGATGCAGAAAATATATTCAAAATTATTATTTAACTTACTGTGTGGATTTGTATGTTTTTAGGTTTATTTGTAAACATCTTCTGATCGGATTGAGCTAAGATTAGAAGTGAATTAATGAACACAGCTTTCATGGGAAGTATTTTTCAAGGTTTGGTTTTTCGCTTATTAATTTATTTAATGTATGACAAACTTTTTTATTGCAGTCAATATCAACATAGAATTTGATATGGGATTTTCACATATGTATCAATTGATGTAGTCCCCCACTTTTTGTCTGTCCGTCTGTATGAATCAAAACTAGTCCCTCCGTTTTTAATATATCGATCAGAAATCGGCTATGGAGACTTACAACATTCCTAGGCTGAACATAAATCACATTGACCATGATATGCCCACTTTTAGGGGTAGGAGTAGTACAAACTAGCCTCCCACTTTTGGGCTTCTTTATGAAAAACAGTTTAATTACGGTAAAATCAACTGAAAATGTGGTGTTTTCTTACTGACGGACGTTTCACACATATATATATTTTAATAGGTAAGTACTTTATTGTGCCGTGTGATACGCCCACAGATTTAATGAAAAGAATATATAATTTTTTTCAAAATCGGTTGAATATTTAGGGCATAAAGACATAAACAACGAGTCACAAGTTAGTAAGACCCTTCGAGAGCAAAAAGGTTAGGATTTTGCTTGTTTTAATTTGTATTATTTTGGTGACTGTCTCCCTGTTTTGTAGTTGATGTTGTGATCGTTAAAGTAGCAACTACAACAAACGCATTGATTGAGTCGAGTACTAGCCATAAATACTAATATGTATCAACGGGTTTGCCCCCCACTTTTAGGGGTAACCTCTAAACAAATTCAACACCCAGTGAATTTTATATGGTAAAAATTTTCAACATACCGACGCTTCCCATAAATATCAAGGGTCATGTCCCGTCCACTTTTACGGATAGTCCACATAGAAATGTACCATCCACGTTTTGGTTTCTAGCTTTTATAAATATTTTTTTTTTTTAGCTGCTAAGTTTAATTTGTGAGAATAATAGTTAACCTTCGGTTCCACCGAATTTAACGTTTATTCTTGTTGTACACCATTTTCTCTTAAGAAAAGAAAAACATATAGCATTTGGCCATTGACGAATATTCTTAATGTTTTTTTTATCACCGAGAATATAAATAAAAATAGCTATGTATATACCTACATATACTGAGTTTATACGAGAGAGATCGTTATGATTTTATACAAATTTTTGTACAGTAAATAAGTTTGATGCTAACCAGAGAATAAAACCGAACTGTATTTCGGTTCGGATTTCGGTTTTCTGCACATGTTTCGATATAAAGTTCCAATTTATTTAGATATTCTTTTTCGGTACGGTTATTATTAATTGCGTCCAGTTGATTCTTAAGCGATTTATAATACACTTGACGCCACAAAACAAACGCTTTACGCTTACTTGCGCTGCTGGATCTTCGAGAGTAACTTTTGAATATTCCGAATAGTTCTGGGAATTTTGTGTAATTTTCTAATTAGACATATATTTCTTGTTTTCCTTTCACATTAGTGCATAAGTACACTATACATATGTAAGTAAATATTTATCTAAGAAAAAAAAATGTTTTAGTTCAGGTATGATTCTTTCATTTACTTTATTTCGGGTTTTAAAAAAATTAAAGTATCGGTTTTGGTTACGGTTTCGGTTCACAATTTGAATCGGTTAATTTCGGTTAGCGATTCCGGGTTCATACCCAGATTATAGCCACACCTAGTTTTTGTGAGTTTCTCAAAGGCCATTTTTAGAAAGTCATGAGCTTTAATTCACACTCTCTATCGCATGAACTAATTTCGTGAGTTTTTGAAATGCCTAATCATGTAAATATACATATGTGGAAAAATAGAAAGTCACAATTATCTCTCGCTATCATAAATTATTACATATTTACCAATTAATTCGACTTTAACAATTACGAATAAAAAATCGCATACTTTAGATGTATTACAAAACACAAGATATGTGGAATATCCGTTTACTATTAATTAATTTATTTTTATACCATTCACACATAGTGTGAAATGGTATTATCAGTTTGTATGAAAGTTTGTAACGCATTAAAGGAGGCATCGAAGACCCCATAAAGTATATATATTCTTGATCAGCTCGACGAGACGTGTCGATCTAGCCATGTCCGTCTGTCTGTCTGTATGTTGCTGCGCATTTTTTGGGGACCAATTTTTATGCTATCCAGTTGAAATTTTGAAAATACGTTTATTTTTATTGCAGTTTAATAGAGTGAACACTTTTTAGGGTAGCCCCAAAACAATTTTGCAAAACATTTTCATTGTAGTCAATATCAACTTAATAATTGATATGGTAACTTTTAGTAGACGGAGGCTTGACATATAAATTAATTTGGGACCCGCCCACTATTTGGGGTAGCTCCCATACAAACCAACGGCCCACTTCTGAATTTTTATATTAAAAACTTCTCTATTAAAGTCAATATAAGGTTGAAATGCAATGTGGTGCCGTTTAATGGTCAGCCGCTTAACATACATAGCCTAATGGGCATGGTCCGCCAATTTTTGAGCTAGCCCCATACAAACCCATCGTGCAATTGTGTGTTTTTTATGAAAAAATACTTCATTGAAATCAATATTACCTTGAAATTTGATTTGGTGGATTTTAGTGGACAACCGCTTCATATACATATACATATACAAATGGGCGTGTCCCGCCCACTTAGTCCCCCTAGTCCCATATAAACTCACAGCTCACTTTTATGCATTTGTATGAAAAACGTCAATACCAACTTTAAATTCGATATGGAGGCATCTTATACATCGGTTCATACACATCTACTAGTGGGCGTATACCGCCCACTTTTTGGGGTAGCCCCTATTTAAACTCCCACTTTTATGTTTTTCAATACTATTTCAAATTTCGTGTGAATGGTATTAGAGCTTCGGTTCAACCGAAGTTAACGTTTTTTCTTGTTTTTTCTACTTTTGTGATAATTTAGCTCCATTTAATAACCACTGCATAAGAAATTAAGGTAATGATGCTTATGTTTGGCTTAATCACTCTATTTAAATTATATATACGTAATTCCCCAAATATCCCCTTTGACTTTGACGCCACTGTTGCCGTTCCATTGCTACACCGTGATTTCACGGCATAAAAATTCATTAGCCGCAGTTTGCGTCTACCACTCTCTGTTGGCGTTTGTATCTGAAGCGAACAAGCGAGCAAGCGTTTAACCATAAGCCACAGTGACTTAGACCAAGATACACTCCACTCGTGCTGCTCCAAGACTGTATCGAAACGCAACCCACGCGCGTTTCCAATAAATCCCATTAAACTGTTAACAATTATTTTACGACGTGTATTTATAAAGCGATTATGCGGCATTTGGTAAGCATTTAGTTGAATTAATTATTATTATTGTTAATTACATGTATTAATTATAACGCGTTCAATTAAAGCTTTGTTACACGCTTGCATTTCTGGCGCTCTGCTGTACATGTGGACACACGAAACCCGCTAAAGGCGATGCTGCCACAGTAGTGCTTATCGATGCTGCCCCATCTGTGGTCTCTTACCAGGGTTCCTCGCAAACCCATACGCGCTTTGTTATAGCGCCCATGGGCCGCTCACTGGGCTACGTGGAACCGACGAATGTGAATCGTACGCTGAATCGTACGGAAAAGGTGCGCATTGAACGTGATTATGAGTTTCTGAATATAAATCCGGTATATGTGCCTGCTTAGATTTAATTTCAAAATTAGTCAAATAGAATAAAAATGCCAAAAATTCAAATCAAAATAACATATTTTATCATTTATGCTGAAATCAGTAGACTGTGAATTTAGTTGAATGAACGAAAATTTTATCATCTCAGTGAAAAGTTTTATCTTAAAAACAAAAGTTTGTATTTCATTTGTCAAATAATGTATCGTCCAACTCCGAAAACGATGTTACCCACAACGAAGAGCGTGCGCAAGTTGCTCGATACTGAAGTTGACAACGAATTGGAGGTTTTGGAGTACCATGAACAAAAGAATGCCGACTGGCGCGCTTCCTTGGTGCATTCAGATAGTGTACCGAAGCCAATTGGCGCAATCTTTCGGCCTAATAGAGTGGTCAACAAAATTACCGACATGAACACTACAGAAGATTCAACTCTATCTACAAGTACGTTGCCTCATTATCTTACAGATATGGAAGATGAAAACTTCAACTAGAACCATATACCAAAGCATCCAATAAAAAAAACTACTACTAGGATATACATACACCGAAGTACTTGTATTTCTGCGAACAAAGCACAATGAAATTACTGGATACACAACAAGATACATATACAATGATGAAAAGCACAGCAGGAAACTCTGGCCAAAGAATTAAATAAATACCGAAAGTATTAAAACAAATCTTGTATTAGTATTTTAATTGAAATAGTAAAAGTTTAGTGGTGAAAAGTGTAGGCAGCTGGCAACACTGTTTTGACTAGCGGAGCAGTGTGTACAATGGGTGCAGCTGCATGGAAGACAGGGGCGGCATGAACAACTGGTGCAGCATGTAGCACAGGAGCAGCGTGCACAACTGGAGCAAGAGTCTTTACCACGGGAAGCGCTGCAGCAGCATGCACCACTGGTACAACGGGAGCAGCATGTACCGTTGTTTTGACAACAGGTGCCACGACACTCTCCACAACAGCTTTATTGTGCACACGCGTAAAGCTCTGATGTGAGACCGCAGATGGAGCTGAGTGTACAACAGCGCCAACTTTAGCTAAAACAGGCTCATGCACCACACGATGCGTTTCGATGAGTCCAGCGCTGGCGGCTGCAGCCAGAAAGAACAAACCAAAGATCTGCAACAAAAAAAAAAAAAAAAAAATATTTTCTTAAAGGATATTCAACTAAAGTATTACAAATCACCTACAGCTTTCTGCATATTGTTGTACAAGTTGTTTCAGTTGTGTTGTCTTCACGAGAACTGTTGAATCGTCTTTCAAACGCTGAACATTTTATAGATCAGCACCATTCCAGCATAGTTTGCTACAAAATCCCTACTGCAATTGACATACTTTGTTGGCGTTGGAGTTGCGAGCTTTGAAGTTATATGTCACTGTGGACGGTTGTGCACGCAAGTGTCGAAAGCCCACCTCAGTGTGGCTGCAACACGAGTATTAGTGAAGTTTTAACTAATAAGTCCGTTTGGGTCAAAATACTGGTATATTTTGAAATCAGACCAAATTTCCTTGCTCATATTTCGAGTTATAATACGTTGTGAGATTGGGCAGACTTTTTATACTATTCACATAGAGTTTGAATAATATTATCAGTTTGTCTAAAAGTTTGTAACGCATTAAAGGAGGAATCGTAGACTCCATAAAGTATATATATTCTTGATCAGCTCCACAAGACGTGTCGATCTAGCCATGTCCGCATTTTTTGGGGACCAATGCAATTCGCCTGTAATTGAGCTAGCGATTTGACTAAATACGCCTTTAAAATATATATTGTAAATAAAGAGGCCTATCGCTGCAGATAGGGGGTACAATTTCTGATTAATTTACATCTAAACCATTAATAATTTAATATTTTTTAATTAATAAATTAGCGTTTTACTAAACCAACTATGAAAACGCTAGTTGAATTTGGCAGTCACAGCTCACAGACAATTGTTGCATTTCACTGGTGTCACTTTTTTTAAAAAGATTTTCGAACTTTCGATTATATGGTAACGTCGCAATAGAAATGCCATAAATTATGAAGAGCGCAGCAAACATTTATTAGCCTCTGCTTGAGAAAATGGGTCCGATGCGCATCTGAGGTGCTTGGGGTCTATTGCCTGCTTCCTGAGTTGCCTCTTCCTTAACTTTTCGTTCGCAATGAGTCTGACAAGCGGCATTTTTTACAAATATTTGTTTAATTTTTCGCAGTTTGCAATTTTGTTTTCACATGTTGATTGCAATTCACCGCGATTCATTTTTTTACATTGTGTGTTGCCACTCACATGCCACCGTAAAAGTAGCGCACAGCTGGTAGAGTTGCCAGGTAAACTTTTTAGTTTGGCGGGCAATAAAATTAAATTTTTTTTGGTTGGAAACTATAAAAATGTCACTTAAATGCATTTAATTTGCATTTAACTAAATATCACTATGAAATATTAATTTTTCTATTGAAAAATATCAATAATGAAGAGGAACTAACACTAGACTAATTTATTCTTCCGTGATATCTACACTATGCTGCTAAGTTCGAAAAGGTTTGTGAAAATGCTAGAAAAATCGAATCGCTTGAAGTTCTGTGCATGAGAAATGGCAAATCACTAGAAGCCATTTCGCTAGTGTTTTCTGTGGCACCCCTGTATAACAGGTTTCTAGTAACAAAATTTGTAGCAAAAATTGCGTAATCTGATAATTGCGATGCTATCAGGGGTGCCACAGCAAACAAAGTGCTGTTTTGGTTTGACGCCGCTGTATGCACTCAATGAAATAGAGGAATTGGATTTCCTAATTTTCTTCTTATATGAATCTTTGTATGCACTAACGTTTAGTCTATGGTAGAATAATATAATGTAGCGTATTCCGCATAGCTGTTCTCTTTTTTGTTCCTTTCGGTTTTTTTTTTTTTTTTTACAGTTGGCGGAAAAGCAGCCACGTGTCCAAGTTTAATATCCAGACACACCGACACGAGCTGAGAAACAGTAAAAATGTTACAAAAAAACGTTAGGAGAGTGGTCGTACAATAAGCAAAGATACAGCACACCGCCCACTGTGACACAGCACACCGATATATGCTCTTTTATCGACGATCTTTTTTGTGGACGGCCCTGAGTTGGAGGCGGAAGCGTTTTCCGTGAGACTCTTATATTATTGATATTTTTATTATTGAATACTTTTAATGTAAAACGTCAAATTTAGACCACTGGGGGATCTCTAGTATTCATAAATATGTAGCTATGAGTGTATGAAATGTATGTATGGTTTGGTTTCCCCTTCAAAATTTTCTTTATTTCATCATTACATCATCATTTTTGGTGCTGACTTTTATTGTCAAGGTTCAATTGATGGATTTGTTCCTTTTCTAGTTGTTCTATATCTATATTGGTTTCCGGGTCGAATCAAGCTTCATCAGCTGTTACGATTTTATAAATGTTGCTAGAACTTCCATTGTTAAGAATTATTGGGCAAAACGAACTCAAGTCTCCTTTTGAACCACATTCGAAATATGTGGAAGCCTAGCAGCAGATTTGTTTCGTGTACAGCTGGTCCTTTTCCAATAATCGCGACACAGCCATGACATTTATTCCCAGTGCCTCAGAAATTATTTCGTATGTCAATCGTAGATCTACGTCAACTGTAGTCTATGCCAAGGACATATTAATCTAATCTGTTCATTATTTTGAGAGACCTTCTCGAGGCTTGTCGTCTACCGAAAAATATTCCTGAAATAAAAAGAATTGTATCTTGTAAAACAATTGTGAACTGTCTTTTACGTTTGGATTGCTTAAGAACAGATAAAATACCAGCATATAATAAAAAATTATCTATCTCTATCTCCAAACGTGGGCGGAATACGTTTTTTGATATATGTATAAGTGAAGTATCCGTCAATAAAGAGTTACCATATTAAATTTCAGGTTAATATTAATTCTAATGTGTGGTTTGTACGGAGGCAACCCCAAAAAGTAGGCGTGACATGTTCATATGGTTGCTCTACGGGGAAACGACCAAAGTAAGTTTCCATGCCGCGTTTCAGTTGAATATCTCAGAATTCAATAAAAAATTCAAGCCATGTTTGAAGGATTTCAGTATGAACTTTCTCTTATAACGGTTAACGCGTAAAGGGTTCTTTATTAAAATGTTGTTTTTTTTTTTTTCAAACAAAATAAAAATTCTTTTTTTCGAATTTATCGAGTTCGTATGATTTCAAATTGGTTTGCGTTTGTATTCTTTCATCCTTCGTTCGCCTCTTAATTGTAAACCATACAGTTCTAGCCAAACACTTCATTCATCTGTTCTATTAAAATGAGTGCTACCAAATATAAAAAGCTCTTGAGGACATTAATTTTGTAACGAAGATATATTTGGAGTTGCAAGTAGGCTTTCGTCACTTGGTTTTTACATCGTCAATAGGTTGTTTTATTTGATTATATTTTCTTCGACTTCAAGTGCGCTTTTTGACCTCGCCGTCTGCGCGACTTTAATGCATGACGCTGCGCATACACCACCGCACATCTGGCAGCTGAAGGTCAAAGGTACTTACAATAAGTGCTTTGCGTAGTAGTTGCGCACCTCACTCAAAGCGTATTCGTGTAGTAAATCTTTTTTTGTTACGTTTCATTTGGTTTTTCATTTGACTGATTATGGTAGTATCAATCTTTGTTCAATTTTTTTGTTCATTTACTACCTATATTCTAAAATTTGTTGCGGCTATTCCACAATTGTCAAATTTTGTATTTTTTGTCCAATCCTTTTATAATTAACATTATTTTTTTCTTTTAGTGTTTGGCGCCATTGAGCGAGCGGCTTATTGGTTAATAAGGTTTGTTTGTCTAGGCTCTTGGTGTGGCATTTAAGCAGCTCAGCCAAAGGTTGTCAATCAAAATTTGTTTCAGCTTTCAGTTGTATGCGTTGAGTTCAAGTTCAATGTTTTTTGGTTGTATCTCAACTTCAATTAGGCGCATTTCTATCAATTGTTATATGAGTTTCGTTTTTGCACTTCGTAAATGAATTGTATTTAATATTTGTTTAAATATATATAAAACTTTTGATTGCAATGCATTTCCATATGAAGGACATTTTTGCCAAATTTTTCGCTACAGAAACTGGCTTGTTAACTATTGGAGAGTAACAGTCAAGAGCTGTGCTCTTGCAAGCTTTGCTGCTGCCGCTCCTGGTTTCGTTTATCCAGTTGTAACTCCCGTCGTTACTCCTGTGGTTGCTAAGGTTGATGCTGTTGTGCACAGCACTCCCCTTGCTACCTCGCGTCAGAGCTTCACGCAGTTCCATAGCACACCGGTGCTTACGCCCGGCGTCAAGCATGTCGCTCCAGTTGTGCCCGTTGTGAAAACTGTCGTTGCTGCTCCAATTGTCCAGCATCAAACTTATGTGGCTCCTACTGGTGTTCAAAACTGTTGAACCAGTCGGCTATGCCGCTCCAGTTGTAGTCAAGACTGTTGCTCCCGTTGTACCTGTCGTTAAGACGTTCGCTGTACCACATGCTGTCTCCCACCAGAGCCATGTTCAGATCCACCAGAAGGCTATCGTGACTCCAGTTGTTAAGTCTTTCGTAGCTCCTGTTGTGCCAGTAGTGCATGCCGCTCCAGTTGCCCATGTTGCCTATGGTCATTAAAGTGGGATTGTGATATACATATATGGTTTCCTTATAAATGTTGTTAACTAAATATACTTTTTTTTAAATATTTAAATTTGGTTTGTTGTGTTGTGTACTGTATTTTCCAAAACAATATTGTATGTTCATGGGTTTGGATGTAATAAAAATTATTTATTACGATCCGATCCGATTATTTCTTAGCTTATTTGCGGTTTTTACAGAAGCATATATGCTGGATGGTTATAGTAAATAAGTTGGCCAGGATCTACACACAGATAGTACTAAGCTTTTGAAATGCTGAACTGTGAAAGCAAGGTTCTTCAAATTCCCTGCAGAACTTATTGGGCATGATACCTCTTTCGTTTGAGGTCAATGGACTTCCACAATAGTTGTGTGGTTTAGAGAACATGTCGTTTCTCTTATACTCTTTTCCATAATTCTATTGTATATTGTTTAAGTATTTTAGCTATTGTTATTAAATGCAATCCTGTATGATGCTAGTTAATGAAATGGTACTACTTTCGATAGTAGAACAGATCGGTCTAGCACTTTTTGCAAAAGGCTCAAGCACCTCACAAACGTCCGTTAGGACACGTATTCTCTGGGATGCCTCTGGGTTTAAATAGGGGCTACTCCAACAAGTAGGCGGTACATGCTCACTAGTAGATGTGTATGCAGCGACCATCTATAAAATGCCACCATATTGAATTTCAAGTTGATAGTTACGTTTTTTATACAAATGCATAAAAGTGAGTTGTGGGTTGGGATGGGACTACCTAAAAAAAGGTCGGGACACGCCTAATTGTATTGTATATGAAGCAGCTGTCCCATAAAATCCACTATATCGAATTTTAAGTAAATATTGATTTAAATAAAGCATTTTTTTTATAAAAAACATAAAATTGGGCAGTAGGTTTATATGGGGGCTAGCCCCGAAAGTGGGCGAGTCCCACCCATTAATGTATATGTGACGTGACCGTCTACTAGAAGCTACCATATCATTTATTAAGTTGATACTGACTACAATAAAAAAAGTCTCTCATACAAAAAGTCAAAAGTTGGCGGTGGGTTTGTATGGGGGCTACCTCAAAAAGTGAGTGAGACCGGTTAATCTTGATACTCTATTAAACTGCAATAATTATAAGTGTGTGTGCAAATTTTCAACTGAATAGCATAAAAATTGGTGCCCAAAAAATGCGTCTCGTCGAGCTGATTAAGAATATACTATATACTTTATAGGGTGTACAATGCCTCCTTTAATGCGTTACAAACTTTCAGACAAACTGATAATACTATTTCACACTATCGGAGGTGTCACAGAAATCTCCGAGATTTCATTTTTCGGATATAAATTCGAACAAATTTGTTTTTAGTGCAAAGCCATGCTTAGAGTTGTCATAGATAAAAAAATATTTTGTAGGTTATATAAATGGAATTTATTGCGAATTTACTTCAAATACATTGTGAAGTCTTACATTTGTTTTAATGAGTATGAATTATATAATTTATTTGAATATTGTGATTTTGAAAAATACCCACAACAAAATTATAATTTATGTTGACAAAAAAAGAAATCGGCAAATTCATTGGCAACTCTGTCGTTTAGCTAAATTTTTAGTAGTCCGTTTTTTTTTTCACAAAATTAGCAGCTGTCGTTGTTGTTGTTGTTGTTGTTGTTGTTGCGTAAACCGACCTTGACCGGCAGTGTTAGATCTCCAAGAATTCTTAATGGAGAAAGCTGAATCTCTTCACCCGTTTTCAAACAATTTAGATCCACCTTCTTTCTTTTTGCCTACCTCTTTATAAATACATTTACTGCCTATGCAGGAATGTCTCGATCTTTTTGAGGTTAATTCGAACATTTTTGTACATTTCCGATGGTATCTTGACCATAACTTCACGAATGTAGGTTTTAAGTGCTTCAAAGTTTGAGGTTTATTCACAGAAAATGCCAAACAGTCCAACCGCTTCCAAACGCATGATCTCGGGGACGAATTGACATCGCAAAAACATGATATTGTTCGTCCTGGAAACTTTTCGCTCAGTATAATCAAAATCGATCATACTGTGCTCCTCGTGGCGCCATTTTATTGAAACCACAACTCATTCAAGTAAAAATCTTTGATTGTAAATAGATGAAAAAAGTCGTTCATCATACGACCATAGCGATCCGCATTAAAAGTACCCGGCCTTCCAACGTCGTTTTTGAAATAAAAAGGCCGGATGACGATTCCAGATCATAATGCACAAAACACAGAAACTTTTGCTATTATTTGAGTTATTTGAGTGTTTTCAGAGCCATAAAATGCAACAATTTTGCATACTTAGGTACACACCGATTGAGAAATGGGCTTCATCGCTGAACAAAATTTTGTTTGAATCTTATTTTTTTTATCTGATTTTAAGAATTTATCTAAAATGTTGGAAAATAAACCAAAATAACAGAAAATAACTGATATGTTTTTAAATACTATGGATGGCAGCTCTGTCCTTTTTTAATCAGGTACAAATGAAATACAAATTTACGTTGGCTAAAAGCAACGACGCTTAAAAGTATTCAGCGGATTTTTGGTACAAGAATAGTTTTATATTTGAAAGAAAACTCGTTGTGTTACATAAGCTCCACAGTTTTTAGTCTGCTTGTAGTTCAAGTTCAATGCAGGTGGTTGATCTCTCATTACTCGCAGTTTTTTGTTTTGCTATTTTTGTGTTTGATTTTCGTTTTAAAACTTTGAATCAATCAAATACTCGCATTGTGATTTGCAATTGTGTGACGAGTACCTTTTGTCAATATGAAGGACAATTTTGCGTATTTTTTCACTATAAAAACTTTATCAATTGCTTCGGGACAGCAACAGTTCCATTTAGTATATTCAACTGAAAACAACCAAATTAAATCATTTACCAAAAATGTTCCGTTTCGTAAGTTGATATCAAATCTACTTAATAGCATTATTGGTTCCTTAACTAACAATCTTTTCTACCAATAGATCGCTATCTGTGCTCTTGCTAGCTTCGCCTCAGCTGCTCCTGGTTTTGTTAGCCCAGTTGTAACTCCTGTAGTTGCTAAGATTGGTGCCGTTGTGCACAGCGCTCCCGTTGCTACCTCGCATCAGAGCTTCACTCAGTTCCACAATACACCGGTGCTTACGCCCGTCGTCAAGCATGTCGCTCCAGTTGTGCCCGTCGTCAAATCCGTCGTTGCTGCACCAGTTGTCCACCATCAGACTTACTTGGCGCCAACTGTTGTCAAGACTGTCGCTCCCGTCGCTTATGCTGCTCCAAATGTTGTTCATCATCAAACTTATGTGGCTCCTACTGTTGTCAAAACTGTTGCACCAGTCGCCTATGCCGCTCCAGCTGTAGTCAAGACTGTTGCTCCCGTTGTACCTGTCGTTAAGACGTTCGCTGTACCACATGCTGTCTCCCACCAGAGCCATGTTCAGATCCACCAGAAGGCTATCGTGACTCCAGTTGTTAAGTCTTTCGTAGCTCCTGTTGTGCCAGTTGTGCATGCCGCTCCAGTTGCCCATGTTGCCTATGGTCATTAAAGTATGCCTGTGATATATGTGGTTTCCTTATAAATGTTGTTAACTAAATATACTCATACTTTGTTAAACATTTTAAATAGTTTTACTATATTTTCTATACAATATTTTCTGTCCTTGGTATCACTTGGAATATATTAAAAAATATTTGGTCGACTTAATCCATGCTCTTCTCTATGTTTTTTTTTTTTATATTTTTTGTTTGGAGGAGCAGATATAATGGATGGTTATGTTAAATTAGCCAGCTCAGATTCTACACAGCTATTGAAATGCTGAAAACTGCAAGTACATCAATTATGCTGGAATATTTTTAACAAGATCTGTCAACGTATCTGTAAGAACTTTCAACATTTGACAGATGTTTCCACATCAAGTATTCCGCCGTCTCTTATCGTTTTCTTTAAATTACCTGCATATCTTTTTAGGCGTGCTAGTAAGTTTTAAAGATCTATTGAGTATGGTACGTTTTTGGTCAGGGAGTTTCCACATTAGTTGTATGGTTGACAGAATTGTCTGTTTGCTTGCATATTTCATAAGCCGTAAAAGTTTAACTATTTAATATGTCTTACCGCCTCTTTTATTGCCATGAATAGCGATATGGCCATTAATCCAATAAATGCTTATGAAATTCATCAATGCATGATGCTTCACTACACCGAAAAAAAATTGATGTGATCTAAACATCAATTTCACATTTTTTCATGTCAATTTCCACCCGATCTGAAAAATGTAGTATTGATATGTTAGAAAATTGAGAATTCGAAAGATCAATTGATCCTCTGTCCGATATAACTCTACGGGGTCGGCTATAAAATTCAAAATACCTACTTAAACTAGCGTTGACTTCTTTGGTACTAGTGTAATTTACAGGGTTTGATTTCACATATTTCGTAAACGAGTCAATCACGACTATTAAATGTTTTAGTTTTGAATTAATGCATGTCAAAGGGCCTAAATGGTCTATATGAAGTGTGTCTGATGGGACAGATGCTTTGGGAATACTATGAAACGTCCTATTGTTAACATTTTTCGGGACGGAGTGCAGTATGCATCGCAAACAGTTCCGAATATATTCTTCTAATCTGCTTCTCATTGACGGAAACCAATTTTTTGATTTCATATTATTAAAACATTTGTCGCCTGGGTTCAAAGATTTCTTTATTCAAGATATCTTTATTCAAAAACTTATCAAAAATATATTGAAAAGATTCTATTAAAGGGCCAACACATGGACGTATGGGGCATACGCAATGCTCTGTTGGACATAAACACTCAACAAAAGACTCATCGTTATTTAAATCCCTACTACTTTCTAGTTTTTCAATATTTTTTTCTTCATGTTCTTCTATAAGATGATTTACAAATTTGCCTATGTTCCTTCCCAATGTCTCTTCTATTGCTTTACCTACGGTTGTTGTTGTTGTAGCAGCTTCTTCTTCTTGTGAGCTGATACAGCCACTTGGGCTGAGTTGGACAACCTTTGACTGCACAAATCTTCTTGTGCAGATCGGTCCGGGGCGTAAACCCAGTCGTCCTACGGTCGTTCCTACTGGTTGTCCTACGGTTTTTTCTACAATTCTTCCATTAGTTTTCTCTATGGAGTCCTCTAAATTTTCCTCTAGATACTTAACATCCCTCTTGTTCGGATTTGTAACTTTAGTTTTTATATCTTCTGGAAAAACACAAGGGTTAGTTAGTAATCTATCATTCTCATTTGAAAACAAATGTGTCTACCTATTTAAAGCATCTACATGAGGCATAATATTACCTGCACGGTAAAAAATCTTTCGTATCGGGCTATTTACCCCATTCAAAATACCTACTTAAATACCTGAATTGTAAATGCAGTCCTTTTATTAAAATACCTTATGATTTCTTCAAATAATCTTGATTTTTTATTAATATTAATTGCGCACTTCGGCTCATTTTTCAAATTCAGCTGACTTCTTCATACCTTGCCTACCCGTTCTGATCATAACATTCTTTATCCATTCTGACCATTCTCGATCGGTTGCCATCTTATCGGTTATATTAACCCTAATACAATATATGTCCCTACATACTAACATCTATGTTTACAAAATAAAATAATTATTTTGAAAAATTCGTTGTATGGGAACAAAAACGTAAAAGGGAATGTTTCCTTGGGTACAAGTTCAGTTTATGGAGGCACAACTGTATGTATGTAGACTTTTTTTTCAAATACCTTTGTGGTGTTCCATTCACCAATATGAATTTCGATCGACCATTCTGACCATTCTGGGTCAAAGACTCTCAAAATGACACTTCTGGTTCATAAAAAATAAACCTATTAATAACTACCACACACAAAAATACACATTTACTTACCAGTGATGCCTACCACTTTAAAAATTTGTGAAGAAATTCAGAGCGGAGTCCAAGATGCTCTCGTTTATTAAATATATTAAAAATATCGATCTCAGCTATACACTTTAACTGGCGGAGTGAGTATCCGCAATCTATAAATAGTTAAATTAAAACGAAATGTAAACATTTTAGTTTAACAAAAATCCTTTTAAAATTTCGCAATATCTCTGGTCCATTTCGTGCTCCTCAATAAACCATTGAAGCTCCATATCTTCATCCATAGTAATGTAGGTGGAGTTAAAGAGTTAAAATAGGTGTAGTTAAAGAAACGGTCTTACATTTGGTGGGCTTTTCAATCATCGTAATGAAATAACTTTATTTATTAAAACCAACAAGGTTGACATATTACTTATTTCGGAAACACACTTTCCCACGAAAAACTATATAGCAATTAATGGGTACGACATCATAAATGCTTATCACCCATCTGGCAGAGCACAAGGCGGATGTGCAGTTATTGTGAAACACACTTTGAAATACAAAACATTAGACAGCATCAACACAAATAATATGCAAGTTGCAGCTATCCAAATAAAATGTGTGCATTCAGATATCTCCGTTGCTGCAGTGTACCTACCACCAATATATCCTTGCAAACTAGATAATTTCAACACTCTCTTTCAAGGATTTGGTAGACGCTTTATTGCTGGCGGCGACTATAATGCCAACCACCCATGGTGGGGGTCAAGGCTTGTAAATCCTAAAGGTGCTGAACTGTATAAATGTAGAACCAGCAATAAAGACTCAACCTTATATACCGGTAAGCCAACGTACTGGCCAACTGATCCGCGCAAAATTCCAGATTTGTTGGATTTTATTGTTTACTCTGGGCTACCGCAAAACAATTTTATAATAGAGGAGAATTTTGATCTGAGCTCTGTTCACTCACCGATTATGGCTCTAATAGAGACTTATAGAGTCATTAATGGAAAAACCAACACAAGTGCATTTAAAAGCTGGCTCGAAGACCGAACTTGCCTAGACATATCGTTGAAGGCAGGGAATGAAGTTGACTCTGCAATTGAAGAACTCACTAACTCAATTCATACTGCTGGGTATATGTTCACACCACAACCAAATGAAAATTTAAGCAGACATACTTTTTACAACTAGAACTGAAAGCACAGATAGCTGAAAAAAGAAAGCTTCGGAAAAGATGGCAATCAACGTGAAGCCCAATCGACAAAAGAAAATTCAACAAGGCTGCCAAAGACTTAAATACCAGACTATGGGAAATCAAAAACAAAGCAACATCAGAATATTTAAGAAATCTTGATCCATATGCTAGTGATTTTTATTATAGCCTTTGGAAAGCAACAAGATATCTAAAGAGACCGACCAGAAGAGCTAAATTAAGCCAAATTTGGAAAATGATCATGACACAGTAGCTGAGGTACTGTACTTCCTAGAATCTCCATGCCAGATCAGCCTGCCGATAAGCCAAACGACTTTCTCAGAAGAAGAGGAGATAAAAAAGCTAAATAAGAAAAAATCCCCAGGATACGACAAAATTTGTGGAAATAGAATGCATCCCATTTTTACAGCCGACTTACCTACAACAAACGCTGTAGAGATAGCTACATACGCTGATGACACTGCAGTCATTGCTACCAGCAATGATCCACATGTTGCATCCAACCTACTTCCAAACGATGTTGGGGTAATTGAGGTATGGCTAAAAAAGTGGAGAATAGTGGTAAACGCCCAGAAGTCAGTGCAAGTCATATTCTCGCTGAGACCAGGAAACTGTCCCCTAGTTACACTAAATGGCTCCTCCATTCCAGTTAGCGAAGCGGTAAAATACCTGGGAGTACATACGGACAGGCGGATCACTTGGAGGCAGCACATAAAAGCAAAGCAAGCGCAGCTAAAGCCAAAGACTGGCTGTTAGGACCACGCTCCCAACTAAGCCTTGTGAACAAAATACGGCTTTACAAGGCAGTTCTTAAGCCAGTATGGACTTACGCGATGCAGCTGTGGGGAATAGCTAGCAATTCAAACATAGAAATACTGCAGCGATACCAGTCTATGACTCTCAGAACCATAACAGGTGATCCTTGGTATATGTAAAATCATGATATTCTCAAAGTACCCTTGGTCAAAGACGAAATAAAGTCAAATGCAGAAAGGTACATAAATAGGCTACATGACTATGACAACGTTTTAGCTCTAGGTCTATTAGACAACACATACTGTCGAAGACGACTAAAAAGATTTCACGTCCTGGACTTTCCACATAGATTAACAGATATATAGATAAAAACAGACCGGTGTCATGTTGGAACCTTCTATTAACTCCAAGTCCACTGATTGCATCTCCGCAACAAATGCAAACACCGATTAGTTTTCCTCCTAAATAATAATCAAATCAGATTTTACATACTTCGGCCGCCATAATTTTTAGCAAGAAAATGTAAACAAAGATATAGGCAACCCTACTAGAATCAAATTTGAAAATCAAAAGAATAGAGGCCAAGTAGTTGATACATTTGATCTTCATTTTGTATCAAAATTGAATCGGAAATCGGACCAAACCAACTTTAAATCGGTTGACGAACTTTACAAAGTTTAATCAAATAAGGGAATACCCACATTATTTCAAATATCTATTGGGCAAACGTTACGATTCGGTTTCTTTTTCATTTTATTATTAGAGCCTTTCCAGATGAATTGTGAAGTGTTTACTTATTTACTTACTGTGGCGCTACAGCCGTTTATTGGTCATGGCCGCATATGTTAGGGAGCACTTTCAGCTATAGACTAGTGCGCGCTTCTGCCAGTTGTTAATGATACCAAGTTTGCGGAGATCGTCCCTTGTCACATGCTCGGTACCTTTCTCAGACTTTATACACCAATTAAGTTTATGCTCCCCAAATACAGCTTCCGTATTCGAGCGCCGCTGTCCATCTGGATAATACGATCAGCACAGTGCAGCCGTAACAAAGTCTGTAACAAAACTATACGACACTTTTAAAATATTACCTCACTCATTAGTTATATATAAACTGCTTACTTTATAGCTTAAATGTAGACATAGAAAGTAAGTACATAAGTTAAGGTGTAATAAGCAAGATGTCCTTGGTTGGCATAGGGTCATCTGGTCATTTTCTAGTTTCAAAACAGATTTAAAATTAAATTTTTGATGGAAAACAGTGACACTATTATCTAGTTTATACGACATATTTCATGAAATTTTTAATTTTATAAAAGCTTAAAACTCCAGTTTATGCCATTATTACATTATCATGAAATTAGCTGAAAGCAGCTGAGTGGTGTTAGCCCCACAGAGTTAAAAATTGTTAAAATTGATTGCCAGCGATTTCTTACCAATTGTCCACCATTTTGTTTTTTTATTGCCGACCACTGTAAAAAACGAAAATTTAATTTTTCAATATTTTGCCCGTTAGTTGCCCATAAATTCGTTTTATTCGACCACTTTTCTAACGAAAGCATTTTCGTTGATATTTCATTTCAGAACATAAAAATTTCAAGGTGACAACCACGACAGAATTTCATGAAATTTAAAGAAATACACGAAAAGTTTTTGTAAAAGTTTATATTTCATGAAAACACATTTATACGCACATTTTTCCATAAAAACCCCCTTCGTATAAACGAAATAAATATCACGAAAATGGCCGCGCCATTTCAACAACTTTTCAGGCGGTATCTCGGCCATAGGTAAAAAATTTCAGCGTTTTTTTTTTGGTGGTTAAGTAAACCATTATCGTAAATGTCAGATAAAACAACTAATAAAATGATGCTTGGAATGGCAAATTTGTTTTTAAAGATTACGAATGACAGCCTTACAGGTTTGTAACCAACTACATACAAGTAGGTACATTCAGTTTTAGAATTAAATAACAATTTGCGTTTGACTAAAAGTGACGATGCTTAAAAGTATTTGGCGGATTTTTGGTACAATAACAGTTTCATATTTGCAAGAAAACTCGTTGTGTTACATAAGTTCCACAGTTTTTAGTGTTTTGTTTTTGGGCACAGCATCATTAAGGCGGCTTAGGTGTAAACTTTGACAAAATATTGCTTTCAGTTTTCAGCTGCCGGTTTGTACTTCAAGTTCAATGTAGGTGGTTGATCTTTCATTACTCGCAGTTTTTTGTTTTGCTATTTTTGTGTTTGATTTTCGTTTTAAAACTTTGAATCAATCAAATACTCGCATTGTGATTTGCAATTGTGTGACGAGTACCTTTTGTCAATATGAAGGACAATTTTGCGTATTTTTTCACTATATAAACTTTATCAATTGCTTCGGGACAGCAACAGTTCCATTTAGTAGTTTCAACTGAAAACAACCAAATTAAATCATTTACCAAAAATGTTCCGTTTCGTAAGTTGATATAAAATCTACTTAATATCATTATTGGTTCCTTAACTAACAATCTTTTCTACCAATAGATCGCTATCTGTGCTCTTGCTAGCTTCGCCTCAGCTGCTCCTGGTTTTGTTAGCCCAGTTGTAACTCCCGTCATCACTCCTGTGGTAACTAAGGTTGGTGCCGTTGTGCACAGCGCTCCCCTTGCTACCTCGCATCAGAGCATCACTCAGTTCCACAATACACCGGTGCTTACGCCCGTCGTCAAGCATGTCGCTCCAGTTGTGCCCGTCGTCAAATCCGTCGTTGCTGCACCAGTTGTCCACCATCAGACTTACTTGGCGCCAACTGTTGTCAAGACTGTCGCTCCCGTCGCGTATGCTGCTCCAAATGTTGTTCATCATCAAACTTATGTGGCTCCTACTGTTGTCAAAACTGTTGCACCAGTCGCCTATGCCGCTCCAGCTGTAGTCAAGACTGTTGCTCCCGTTGTACCTGTCGTTAAGACGTTCGCTGTACCACATGCTGTCTCCCACCAGAGCCATGTTCAGATCCACCAGAAGGCTATCGTGACTCCAGTTGTTAAGTCTTTCGTAGCTCCTGTTGTGCCAGTTGTGCATGCCGCTCCAGTTGCCCATGTTGCCTATGGTCATTAAAGTGTGACTGTGATATATACGATTTGCTCATAAATGTTGTTTACTAAATATACTTTGTTAAAAATGTTATATAGTTCGAGTTACTTTTCAGTTTTATTTATATTTTTTGAAGGATCATATAGAATGGATAGTTTTAGATTAGCTGGAGAAGATCTGCACTCAGATACTACTAAGCTTTTCAAACAATGAATTGTGCATTCAAATTATTGTGAGGAATCCATGTGTTTGAACACAATCGATAGTGGGCCTATTCGATAGTTTTTCGAACGATAATCGAAACTATCGATAGTTTTTCGACTGTCCGTAAGTCTGCCCGCAGGAACTTCAAGATCTCCGAGTGTACGAAATGGGGCAATAAAAATTGGTACTTAGGCTTATTTATCCATAGGCATATAGTATAAAATAGTCACGTGTCAACCCCACTAGTTTTTGTATTAAAAATAAATTTTGAAGTTGTTGTTAATTTGGCTAGAAATCCCAAATTTTGTCAATTTTCGGTCTAGTTCAATCCATTCAGTAGAAATGGGTTCAAATTGAGTTCTAAGATATGAACATAATAAGTAGACTAACAATCTAACATAGATACCACATTCTAAATTAAAGAAATGCTTTGAATTTTGCTTGTTTATTTAACTAATATAATGACATATTTAAAAGTAAACAAGAAAAAACGTTAACTTCGGTTGAACCGAAGCTCTAATACCATTTAAATGGGGATGGGTTTAAATAGTCCACTAGAAGATGTGTTTGAAGCGATGTAGTAGATGTGTAAGGTGCCGCCATATCGCATTTCAAGTTGATATTTACATTTTCCATACAAATGCATAAAAGTGAACTGTGAGTTTATATATGGGACTACCTCAAAAAGTGGGCGGTATATGAAGCGGTTGTCCTCTAAAATCCACCAAATCAAATTCCAAGCTAATTTTGATTTAAATGAAACATTTTTTTATAAAAAACACAAAATTGCACGGTGGGTTTGTATGGGGTTACCCTAAAAAGTGAGCGGGCTACAACCGTTAGTCTATGTATGTAAAGCGGCTGACCATAAAAAAGGCACCACATTGCATTCCAACCTAATATTGACTTTAATAAAGAAGTTTTCATACAGTTGCATGGGTGCTACCCCAAATAGTGGGTTGGTCCCACCCATTAATGCATATGTCAAGCAACCGTCCAGTAGAAGTTACCATATCAATTAATAAGTTGACATTGACTACAATAAAAGAGTTTTTCATGCAAAAAGTCAAAAGTGTGGGTTGGGTTTGTATGGGGGCTACCCCGAAAAGTGGGCGTGTCGGGTCAATCTTGATACTCTACTAAACTGCAATAAAAAGAAGTGTATGTGCAAAATTTCAATTGGATAGCATAAAAATGGGTGCCCAAAAAATGCGGAACAACACACGGATAGACAGACAGACGGACATGGCCAGCACGACTCATCTCATCGAGTTGATCAAGAATATAAAGGGGTTTTTTTTTAGACGTGTGGTTTTCAATCTGGCAACACTGTTTTCGGCAGTTGTCACTTGATTTATGTTCAGTTTGGTTTGCCATTTCATAATGAATAGACTTACTTCGGAACAACGTTTGCAAATCGTGTAAATTTATTACCAAAAGGAGATGGCCACCGATCCCGATATTCACAAGAAAATTTTGTTCAGCGATGAAGCTTACTTTTTATTGGATGGGTACGTTAATAAACAACATTGTCGCATTTGGAGTAATGATAATCCACAAGCCATTGTTGAGACGCCGTTACATCCTCAAAAAGTCAATGTTTGGTGTGCTCTATGGGCAGAGGGAATCATTGGTCCATGATTAATTTGGTTCCAACAAGACGGCGCTACATGCCATACAGCCAACGAAACAATCAATTTATTGAAGGAAACTTTTGGTGAGCGCATTATCTCGCGTCGTGGGCCTGTGGCGTGGCCTCCAAGATCGTGCGATTTAACACCGCTGGACTATTTTTTGTGGCTTTATGTGAAGTCGCTTGTCTACGCAGATAAGCCCGAGACGATTGACGCCTTAGAAGAGAATATTCGGCGCGTTATTGCTGACATACGGCCCCAATAGCTGCAAAAAGTGATCGAAAATTGGGCCTCTCGGCTGGAATTTATTCGAGCCCACTTGCCCGAAATCATTTTTAAAACATTATCTTTATAATAAAGCTAAATTCTTGGCCACAACATCAAATTATATGCGTTTTATTTCTTGAAAAAAACCACACGTCTATTAAAAAACACCCTATATATACTTTATGGGGCGTACGATGCTTTCTTTAATGCGTTACAAACTTTCAGACAAACTGATAATATCATTTCACATTATGTGTGAATGGTTTAAAAAAAAAATTGAAAAAAGAGCAATACTGAATAATGCTAAGACAATTACTTTGGCATGTAATGCGCAAATGGTGAATATACTCAATGCATGCATTTTTAAAATGCTTTCTTATATTGATTCTGTATATTTTAATAAAAACATAAACAAAAGTCAAGTGTGACCTATACAACTGGATGGGAAAAATGTTGATTTGTGTGTATATAGCTATCCCTCTCGCACATTCAGTCGTTTTTAAAATCCCAAAAAAATGAAGGAGGAAATATACATATGCTCATATTATTCGTGTGGCATACAGCAATAAGTACATATTGTAAAATCTACTGCAGATAATTTTAAGCAGGATCTTGTCAACGAGTATTGAAAAGCTTTGAAAATCTGACAGAAGGACAGCGGCACAGCACAGCTTCAGCTGTTTCTTATCTTATTTTTTTTTTCGAATACCTTGTCGATAATATTGGGCGTAATACCAATTTTAAAAGGACAAAATTGGTTGGTACATTTCAGTTCGATGACCTTCCATGTTAGTTGCATGGTTTTACAGACTTGGAGTTCTATGTTTAATAGTATAGTTTATTTTATATAATATTTATTTAATAGTTTATTAAATCCATAACCCCCCCCCCCCCGCATGATGTTCAAATAGTTAAAGAACTGTTGATATTTTATCTACTTGGCTGTTGAGAGCATATCACTCTTCTCTGGTGCAATCTTGGATCTATCTATAAAGAAGTTGAATGATGTGATCTTATTGTATACCTTCTGATCAGAAAGGACATGGAATTTCTCATTTAAAATAACTTCGTTTGCAATGTTCTGACATAAATACTTTGTCGTGGTTGACACAATTGTCATGTATAAATGTTGGGACAACTGTCAGCCATTCGGTCAGCTAGTTCGTGCGAAATAGCTTGATAAGACGGTAATATTTGGGGCGTTTTGCAAAATTTTTTCGAAGTTTGTTTAAAATTGAGTGTTGCCAAGAAAATTTCGTATGCAGAAGCTTTCAAGATTGTAAAGAAAGTCTACGAAGAGACGACAATGCCAAAAACACAAAAAGTTTAAATAGAGTCCCAGTATGGTTAATGATTTGCCTCATTCTGTGCATCTATTCACCTCTTCGACTGATGAAAACGTCCAAAAAATACAAAAACAAAACAAAAAATATACCTGCAAATCGTAAGCTGACTTTGAGATCTCGTTTCTATCGATGCAGATTATAATGGGCATGATACAAATTTTTGGCGCGACTTGTGCCGAGCTAACTAAATTTTTTTACAGATATCACCATCTTGTCACAAAAAAAAAAAGAAAAAAAAAAAACGAGCGTTAAATTCATTCAGCAAGCTCCTTATTGATCCCACATGGTTTGATTTGATTTCGAAACATCTACTGCTGTTGGAGCCGAATTGATTATATTAATTAATATGCCTAAGTAAACAGTAAAGTAGAAGCGAATTAATGTCTCTCAAGTTTAATAAGCGCAGAGTGTTTAAGTAATATACAAAGAGACAAAGATATGTAAGGACGCAATGTACGTTGCATCGTACTCTCTACTTAACTTCTTCTTAAGCTCATTTATCTTTCATGCTGTCTTTGTTCTGTTTATGATAGATAAGGCAATTATGTATTGAACTCTGTTAGTTATAAGAAAGAAATGAAATAAATAGCATCAAATTGTAAGGCCAACTGACGCGTTCTGTTTTAGCCGGCGTTCTTGCTATAGAAGCTCTGCATTTTTTGTACGGCGGTTGAATCACCGCAATTTGGATACATCAACTGCCTTTTATACAAAGACTATTCCTAATGCGGCATAGCAACAGGTATGAGATAGGAGTGAGAGAGCAACAGTAATTACCGCCGTGCATTGGTTAATCCTTGCATAGGTGCAATATAAAATTAGCCATCTGTCATACCTATCATGAGTTCCTAGAAAAGCATATTGTAATATTGCAAGGGACATACGCTGATTTTATAGTTCTTCTGCAGGAAACATGAAAAGTGTAATTAACGAATTTTTTCGAAGAAAATTTAGATTAAATTTGCATATGTTGATATGTGTTCTCAGATAAGATCATCGTCTTGTTGCGATGTAGTGGTGAATTATCGAGAAGATAATTAAGTAGAGAAACAAATTGACATCAAATTGAAAAAAAAAACAACTTTATTTTGTGCCATAAAAAATTTAGCACCACAATTACATATTACCATCAATTCAAATCATACAAATAAAAAATATAAATATTTCGACACAAAATTGATGTTTTGTAGGCTTTTGTCGGCTTTGTGTTTACCTCGTCAAGAAACTTTTTTATTTGTTATCAGTCATTTTAATAGAGAAGATAAATAAAATGCTTGGATAAAACTTTATATGAAACATAAACCTTGCCTAAGGCTTCTTATATGAACCATAGATTTGTGTGGGGCTATATTTTTAAGTTGGCCCTTCTGAATATATGTGGGACATTTCAATTGAATTGAAAAAAATTACAATAAATTCATTTAAAAAAAAAAAAAAAAACGGACAGACGGACGGGACTACATAAACTCGTCTTCATATGCTGATGAAGAATATACTCGTATATACATAATGGGATCTACCACTTCTCCTTCTGCCTGTTTAATAGATTACCACATAATTAATATTTCCTTTTACCTTACGGTACCGGGTATAAAAAATAGACATTTTGTTTTTGTATAATAAATACATATAAATTTATGGCAATAAATTAATAACACATTTTTTTTTGGCGATTTGTACTTATATACATACATATATATGTTAGTTCTGGCATGCATATCTATATACATATCTGTATACATAAAAAAAAACAATCCAAAAAGTGTATAAGAGTATAACAGGTTTATGTTAACGCAGTGTACCAGTAACAGCAGCTTAACAGTAACAGCAGCTTAATAGTAAAAGCAGCCTAACAGTAACAGCAGCTTAACAGTAACAGCAGCTTAATAGAAAAAGCAGCTTAACAGTAACAGCAGCTTAACAGTAACAGCAGCTTAACAGTAACAGCAGCTTAACAGTAACAGCAGCTTAACAGTAACAGCCATTAGTATGACGCATTAGGAAAAATTACTAATTTTGTACACTCAGATATTTGCGATGTTATATCTCGGCTCACGGAATTTTCACAGAAAAGCATAATATATCAAAATTTGCGCACTCTCGCAAAGTTTTACCACTCCAAATATGAGCACAAAAGTTTGGTTTCAATTTACGGCAAAATCGTAAAATGTACTTTTCAATATTTAATTTGATTTGATCTATATTTTTTTTAAGTAGGTATTGTACAGCATAATGTTAGCATTCATTTGAAGGTATTCAAAAGACCTTTAAATCGAGCTATGACACGTTGAAAAATATTAAGCCGTTTGGCCACAGTAACCAATGGAAATTAAAGCTTATTCCGAGCTTTTCCCGCTAAAATCCGCCATTTTGAAACAAGTTGTAGAACAAAAGTTTCTTAGTGTTTTGTGTACTAAAATCCTGTTTCAATAAAATTTTGGCTTTCTAAAGGATTCAAGCAAACAAACAAACACACAAACTATTTCATTAACTCGTCAAAAATTTCCAAAAATTCATAACTTTTGACTGGGTGGAGCGATCTTGGGCTCGTTGCACTCGTCTCGGCGTCAAGAATAAAAAATAGGTTTGAGGTGATGGCCCCCACGCCCCCCAACCCTAATACCGCTAAGGGTGGGTATTTTGCAACCCCCTATACCTCGGACTGGGGTGATTCGATATTATATGTTTCAACATTTTCTGAAAGTATGTTTCAAGACCTTTTTAATGGTATGTAACACGTTTCGATCGGACTTACCAGTAAAAACTTCGATATTGCGCGTATAATATAGTGCTCGTGCAGCATCCACACTGAGGTGGGCTTTCGTCACTTGCGTGGACTACCGTCCACAATGATAAACGACGTTTGTATATGCATTCTATTCATGTCTCTCACGCTCTCAATCTACTTAAATACTAGTGAGCGATTTAGATGGTTTAATTTTGGCATGCATAATATGCATTGCATATGTGTATTCAGATAAAGTGGCTTGCAACCCCATAAGTGTATTGGTTGATTCACGATTTATAGTTTACTATTAGCACTATACACACTTGGTAATATGTGCTACTCACATCCGAAGGTATTCGCAAGCCGAAGCTCGCTCTGTCTCCGCCAATCACAGTTGCTCTCTTGCTAAAGAAAGAATTTTTTTTTTTCTACTTTGCATACTGAAAACAACGAAACCCAAAAGAACACGAAAGATAGCAGCTATGCGTAATACTCTACTTTATCTATACACTTTATATAATATTGCTAATATTGCTTTCTATTATAGAAGAGAATGGTATACTTATTTTTTGCATTTTTTTAAAGGTAAATATCCTCTTTTTGTTTACGATTAAATTCCAATATACGCGAAACTGTTTGCGCTTTCTATAGGCAACAACAAAAAATGAAGTTTACGAAGAACTGTAAAATTGTTTGTGTAATTCATACTGAGTCATGGTGGAATAATATAAAGCGTTAGATTCACTCATGTGTTCTTCAGCGGTTAGAGCGTTAGAGCCGGACATATTCTTCTATTCTGTCAATTGAAAACAAATGTACCGAAAGCAACAAAAAAGAGAGCAACTACGTGAAACACGGCACCTTACATTATTCTACCACGCGCTGTGTAATGCATCAGTTGTGTATACAATTGTGTGCACATATTAATAAGAGGTGTACGATGCAAGCAATCAGCCAGCAACCATTTGATAAGAAACAGTGATCGCGAAAAAAAAGGGGGATTGTTTGTCTGACTGTGTTTGTGATTTGGTTTGATGAGTGCGTTGTATATGTCATTCCAAGCGTCATTTTTTTAGTTTATTGCTTTTCATTTATGATAATGAATGATTTAAACACCGACCTATTACAAAAGTGGTGATGCTACGAACGGCTTCGAACAATATTTTCTTCACCGCTGAGACCCATTTCTCACTCGGTGTTGCACGTGCAGCTCTGAAAAACATACCACGATTGAAGAGAGGTCCTTAAACATAGGATCTGGTGTTCCTCGCCCCGTTTTTATTCGAAAATGATGCTGGAAGGTTGCCGTCAATGTGGAGTGCCTCGGTTGTATGGACATCAATTGAACATTTCGACTTGGACGAGGTTTCGACAAGAAGGCGATATAATACGACTAAATTTGTCTATATTGTGCGTGAAGTTTCCAGTACGCGTAATTTCACAATTTTGGGATATCAGTTAGCCATTGAGATCATGTGCTTTAACGCCGTTTTACTGTTTGCTATGAGTAATGCCATGTTTATGTAGATAATCCCCAAATATGCAACAAAAAAATTAAAATTCTAAAATTACATCAAGAGGATCGACTATTGCAATAGATCCCGAGGCGATCATTTACATTATGCATATATTAGTGTGTGTGTGTGTTTCACATATAATGTCAATATTTAAACTTTATAAAGAAAAACAAATTTCATCCAAAAGTTCACTTTATTTGATTCATTTACGTTTACTTTTAAAACTACTAAGTGAATTACCCTATTTTACAACATGGGTGAGCATGAACTGGGCACCTCTGCTTTATGCTATATTCAGACAATAATATATAAGTATGTGACACCCTTCAAATATGCAACTGACCAAACAATCAAAAAATGTTTGTTATGATACCTACGAGTATATGTGAAAGAAATAAAACAAATAGGACCGTTTCTATTCCATTATTAGCCCAGTCATATTAGGGTTTCACCTCGGAATGAAAGCTGTAAATTGGTATAAACCTTTGTTTTGGCGTTCTATATGTTGTCTCAAAAGTCTTATATAATATCGTGTTCGTTTGGGTTGCGTTTGGCTAAAAGTACATAAATAATAAAGCCATTCTTGAATAATAATAATAATTTTTTTTTAGTAAAAAATTAACTTTATACAACATACGATTAAACGTAACTCAGGCTTGACCTTGCATTAGGCCATATATGACTGTGCGCTGCGCACTCTTTACGCTCTATCTCAAAAACGGTTAATCTTATGGAAAACAAGTTGAAACAAAAGTTGTAGAGAATTTTATATTCTACAACTTTTATAATAGGTGCAAATCTCATTTAAGGTATAGGAAGCGAGATATTCGACCGAAAACAGATTTTCGCGACCTTTGACCTTGAATATCTTAAGACGCGAACACGATATTATATAAGACTTTAGAGACAACATATAGAACGCCAAAACAAAGGTTTGTACCAATTTACAGCTTATTATCTCTCATTCCGAGGTTGACCCCTATTTTTGGCTAAGATGACTGGGCTATTATACTTGTGATCATCATGTACTTATGTCAAGAATTGGATAGCACTTCATATAAAAACATGAAAAGTAAATCTTTTAATTCTATTGTTCATCTAATTTGAATTTTTAAGTTCTTTTTTAATGAAAGAATTGAAACTGCAAAATGCATATTTTTTGTCATTGGATCGTCCTGAAATCGATAAGTCTAAGCGTTTTGGACTGATATCGTTGAAGAATTTCAATATTTGATTGGCTTGCAGTACTCCATAATTGGATAGCATATTTCCACACAGGCTTTAAAACAGGCTTTGTTCTCCAAACTAACTGCGATTTTCTCCCAAGCAGCCAATACATTTTTTTTACTGTTTTTATGTTGAGTTTCTTTGTCTTGCCTTTAATATGACTTTTCCAAGTTACTCTCCGATTTATATCGAGTCCAAGATAATTTGCGGAGTCATTGTGAGTATTGTGTAAAGGACAGGTCCCAGAACACTGCCCTGTGGAACACCAGCATGGATACTATATAGTTTCGATGTTTTTCCTTCCATTTGAACATAAAAGTGTCGATTGCTTAGATACGATTTCAATAAGAGGAAAAATGGAGCAGGAAGCAGTTTTTTCATTTTATATAACATGCCTGGATGCCACACTCGGTCAAATGCTTGTTGTATATCAAGAAATACTGCCGCAGAATACAGTTTCTTCTCGAATCCACTTGTAATTATATTCACTATACGATGACATTGCTCTAGAGTCCCATCTCCCATCTCCCATCTCCCTCTCCTAAACCCAAACTGATGTTCCGGTATTATATTGTATTCATCCAAAATTGGTAACAATCTACTCATAAGTATTCTTTCGAATACTTTGGAGAATGTCACCAGCAAGCTAATAGGACGGTAGGACGAGAGAATATTTTCAGGCTTGTTTTTTTTTGGAATCATTATCACCTCCGCACATTTCCATTGTGTAGGAAAGTGATCCAGCCTCAAAATCGCATTGTAAATTAGTGCTAAAAATTGAATACACTTTTGAGGGAGCATTTTCGTAACTCTTCGTAACAAATAATTTAATACGTAATTCGTCGATAGCAGAAATTTTCAAATCTAAAGGGGAAAGGGGGTAAAATGTTATAAGAGGTACATTTTTGAACTTAGTTTATTCATCTATACAATAAAAAGTTTAACCAGTATTTCGTCGATTTTGATAAATACCACTTACGACGGAAACTGGGGTGAAAATTTTATGGGAATTTTTCTTTATTTGAACGTCTTCATATATTTAAAATTCTGCCCCGAGCAACACCAGGTAAACCTGTTAGTAATCTAAATAAAATAAAATTGAGTTTGGAATAATTTTTTTTCTTTCTTAAGATTACGGATGGCAGCCCATTTTTTTGCAATCACATACTTATGTAGGCACAATCAGTATCTAAATTGAAGAAAAAGTTTGCGTTTGGCTAAAAGTGACGATGCTCAGAATTGGTCAGCGGATGTTTGGTAAAAGATTAAATTTATATTACAAAGAAAACTTGTTGTATTACAAAAGTTTCACAGTTTTTAGAGTTTTTTGTGCCATTACGTACATCAGCATTTAAGCAGTTTCGGTATAAACTTTGATTAAAAATTGGTTTCTGTTTTCAGCACCCAGCTGCCGGTTTGTAGTTCAAGTTCAATGTAGGTGGTTGATCTCTCATTACTCGCAGTTTTTTGTTTTGCTATTTTTGTGTTTGATTTTCGTTTTAAAACTTTGAATCAATCAAATACTCGCATTGTGATTTGCAATTGTGTGACGAGTACCTTTTGTCAATATGAAGGACAATTTTGCGTATTTTTTCACTATAAAAACTTTATCAATTGCTTCGGGACAGCAACAGTTCCATTTAGTAGTTTCAACTGAAAACAACCAAATTAAATCATTTACCAAAAATGTTCCGTTTCGTAAGTTGATATAAAATCTACTTAATATCATTATTGGTTCCTTAACTAACAATCTTTTCTACCAATAGATCGCTATCTGTGCTCTTGCTAGCTTCGCCTCAGCTGCTCCTGGTTTTGTTAGCCCAGTTGTAACTCCTGTCATCACTCCTGTGGTGGCTAAGGTTGGTGCCGTTGTGCACAGCGCTCCCCTTGCTACCTCGCATCAGAGCATCACACAGTTTCACAATACACCGGTGCTTACGCCCGTCGTCAAGCATGTCGCTCCAGTTGTGCCCGTCGTCAAATCCGTCGTTGCTGCACCAGTTGTCCACCATCAGACTTACTTGGCGCCAACTGTTGTCAAGACTGTCGCTCCCGTCGCGTATGCTGCTCCAAATGTTGTTCATCATCAAACTTATGTGGCTCCTACTGTTGTCAAAACTGTTGCACCAGTCGCCTATGCCGCTCCAGCTGTAGTCAAGACTGTTGCTCCCGTTGTACCTGTCGTTAAGACGTTCGCTGTACCACATGCTGTCTCCCACCAGAGCCATGTTCAGATCCACCAGAAAGCTATCGTGACTCCAGTTGTTAAGTCTTTCGTTGCTCCAGTTGTGCACGCAGCTCCAGTTGTCCATGTTAGCTATGGTCATTAAAAATTGTTTGTGATAAATGTTTCTAAGAAGTTGTTGTTGTTTAATTAAATAAATCACGTTGAGATTTTGATCATGAATTTTTTATTTTATTAACACATACAATGCACAGCTCCTGGAAACAAAGCCTTAAAGAAATATAGCCTAAATTAGACAAAAAAGAAAAAAAAAACTTTAAATAGTATTGTAATACATAAAACTGGGAGTTTAAATAGGGGCTACCCCAAAAAGTGGGTGGTACACGCTCACTAGTAGATGTGTATGAAGCGATGTAGTAGATGTGTAAGATGCCGCCATATCGAATTTCAAGTTGATATTGACGTTTTCCATAAAAATGCATAAAAGTGAACGGTGGGTTTATATGGGACTACCTCAAAAAGTGGGCGGGACACGTCCAATTGTATATGTATATGAAGCGGTTGTCTATTAAAATCCACAAAATCAAATTGCAAGCTAATATTGATCTAAATGAAGGATTTTTTCATAAAAAACACAAAATTGCACGTTGGGTTTGTATGGGGGCTACCTCAAAAAGTGGGCGGGCCACGTCCAATTGTCTATGTATGTTTAGCGGCTGTCTCTTAAAAGGCACCATATCGGATTTCAACCTCATATTGACTTTAATAAAAAAGTTTTTCTTACAAAACGTCAAAAGTGGACCATAGGTTTGTTTGGGAGCTACCCCAAATAGTGGGTGTGGCAGGTCAATCTTTATACTCTATTAAACTACAATAAAAAGAAGTAAATGTGCAAAATTTCAACTGGATAGCATAAAAATTGGTCCCCAAAAATGCGCAACAACATACAGACGGAAATGGCTAGATCGATTCGTCTCGTCGAGCTGATCAAGACAAACTGATAGTACCATTTCGCACTATGTGTGAATGGTATAAAAAGTATATTAAGTTTGTACAAATGTATATAAACTGGTAGAAGGAGGCATGGTAGACTCCATTAAGTATTCATATTTCTGATCAGCATCGGACGAAAAGTCGATATAGACCGTCTGCTTGAATGGGAAGATCTCGGAGACTATAAGATTTTTAGGGCCATTTTCGCAACTTGCAAATATATTAGAAAGTACATATTTCCAAGTTATGCTATGGTTGCAAATAGTAGTAATAAATCGATATCGAGTGGCCGCGCAGTATAAATCGATTTTTTTCCTGTTACCTTTGAAAAATCAGTTACTTTTCTTGTATTTATCGGAAGAGTCTAGCAGCTGCTAAATGCTGAACAAGTGGACAGTCCATGCGTTTGCACAAACGTTAACGCATAAAAAGTATAAATTACAAGGGGGGAAAAAAACAAGGAAGGTTTTTGTAAAATATAACAGGCAAATTTGTTGGAGCCTACCCCGAAAGACGGTGGGACACACCTCTTGATAATTATGCAGTATCTGTCCATATGAAGCCAACATGTCAAAAGTCAAATTGATTTTGGCTGAAATGATAAAGTTTTTCATGAAAAATCCCAAAAGTGGGTGGTGGATTTGCATGGGGCTGCTACTAAAATGAAGAAATCACAACTATTTCTCTATAAGGCGGTCGTTCATAAGAAGCTACAACAATAAATTTATTTTTATGTTCATACAAAATTCAAAAATTGTGCGGTAAGTTTCTATGGAAAAGTGAGCTTCATAAGAAGCCGTCTTGTTAAATTTCATGTAGATATTGACTCAATAAAAACGTTTTCCATGCAAAAAGGCAAAAGTGGATGAAAAAGACTGCACCTTTGTGTGTGGAAGAGGATTAGAGAGAAAAAAGGGGGGTTAACTTATTCGAGAAAATTAACCGCAACTGAAGTTTTTCTGCTGGAAAATGATCAAGTTAATAGAGCGGATGTCAGTATTATTTACGTTGCATACGTTATGTGCAATACCTTTGAAAAATAAAACTCGTCCGAATTGAAAATTATAACATTTCCGCAGAGCTCCGTTCGTTCGGTTTATTCGCAAAGTTGCTGAATTCAAAGCAAAGAGAAGTATAATTAAGAAGTATCATTAAGTATGGCGGAAGCCTTTTATACACAAAATGTTGGATGGAAATAACGAGATTATTTTAGCTTATAGTATGGTGGACAATATTTTTAAAGATTAAAATTACATATCAAACCGATATCAACTAAAAATGTCTATTACAATTTAAAGGCGATCCGATAACAATTGATATAAACAATTCGGTTATAATTAATAATGCGCTGTAATTATAATGATACCGAAACCTGCACACCAGAAAACCTTCTTGCGTCTTTAGGACCAATTAGTTTACTGCCGACTTTCTCAAAAATATTTGAAAGAATTTTTCTTGGTAGAATGTTATCAGCTTTGGACATCACCATGGTACCCCAGTACAAGTGCACAGAGTTTTCCACCATATTCTTAAGGCCTATAAGAATAAGCAATATAGCTCTGCTGTTTTTCTTGATGTACAGCAAGCTTTTGATAGAGTCTGGGTTGAAGGCCTTCTCTTCAAAATTAAATCTATTTTGCCTACATCGCAATTCTTTCTTTTGAAGTCGTATTTGCTTAACCGTGCCTTCAGAGTCGAGGTAAAAGATGAGCGTTCAGGGATCCGCCGCGTTGCTGCTGGTGTGCCACAAGGTCCTGTCCTTTATACTTTGTGTACTGCTGATATGCCAGTTCAAGTAAATGAGAACATGCTTCTGGCTACATATGATGACGATGCGGCCATACTTGCAAACTCAAACTGTCCACACGAAGCTTCATCTAACATTTAAAACTATCTTGAAGATTTTCAACGTTGGGCAAATCGCTGGAATATAAAAGTCAACAGCGAAAAGTCTAGTCACTGTACTTTTTCATGTTAATCAGCTAGCAGCTGCTTTGGTCGTTACTACATGTCGTAGCAGGCTCCGAAGATTTCACCCGAACGATTTTCAAAATAGGCATTAAGCCTTATTTATCTTTTTGTTAGTTATGTTCATGTGCAAACTCTAAGCTAAATGTCCTAATGTCACTCTTAAACAGGCTATACTAATGTGTTATAGTAGTTTTTAACTAAACTGATTGACATTTTCGTACGATAATATATATACAGGGTGTCTCAGGATTTACTCCGGATTTGATTTTTAAATAAAAAACTGTTGTTTTTTGAAAATTTGTGAAACTTGTATTGAAACATAAATTAGAATAAAACATCGGGTAAATGGCCGCCTCGGCTTTGCTTTTCATAACCGTTTTGCAAAAATGTAACGGTATTTCATTGATGCAGCGTGTAATTTCTTCTTTCAATGCTTGACGTGTCGTGGGCTTATTCACATAAACCTGCGACTTCAAAAAACCCCAAAGAAAAAAGTCTAGAGGCGTCAGATCACATGATCTAGGCGGCCAATTCTGTTCACCAAAACGCGAGAGGACACGACCGGGAAATGACTGATGCAGTAATTGAACTGTTTCTCGTGCCACATGTCCTCCACATCAATATCTTTAAGTTTCGGCAAAAAAAAAAAAAACTGGTTAACATTTCACGATAACGAACACCATTCACGGTTTTTGTTTGACCTGCCTCATTTTCGAAGAAAAATTGACCGATGGTACCTCCAGCCCAAAATCCACACCAAACAGTAACACGCGCTGTGGATGCATTTGTTTCTCATAAACCACTCGTGGATCCAATGCGATAATTTTGCCTGTTAACGAAGAAATTGAGATGAAAATGAGCCTAGTCACTAAAGATGATTTTGTCTTCAAAAACGGCATTTTCTTGTTGTTGTTTTTTAATAATGCCCGATGAGCTATTTACCCTATGTGTTATTCCATACATAACCTCTCTTTTTTATTTAAAAATCAAATCCGGCGCAAATCCTGAGAAAAAAATGCCAGACAGGGTCTCTTGTTGTTGGTTTGATCGTGAGGTGCGTCGTCGGTATTGTATATTGAGAACTCCAGCTCAAGCTTGACTGCTCAGGATTTAGTTCAGACAAGTCGGAGTTTTTTTTTTTATTACACGGCGACACGAACGAGAAATATGCATTTCTCAACGCGACCTAACTTTTTTGTTAATGGCGCTCATCGCTGCTCATCCTTTATTATTAGTTTTTTTTTTTTTTTAAATTTATTTCACTACAGTAGCAAACACACAGAGCAGACACGTCTATGTCGCATGACAGATAGAAAGTATATGTTAAAGCTTTAAAAGAAGTTACAGCTTTTTTTTTGAGCTTTTAACGCAAAACTCCGCCATTTTGAAAAAAGTTATGGAACAAAAGTTTCTTAGTTTTTTATGTACTAAAATCCTGCATCAATAAAATTTTGGTTTTCTAAAGTATTCAAACAAACACATAAAGTATTTCATCAACTTACCAAAAATTTCCAAAATTCATAACAACTTGAGTTGATTGACCGATTTTTGTGATGTTGGGCTCGTTGGACTCGTCTCGGTGTCAAGAATTAATAAAAAATAAGTTTGAGGTGATAGCCCCCCACGAGCACCAAGCCGTTTACACAGTACGCGGGACAGAATTTTGTATCCTATTGAAAATATACTTATTTCCCGGTAGTTCGCGCAGACAGCGGGGTCTCCTTTCTTGAAGATAGCATTCCAATCGTTGGGCATGCAATCATCGGAACCTATTTTGCATAAGAGTCGGTGCATACGCCTTACCAACTCTTCGCCACCGGTCTTGAATAACTCAGCTGTCAACTCATCGGAGCCTGCTGTTTCGTTATTCTTCAGCTTTTTAATTACTGAGTCGACTACGTTATAATCCGGTGGCTCTACAAGAGTGCCACCATCAATTGGTGGTTCTATGTACGCTTATCTATCGGCGGTATTCTCTTCATCGCCCCCAAGTAGATTAGAGAAGTGACTTCTTCATAGTCTCAGTGATTCCTGTGCATCTGTAACCAGACTTCCATTATTGTCCTTGCAGAAAGAAACTCCGGGCTTGAAACCTTCGGTCAGACGCTTGACCTTTTGATAAAACTTTCGAGATTCAGTTCTTTGACAAAACACATCAACATCCTCAAGCTCACGCCTTTCTTGTTCCTTTTACTTGCGTCTGAAAAGGCGTTTCTCCTCTTTCCGTTTCTCACGATATCGCTCTCTAACAGCTCACGTTGCTCCCGACTGCAGAGTTCGTTGTTAGCGGCGTCTTTCTCTGCATTAGCTTGGCGACACTCCACGTCATACCAATGGTTCGTCACAGGAAAGGGTGTACCCAATGACCACCTTGGCAGCCGTATTCATGGAGTGGGAGATATGGCTCCACTGCTCACCTATATCTTCAGAAGCCGGAAAGGACACTCGGAACAGTTGGGAGAGTCTGGCTGAAAAGGCTTCGGCGGTCTATTGTGATTGCAGCTTACCGACGTCCAGCTTTCGTTGAGTGTTAGAATGTGCGGAATGCACCAAGTAACCTTGTGTATGTGTCGGTGTGGAAACTGGTGCTACTGATTACCATGTTCCGAAATCATTGCTGGAGGTAGTAAATTTTCCGACTGTTGTGCCAAAGATTCCTTCCTTCCCAATTTTGGCGTTGAAATCGCCAAGCACGATTTTACATCGTGATTGGGGCAACGCTCGTAGAGACGTTCGAGACGCTCGTAAAATTCATCTTTAGCCGCATCGTCTGCGACTTCCGTTGGGGCGTGTGCACAAATCAGGCTAATGTTGAAGTACTTAGCATTTATACGTATCGCGATCAGGCGCTCGTCCACAGGTATGAAACAGTTGACAAGTCCTCGTACTTTCCTACTAACCACGAAACCGCTTCCAAATTCGTGCTTCTTCGCATGGCAACTATAATAGATGTCACAGGATGCCTTTTTTGAGCAGCCCTGTCCTATCCATCGCATTTCCTGTATTGCGGTGATGTCAGCCTTAAATTTGTCGAGGACATCAACCAGCTGGATATCTGCACCAGCCCTGTGGAGGAACCTGACATTCCAGGTGTATATCCGTAAATTATGGTCCTTAAATTGTTTGCGGGGGTCATCATCATGTGGGTATTTTATCCGAGGCTTCCTTTATGTCTTCACTAGTACGTTTTTGTTTTGCGGTGGCGGGAACCAAACCCAGCGCACCAACCCCTAATTAAGGGGAGTGGTTGCATTCTCACAATTTGCTCAGCACGGAGATTCCGTGAATTACCCAGGGAATAAGTGTCCTAGCGGATGTTTGTGAGCTGCTTGAGCCGTTTGCAAAATAATCGTAATTTGACCGCTCTCAAGAGAAACGGTCAAAGAACTTTCCACTTCTGCAAATGAACCCATCCCCCACTAACTTAGAACACTTTTTCTAAAATTGGGTCTCAATCGTTGTCGGCGGCCTATATGTCCCTGATAGAGGATATATTAGGCTTTTGAAAGTTGCAATAAATTTTTGTTTTTTTTTTGTTCCGAACTTTTGCCAGCCTAACAAAGTTCAATAACAGCTGCAAAATAGACACTTGCGGCGAAATCCAACAAAATTAAAACAGCTTAAAATTGATCCAATCAAACTTAAAAAATAATCCCATTTAAAGTTTAAAGTAACAAGCAATGAACTTAGGAAATGTCCCTCCTCCTGGTGGAGGCCGAATCAGGGAACTGGAGAATTCAAACAGGTATCTTCACAATAAGCTGAAATGGAACAGCTAGGCAAACATCTGCAAACCAAAAATCCAAAGGCTGCAGGAAGCAAGTCACCAAGTGTGAAGTTTTCGAATGATAAATCTACCGAATAGGATCATATAAAGTCAAAACGTCCTCCACTAATTATGGTTTCCGGAGATATATAATTTCCTACCCTGCAAGCGCCTTTAAAAAAAGTTGTAAAAAATTGCCAATATTAAAATTTTAAACAATGGTTTTTGCAAAGTTTAAAATAGAAGACTGTAGAGCAATCAGTAACATGATTACGACATCGCAAATCGTATGGCATAGTTATGAAAACAAACAGTTGAGACCAATTAAAGCTATAGTCAAGAACCTTCACCACTCCTATGAATCCGACAAAATTGTAGCTCATTGGTTGGAATGAGTGCAACTAATAAATTTCAGTGGGGTACAAAAAATCACTCGATATGCTAATGATAACGTTCGAGTATTCCGAATACGTCATTTATAGTTACGTAACAGTAACATGCTTACGACACCGCAAATCGTATGTCATAGTTATTAAAACAAACAGTTGAGACCAATATTTTCCTACTATGGGCTGGGCAATGACATAACAAGTGCTCGATTGTCTCCTCCTCATCGGCATTTCCACAGCTTCTACAGAAGTCCCAGGAGTTCAACCCTATCCTCGCGGCATGTCTCCCTATTGTGCAGTGGCCTCTGAGGGCTCCCACAATAACAGCTATCTGATCTCTCTTGTGCTGGAGAAGAGTTATTGTTCTTTTGAGTTTGTATTTTGGCCAGGTGAGTCTTGAGATTCTGCACGTACCAAGGTTGCACCATCTATTGTTTGCTATACCTATTATCTCTGTCGAGATATGTAGTTTAAATGTAGCCATGGGTATACCTACTGTGGCCTTCCCTGGAAGGATATCAGCAGTGGTACCCTTTCTGGCTAGTTTATCCGCTTCACAATTTCCCTGTATATTTTGGTGACCAGGCATTCAGATGAGATGTATAACGTAGAGATTTACGGCACTCCGTTGTGGTTTTAGTGTTTGAGCTGAAGGAGTTCGGCGCTTTCAGGGCAGCTTGACTGTCCGAGAAGATAAACACATTTTCTTATGTGTGTGAGAATAGCCTAAGGAGATGCGTAGCTTTCTAAATAGCTAGCATCTCCGCCTGATAAACTCTACAATGATCGGGAAGTCTAAAGGATTCTCTAATCCCCAGATCTGGTGAAAATACACCTCCTTCTCCCACCTTAGCCACTGCGGTCTAGCACAGGGCAACTGACCTCTCATCATCGCATGCAATGATTTTTATGCCATCCAGCATCAGAACATTTTGGTGCCGGGCTGGGTTCTCTAGCATAACTTCGAGCGCCACTTTAGCCAACGCCCTCGTGACTTACTTCCACTGGTGACGTGGGATTCTTCCCGCTTCGTCATTTTTATCTATGACTCCTAGAATTGTGTGCACCTTATCTGTCTCCGCGAACGATTTAAGCCATGGGGTGCCACTGGTCTTGGCTCTCTTAGGCACTGCCCGTACACTTTCCTCCATGGATCGCTGTCTCTTGTTGGCGTTGTTCCCTCCATACAATTTTATATCGAAATCCGGTACCACCGCTTTGGCCCATTCGATGTCTTTCTTTTGGAAGTCTGGTCTTCCTTAATAGGAGCAGTAGCATGTCGCTTGAGTATGTGACATGTTACGCTACGGTCAGCATTGTTAACTTTCTTCGGGTCGGGTCGAACGAAGTTTTTGGCCCGTCCACTCACTATCTTGCCGTCCTTGGGCAGACTACTAGCAGAGGGACCAATCGCAATACGCTGGTTGGTCGCCAGGCCTACCTACGCTCTTCGAGGAGCTAGAACTCAGTTGTGATGTAGATCTAGCGCGCATTTCGGTACTTGTTGTACCTTCCGGTTGTTTTTTGGGAGTACCGGACTCCCCTTTCTTCGGTGCTGAAGACTTGTTGTTTTTTTTTCCTATTTTTATTTAAATTTTGCAGAGATTCGCAATACCCAGGTAAGGCATTTCTTAGAACAGACGGTCGCCACTTGTCTGAGCTTTCCGTTAGAGACTGGAATATTTTTGGTAAACTTGGGCCTCCAGCCAGACTGGCCCTCGGCACGGGTCGAGTTACACCTTGGTCCAGCCCAGGTATGAGATGAGTGATGGAAGGAGAGAGATGATTAATAGGAGTGGGTAGGTGAGGGTTTGTATGAGTCTATACTTTATCAGACGATCCCATAAGCGCCTCGACATCCCTGTAATACGTTTACAGGACCCGCTTGCTGTTGGGACTGCTTATTAGCGAAAAGGAATACTAATCGCATATTCACAGTTGGCCTCAATTGAGGTCGTTCGCTATCCGCAACCTGCGACCCGACCGGTGGCCTCAGCCTGGCCACCCAAGAAACCATCTCACCAGTTTCTTGGATTCATCGATCCATAGCATACCCATTTTCAAAGAAAAACGTACCACAAACCTTTATTCTCCAGAAATATGTAAACTAATCGCAGAAAAGCGAAAAAACATAACCAAACATTAACAAGAAAAACGTTAACTTCGGTTGAACCGAAGCTCTAATACCATTCACACAAACTTTTAAATAGTATTGTAAATCATAAAAGTGGGGGTTTAAATTGGGGCTATCCCAAAAAGTAGATGTGTATGAAGAGATGTAGTAGATGTGTAATAGAGCATTGCGCAAACGCATTCGAAATGACAAACGAAGCGTTTCTACATTCAAAGTGCAACAAAGAGCAAATGCTCATTCATACAAAAATATGATAAACAGCACACTAGCCTCATACATATGAATAAGACTGCTGCTCTCATTTTAAATGCAGAGAAATGAGAGAGCACAACGTACGAAAACCATCAAATTCGAATTGTGCTCTATACTCATTTCAATGCCTGTCTCAGTTCAGTCTTCACATTGTGTAAGATGCCGCCATATCGAATTTCATGTTTATATTGACCTTTTCCATACAAATGCATCATAGTGAGCCCATTTGTATATGTATATGAAGCGATTGTCCACTAAAATCCACCTAATCAAATTTGAAGCTAAAACATAAAATTGCACGATGGGTTTGTATGGGGGCTACCCCAAAAAGTGGGCGCGCCACGCCCATTAGTCTATATATGCTATATATAATATTGACTTTAATAAAGAAGTTTTTCTTACAAAAACACAAAAGTGGGCAGTAGGTTTGTATGGGGGCTACCCCAAATAGTGGGCGGTTCCCACCCATTAATGTATATGTCAAGCATCCGTAAACTAGAAGTTACCATATCAATTATTAAGTTGATATTGACTACAATAAAAAGTTTTTCCTACAAAAATTCAAAAGTGGGCGTAGGGTTTGTATGGGGGCTACCCCAAAAAGTGGGCGTAGCGGGTCAATCTTGATACTCTTGATAGTATTAAAAATGATCCCCAAAAAATGAGCAACAACATACAGGCGGACAGACAGACGGACATGGGTAGATCGACTCGTCTCGTCGAGCTGAGTAAGAATATATATACTTTATGGGGTCTACGATGCCTCCTTTAATGCGTTACAAACTTTCAGACAAACTGATAATACCATTTCACACTATGTGTGAATGGTATAAAAAGTGAGATCGTTAGTAATAATCTAACCTCACTTTTAAGTTATCATACAATAAACTAGTCCTTGTGGAAGTACACAAGAAACATAGAAAGGCGTATTTTGCAATCTGCCCCAATAAGAATTACAAACAATGAATGGGCTGGAATGTATTGTAAAACAGCAAATGCATTCTCTGAATACATGACAGAAGTTTTTGAAATTTCTGAGGAGAACATTGATAACTTCGAAGTCGCAGAAAAAACTCTACATTGCAAACGTATAGCAGAAAAGAAAAGAAGTCCTAAATATTTTTGAAAAAATCGAAAAAGTTTCCAAAATATTCAAATTTTACATTTTAAGCATTATTTTTTTTTTTTTTTTGATATACCATAACCATCGTTCTTTTGAATGTTCTTTAGATGTTCTTTCATGAAAAATTATTAATCTAAAAAAAATTATAAAATGACAATTTTTATTAACAAGAATTTTTTAATTCTTTAAATAAATAAAAGAGTATATCTTAGATTTTTTTCAAAAAATTCATGAACATTCTCTATAATGCCCTTAAAAATTTAAGACCAAGACAAAGATGCTATCTTTAATAGTTTTTGAGAAAAAAAATATTTAGTAGAGCTATGTAGTACTTTTTCAGTACTACAAAAATAAATGAATGTATAAAATCAGAACACGTAGCGCCATCTATGGTAGTATGATCTAAAATATTTTAATTTTATAATTTTTTCGTGAAGTGTAACAGAAAGCTCAATTGCTAGAAATGGTAAAAAAGATTGTTGGTAGCAGTAAATATCACCGACACACAAACAATTCGAATGAACAATTGAAATTAGACCAAGAAGAAGCATTTATAAGCCATCGATAATGTTTATTTTAGAGAATTTTAACTCAGTTATCTACTGCTTTTCATTATAGCTGTATGACACACTATTACTATGAGCATTGTTTTGGGATTTTAAAAACGACAGAGTTTGCGGAAGGGAAAGCTATATATACTACATATAGCAACATTTTTCACATTGAGTCGTATAGGTCACACTTGACTTTTGTTTATGTTTCTATTAAAATATACAGAATCAATAGATAAAAGCATTTTAAATATGCATGCGTTGAGTATATTCACCATTTGCGCATGACATGCCAAAGCATAATCTGGTCACCCTAACGCGCTTGTTTATATTTTTTACGCTGCTTTGTACAATTTTGTTTAAAATAAAAAAAATGATTTTTTCGACAAATTAATTGTTTACATTCACGTACATTATGTAATCATACTATAGTGACATCAAAAAAGCCAGAGTGAATCCAAGAAATTGTGCGATTAATTTTAAACATCATTTTAAAATTTTTTAATAAACCTTCTGGCAGCGGAGCGCCAATTATAACAACTACAAAACACCTGTGTGCTAGAAAGTGACAGACTGCTAACAGCTGTCTATAAAATCAGCTACTATAAAATCTACTACAAAACATTGCATACTTTTTGCATTTAATTTGACGATATATTAAAGTGACCAGTTCTGCCGATTACTTAATATTTTCATTATACATATATATATATTTTTTTTTGCTTGTGGTAAAATATTATTAAATATACTGCTGTGTTGCTACACCAAGTGCCCTAACAATAAGGAGTAGTAACTCCAATTTTCGTTTTGTGTGCTGTTGGCTATGTTGGCTACGAAGCTGTTCACATTAAATGTGCTGGCCTAAATGGCTCGATTTACGATCGACTTACTAATCTGGACATGGAAAAACCAGGGGTCTTACGTTGGTCTTGTCCTCGATGCATTCGACTTGTAGGTAATTTTAGCCGAATGTTTAACACTGTTCGAAATAGTGTTTCGTAGATAAATAGAACTGTTAAACAACTCTCAAATGAGTTTGATAAAAATAGGAAATTGTTTAGTGACTATGATTTTCAACAATCGCCCAGAAGGAAGAAGTCCAAATTTATGGCTTTGCCAGCAAATAGTTTGGCTGCTCCTTCAGAGTCGCCGTTAATAATTTTATCAACGCCTGAACTAGCATTTAATTCAACTGATTCCTCAATGCAAGTTGTAAATTCTGCGGCTACAACACTAACGGAATCAACCGTACATAAAAAAGCGCTGTCAGAGGAACCAGCGGCGCCAGTGTTACCGGCTCCACTTGATCTTGCCAATGATCCTGTTGTTACACGTAATATGGAACACAGAACTAAATTTACCAAAATTTTGAATACGGTAGTGCCGCGCAAACATATTTTTGTTTCTCGCTTTTCTGAACCAACAAATTCGGAAGATATTTTGGAATGGATAACTTTCAAAAGCTGCATTACTCCGGTGCAGAAATTTTCATTCAATTATTTAAGGAACATCGCGTCATTTAATCTGAGTGTTCCGGTTGAATTTTTCGACCTCATCTGCAGTGCTAGTTTTTGGCCAGATTTTACACTGGTTAAGGAATATGCACAAAAAAAAAACCGACACAACACAACTCAACACAACCAACTGCAGTTTTACCTCAACAGCCGGCCGGAACCTCTACATCTACATCTACATCTAATACTCTTAATTTAAATTAAATTGTCCTCTTATAATTAATTATCAAAATGTAAGAAGCTTAAAAAGCAAATTAATTAATTTACATCTTAAAAGTACTGGTATTGATGCTGATATTCTTGTATTTACCGAGACTTGATACTATTTTAAACTCTGAAATATCATCTGATAATTTTTCAATTTTCCGCAAGGATCGACTCACATGTAAAGGTGGTGGAGTATTTATTGCTTTGTTTGCGAAATGTACCTTGGAGATTTTTCAACAGATATTGAATTTATATGTGTTGTTATCCGATTTTTGAGCTGCAGATAATTTATTACTTGTTCATACATTCCGCCTGCATCTGATGATAGCGTTTACCAGTCACACGTTTCTGCAATTCAGTGCAGTTATAATTCCTTAAACTCTAACGATTACCTTATCGTTATGTGGGATTTTAACCCTCCCAGAGTGGCCTGGATTAATTGTGAAAAATCCTCGATTCCATCAGCGCATTTACAATTTTTTGACAATATTTTTAATCTGTCACTGCATCAAATTAATATCATATTTAACTGCTCTAATAGATTGCTTGACCTTATATTTGTGGATAGAACTTTAGATGTTTTTGTCACTCGAACTTTTCCAGTTTCCAATCCTGAGGATAAATACCACCCAACTCCAATTTGTTTGCACAATTTTTTCAATCAGTTTACTCGTCTACTAGATACCCCCTTTATGGTCATGCGCATAATATACCAATCCCTACTATCTCTAAAGATTCGCTACTTAAACATTTACGTCTAATCAAAATTAACTATTCTTGTGGTCCTGATAATGTTCCTTCAGCTGTACTTAAAAAATGTGCATTTTCACTTTGTGATCCTTTACTACACCTTTTTCAACTATCTCTTTTAGAATGTACAGTATCTAAAATTTGGAAGGAATCTTTCATAATTCCTCTCCATAAAAAAGGCTGTAAATCGGATATATCTAATTATAGAGGTGTTCCAAAGTTATGCGCAATTCCTAAACTTTTTGAAAAGGTAATTACCGATCAACTACAATTTTACTGTAATCCTCTTTTGTTATTTACACCGATTTTAGAAAGGCGTTTGATTGTGTTAATCATCAGATTTTGGTTTACAAATTTGAATGGTTAGGTTTTCGTCCAACTTTAGTCAAATGGATCTCATCGTATTTGGATTCCCGTTCACAATGTGTAGTATTTGATAACACCTTATCTCACAGAATTGATATCTTTTCAGGTGTACCTCAGGGTAGTCACCTTGGACCCCTTATCGAAAGCTCTGCACTGGTGCGTGTGACCCAAAACTTTTGTTTTCTAATCACATTGATATTATTTGTAATAAGGCAATGGGTTTGCTTGGCTTTATCAAACGATGGTCGAAGGAATTTAATGATACATACGTTGTATTTGGAAACCGCAATACTCAGTTTATAATGTACAGTTAGAATCTGTTCAAAATCAGTTTCTTATTTTTGCTTTGCGTAATTTGGGATGGATTCCTAGTATAAATTTACCGCCTTATACACATCGATTAAACTTAATCAATCTGCCTACACTAGAAAAAGGTAGAAATATACTTGGTGCTTTATTCATCCAGAAACTTATCTCCGGTCATATTTATTCACACTATTAATTCGAGCAATTAAATTTCTCTATTCCTTCAAGAATTACTAGAAACTTCTCATTGTTCCACCTGTACACGTGTACAACTAATTATGCATGCAACGATCCGTTTCGCGTATTATGTTCTACATGTAACATATTTTTTAACTTCAATTTAATCTCTCCAGGTGTCCCTATAAATTCTGTTCGTAGTGCATTAAATAATTTTAACTTATAATTTTTAATTTAATTATTTTGTTAAGTACTATAAGCAACATCTTTATGTTAATATGTTAGTTGTTAAATTAATAAATAAATAAATAAATTGTCTTTTGCATTATTCATTCTTGCTCTTTTTTATAGTTTTATTGTGCACTAATTTGATTTTTGTGTAAAGACCGCACGAATAAATAATTCAAAACACCATAAAAATATAGATAAATACACTATATTTGCCGAACTTTTGGTACTTTGCCATTTTTGAGTCCAAAGTTGTCTCATCTTTCACATAGATGCTCATATATATATGGTATTTTTCCTCATTATTGTCCTCTTGGTTTTCGTTTAAATTTTTGATGAAACTACTCGCACCTGTAGAATTTTTTTTCTTTGTCTATTTTCTGATATGCTCTAACAAAAATGAAGGGAAAACAATATGCTCATAGTATTCGTGTCCCATACGTCCATTATCTTTGTTTCTTTATACACAAAAAAAGTAAACTAAATTTATTTGTTAAGTTAATTTCTGCGTTTTTTTTTTTATTTAAAAATTGTCCCCGAATTGTGTCCACTTTCACTGAAAAATGTCTCCGAAATTGGGCTAATTTCTCCGCAATTTTGACCGAATGTTCCCGAATGCTGCAAAAGTGAGATAGTCACACTAAATATAGGAATAACAAGTCTTCAGTAAACAGCGCATTTAAATGGGGCACGAAATAACGGCTAAACGCGCACGCCGTTGACGGTAACGTTCCCGCATTTCTCATTGTTAAATAAGTAAGAACCAATGATACAACCGCCCCATAAAGCGCACCAAACGGGATTTATTGTGGGATTTATTGTGGAGTGTGGTGCCTCGAGAATCTCGAGAATTTTCTTCACTCCAAATGCGGGAATTTTCCTTATTGATATGACCCTTGAGGCAAAAAAGGGAATCATCACTGAACAGAATATTGCGATAAAACAGTGCGTTGTCTTCCAGTTAATTTTCTTTCCATTTACCGAACGTACGGCGTAATCGATGGCTTTATTTGTTGCACCAGCTGGACTTTAAAGGTCGTATGCAAACGAAAAAGGGGATGGTTGTGGGGCATTTGGGGACATTTAAGACATTTTGGGGGAGATTTAGGGACACTTGGGAGGGCGTTTGGAGGGACATTTAGTAGAACGGTTGGGGGACATTTGTTGGGCATTTAGGGGGATGGTTGGCGTGGTCGTTTAGGGGGACATTTAGAGGGTTGATTGGGATATGTTTAGGGGGATGATTGGGGGCATTTAAAACGATTGGAGGGCATTTGGTGGGATGGTTAGGTGGGACGTTTGAAGGTAAATTTTGGAGGACGTTTGGTGGTCAATTTAGTGAGAAGGAGGGCAGGGGCATATTTATGTAAAATGTTTATTTAAACTATAAACTACATTTAACCCTACTCAGGAGGTCATGGGCGGAGGGGAAAGGGGGATAAGGAAACATGGTGGATGGGCAGGTGGTGAGGGTGACAGTGATGGAAAGGAGGAAGGAGGGGCAGGGGCAGATTTATATAAAATGCTTATTTTCATAACTTTATTTTACAAAAATATTAATTACAATTTTATTACCATTTCTTCGTCTATATTTTTACGTAAGATTTGTTTATTTATTTAATTACTCTCAAACGTTGTTAATTTATTTCATTGCGCCTGTTATTTAATAAATAATATATAACGAAAGGAACTTCGTTACATTCTGGTGTCCCACGACACCTCTATCTTTTTATTTTAAGTTTAATCTTTTTAGTAATACCTGCCACAACTGTCAAAGAAGTTTTTATTTTTTTATATAAAACTTATATTTATTTAATATTTCTTTTATAAAGGACAAATTAAATTAAATCCCTTTCTAAGTTCTCCGTTCGAATATACCACGGGGCGCCAAAGAGGTTGCGGGGTCGTTTGCTTGGAGGACTCTTATCCTAAAAAGGTGTGACCGAGCAGTAATGGCAGAATGTTTACTTTGTGCACAAGCGACCGCTTGTTTTTTCCGTTGAGGAGCGAGCCCAGTTTACGTATCCTGCCGCTAAGGGATTTCACGATTCTTCTGATGTGGGCCTGGAAGCTGAGCCTCCTATCCAGATTTACCCCCAGGTAATCGTGGTGAACCTGGAGATAGACTCGTGGGCAATAATCCATGCACAGGGAGTAGCTCGCGCTAACATTTATATCGATGCTCCAGCGTTTTGTCCATTGCCCAAAATCGAGAAGATCGGTAGCATTGTGGACATTTGTCCCTGAGCAGGATGGCTTTATCGTCAGCAAAAGCAATCATGAGGTCCTGAAGGTCATCAATAGGAATATAAGAGCCTGTGGGAATGTCGCTGGTGAATAGCGAGTAAAGCGTTGGCCCCAATACGCTTCCTTATGGCACACCAGCATTGATTGCGCTCATTGTTGACTCCGCTCCATCCAGCACAACGGAGATAGTTATGTCGGTCAGGTATCTCTGCACCAATAAGAACAACTGAGGCGGCAGTAGTTAGTTTGTATAGGAGTCCATCATGCCACACTCTATCAAAGGCCTGCCTTATATCCAGATAAGCAGCACCACGTACTCCTTGGTCTGTTATCCTTCAAGAATAAAGTTAATCATATTAAACTGTTCCGGCGTATCGCTGGATTTGCGGAAGCCAAAATGAAAGGGTGGTATCCTTCTTACCTTCTCGATTGCAAGTAGTCTTGTTAGGAGACATCTCTCAAAGAACTTTGATATGGTGGACAGCAAACGATTCTAATGCCGATGGGCTTTTGTCAGTCTTGTGAATCATACAGATCCCTGCGTTCTTCCATTGTGATGGAATGTGACCTATTCTCAGCGCCGCGTTGAAAATGCGGACCAGGAATTTCACCGCTTTGGCCATCAAAGCCTTGAGCGTGATATTGTCAAGCCCATCCTCGCCTGGAGCCTTCTTTTAAATGCGGCGGAATTGGGGATGTTATTCTTCATCAGTATCAGCGCGTCGATAGCTGGGTTAAGTCTGTTTTGCGGCCTCAGTTCTTGCGTTGGGTTTTAGCAGGGTAGCTTCGTGTACCTTATTAAAGAAGATCGTATGTGCATCTTCTATGTCCATTGGTTGAAGGATCCCGATGTGAAGATCGAGGGATTCTTTCAACTCCCGGCGAAATGTGGCCATGTTTGCACCCGGTGGCAGCTTTCGTCTCTTCGGAGTCCTTATTTTCGGGGCGTAGTAACCAATAGGAGCAGGTGGTCTGAGGAGTGCTGGTACTCAGCCAGAATTTCAACTCTTTAGCTAGGAAGCCACTGAAGATACAGAAATCGATGGCGATTGTGGATATCGTATCCATGTACAAAAATTGAGACACCAGGCCGAAGCCAGGTCTCAGTAACGAGCATGAGGTCAATTTTATGTTGAACAGTTTCAGCTCCTCAACATACCCTGATAGCCCCCGGGCATTCCACAATCCAAGTCTGAGTGGACGGGGCATTTTTTGTATTCATTCATGAGTTTCATAGTCCTTTAGTTCCTTAAACATTGATTGGAGTGTGCCAACTTTTGCCATAAGGGCCTCTATTGCAGCCTCCAATCTGCTACAGCTGTCCGGAAATTGTGTATGATGCGGCTCTCGGTTGCTTACAGTATCAGGCCTCGGAGGATTTATCTGCAATCCTGCGAGCAGTGAATTCGAATACAAAGTGTCCCCCCTTACCATCGCTGCTGGGACGTAGCTCAGTCCTCCTAATGGATACCTCATTCGGGTTACCACGCGCCCCAGTTGGGACACTGGGTTTTAAGCTGATTCTTTTCGACTTAAATACTCAGCAGTTCTTATTCCAAGCAACACAATTAATGCAGCAAAGATCCTGCGCGACCGTACATTGGGTGGTGGCATGGTTTTGTCCACATTTGCCACAAACCTGCTGTCTGAGGCAGTATTTTTTGGCGTTTCCAAATCTAAAGCAACTATAGCATTGTTGTTAGGCACTTTAGCGAGGTTGATGAAGAAGAGATTGTTTTGTACAATCTTTTCGATTCTGTTCCATTTGCGGTGGTGATTATCATGCGCGGTCTGGGATTATACACCTCATTATGACAATTGGCACGGAAGGCCTCATTGATGGTGGTGTGGGGTTGTTGCTGGCCAGGCTACGAACCAATATCCTGGAGGCTTTGTCCTTATTCAGCTGCAACGTCTAATGCTTAGCGCCGCACTCCTTTAGATATTCAACTAAACTAAGAAACGAATCAGAATCCTTAGTAAAGATCCTGACACTGTCATTTCTCAGAGCTTTGAGCATGAAACTATTCGGGCCAGTGGCCAGAGCCAGCTCTTGATCCGTTTGGTGCACATTATTCATATCTTCGATGTTAATAGGGTGCGGTTTTCTGGTTCTGCATGTGGTTTTAGTAACAATTGCGGTAGCTGCGGTAGTTATGGGGCCATATTGGGAGAGAGTGTAAATTGAAAACACACTATTAAAAACACAAAACGATACATGGACAAAAAGTAATAGAGAAAAAGTAGATACACCGGCGAAACACTTTAAATTAGTATTTACAAATGAAATGGACAATCAAAGCATTGAATTACCGAATAAAATAAATACTTCCCCTTGTGTAATAATATTCACTACTAACACTATCTCAGAAATAAAGAATCAAATTAGAACTTTAAAGAATAAAAAGGCGGGATATGATCTTATATCAAGTAAAATAATCAAAGATCTACCAGATGTAGCAACTACATACATCAGAAACATTCTCAACGGGGCAGTAAGCCAAACTTATTTTCTGCTCCAGGTATGGAAAGTTGCTCAAATTATTGCCATACCCAAACATAATAAACATTCAACAAAAACCAGTTCATACAGGCCAATAAGTCTACTACCTGTATTATCCAAAATATTTGATAATATATTTTTTGATAGATTAGAACCAATATTGACACAACAGCATCTTATTCAACAAATTCAACAAATACACAGTCATGCATAAGATACTAGATGACTTTAATACAATAAAATACTGCATAGCTGTCCGCTTGGACATTGCCAAAGCAATTGATAAAGAGTGGCACAAAGGATTCCTACGTAAACTACAAAGTTGTATTCCGAACCAGTTTTACAAACTTCTGCAAAGTTATATATGCGACAGACCCTTTTATTTGAAATCCGATGATAAATATTCTGATGTATTGAAAATGACAGCGGGTGTACCTAAAGGCAGCGTTCTAGAACCATTTCTATATCTTACATATACAGCAGACTTACCGACACTTACAGATAATGATCGCAACTTGTCAGACGATACAGTATTATTATTTTCCAACAATGACGAAAAAAAAAAATAACATATGAACTCCAAACAATGCTAAACAACACAATTTACTGGTTTTAAAAATAAGGCATAGAGGTGAATCAAGATAAAACAGTCAAAGTTATATATAAATAGAAGAATTAAAAATGTTCACATCAAAACAAAAAATATAGGAATACAAATCAAACCTTATGCACAATATTAAGGAATAGTCATAAATTCTAAATTAACACATTAAAATTAAAAGAAATGAAATAAGAAGTAAATTAAAACATCTAAATTGGCTACTTGGAAGAAAATCTAAATTATCGCTTTACAATAAACTCGGAATATATAAAACAATAATAGTGCCGATATGGAAATATGACATAGGGAACTACAAGCAAGACAAATTTGCAGCTAATACAAAGGATTGAATCAAAAATGTTAAGGACAATATCTAATGCTGATTGATATATTACGAATTTACACATGCATCCATACATCTCTGTTTACTAACAGTTGAGGAAACTATGAGGCACACTTACATTGACTATATAAATCGACTCTTGGTGCAAATAAACCAAGACATGAGACGGCTGACTCTAATAGAAAGCTCAACACGAAGAAGACTGAAGCGGCTTGATCCTACAAACTTAATACATCGATACTTATAAGTATATAAATATTAATAAATGTTTATTAGTTTTTGTCTACATGATCTATTTGCTAGTAGTAACTCTATGCAAATGAACGATGTAATATTCCGCGAAGAGTGGGCGGTTTCATGTATTAAGATTACATACAACTACCAATGTAAATGCTTATATGCACAAACATACACTACACTTAGAGTTGAGCGATATTTAACTATCTGTGATTCAATCATGGCGACTGAAAAATCACTGATATCAGTTGCTACTCGATATTGTAAATATAAGTGATTTGTTTTATACTAGTGCCACTGTGATTCACGGCGTATAAGTAATGTATCATGCATGTAGTGATAGCAGTAGAGTTGAGCGATATTTAACTACCTGTGATACAATCACGGCGACTGAAAAATCACTAATATCAGTTGCTACTTGATATTGTAAATGTCAGTGATTGAATATCATTTATTTATTATTAGTGCCACTGTGATTCTCGGCGTATGAGTAATATATCATGCATGTAGAGTGAGCAGCACAAAATGTATCAACGTATCAAGTTGATGATATGCATGTTATATTATTGATACGCCGTGAATTACAATTTCAAGTGGCAACTGATATTAGAGATTTTCAGTCACCGTGATTGAATCACTGACTATCGCTCAACTGATATATTGTATCAATATCAAGTGCCAACTGATATTAGTGATTTTCAGTCGCCGCGATTGAATCACTGACTATCGCTCATCTGATATATTAAATCAATATCAAGTGGCAACTGATATTAGCTCGTCGATATCGGCATCGATAATGCTTCAGGAGTCTGTCGTGCTTCATACAGATGCGGTGTGTGGTGATGTTGTTAATCCGATTTAGAAGTTCGAACAAGGCCAGCTCCCGATCTAGCAACTGCCGAGCTTCTTCGTCCATCCTCCTGCCATCACCCAGTGCTTCTGTCTTTGTAGTTTGCTCAGTGTTCAAATTTTTGTAGCGACATATAAGTAATGAAAAAATAATTAGCGTTTAAGTAAACGGTGAAAAAATGTACCTGAAAGTTTTCTCGGAAAGTAGAACAGTTCAAAGGCGCACATAAATATTATTGTATAAATAGTGATTTTCAAATGTTAAAAAATATAGAGATTATTATAGTTTTGAGTTGAATAGTAGTGCCAGGACGACATAATCGCCAACGAATCAACGAAGCTCAAATGCAAAAAAGTTGTGGAACGGCTACATAGTGTGCTTATAACACTCTTAATTCTTGTTTCATTTGTTCAATTTGTCTTCCAAAAATCTTTATTTCACAAAATTATTATGGGTACTTATGCAATTGATTTTCAAACAGGTTTTGTGAGAGCATCAAAATTGTTTTGTTTTAAGAATTAAATCAGTAATTGCAACACTGAATAGCATAATTTTAAATTAGAGTAAACGATACCTCCGGTAGAACCGAAGCTTATATACTCTTCACAAACATCTATCAAATTACTTTTATGTCTTTTAATGCTCTAGTAATAATCTAACGCCCTCATTCCACAAAGTGGGTGTTTAGTATGCCAATGGAAACAACCATACCGAATTTCAAATTGATGTTGACTGTAATAAAAATGTTTTTCTTACAAAAACGGAAAAATTGGCGGTGGGTTTGTAAGGGGGTATCCCTAAATGTGGCATGGTAAATGTGATAACGTGCTTAAACTATTCAACTAGTTTTGATTGATACAGGGATAAGACGGGGTACTCAAATAAAATTTTTTTTGACATGTTTTAGGGCAGCTTTCATGATCTGCCTATAACTTTACCGCTCATATTTTTCAGGCGATATGCTAGTTTTCAATGTCACGACTCTTATTAAGCCTATAACCGTATCGCCGAGTTCGGCGAACAAAGCAAAATGAAAACAAACAAAATTGAAATTTTGTATTAAAATTTTAAATGCAAACGTGCACATTATATTCATAGATTGGCTCGGATTTTTCTACAGCGTGTGATGTCGTGACATGCACTGCTCAATATTATTCCGCCTATAAGATATTTTGCCGTTTCGTATTTTCTTATGTATCGGAAAGTCGTGAGAACGGCCCTTAATAGTATTGCAAAATGTTTTTTTTTTGGCAATCCAATACATATTTATACAAGGTGTCCCGTAAACTTTCGCAGTGCATCCATAGATGCATTAGTTTTTAACTCGTATTTCTAAGAAACGGTACCAATTAGGCAAATGGCGTATGAATGAGTAAACACTGTACCTCTACACTTCATCTAAACTTAGTAACAAACTAAATAATTAGAAGTTTTCTATGGTTTGTAACAAACAAAACTTTAGATATTGAATCTACATTAAAAAAAAAAATTCTGATTCGTAAAATGGGTATTATTGCGTTTTGAAAAAAGGGCGATATGCTGCCGTATACTGTACATTCGAACATTTATTCGCTGCAACAAACACCAACTACACACGTTTGGGGAGGTTTTCCCGGACCTGGTTCTTCTAACTTACGTTCGGAGACCTCTCTGATGCCGTCCACCATGTGGAGCTTTGTTGTTCATCCATTTCTCTCGAACACTCTCAAAGATGCTGTTTCCAATGGTGTCGGGTTCCGTGTTGCTGCACCATACAGCAGCAGGACCAGGATTATCAATGCCTTATAGATTTTTATCTTCGTACTTCGAGATAAGTTTGCTTGCTAAGCCCAAAGTAGCAGCGGTTAGCAAGCGTGATTCTTCGTCTGATCTCCAGGTTGACGTTGTTGTTACTGGTCCTGTTCCCAAATAGTTTTTCACAACATTGAAGTTGAAATTCTCCATGCTTACAGATCGTTCAGGCCTTCATCTTTCCTCGTTTACCGCTAGACCCATGAGACGTGACTTTAACTCAATCTTCAAGATCGTCCCGCTGACTCGCCGTTTGTTCGTGCCGATAATGTCAATGGCATGGGTAACTTATCCGAGGTTTCATCTATATCATCACTAGTAAATATTTGTTTTGCGATGGCGGGAACCAAAGCGCACTAGTTGAGGGTAATGGGTTGCCTTCTCACCGATTAGATATGTGTCCTAACGGTCGTTTGTGAGCTGTTTGGGCCGTTTGCAAAATTATCGTTTTTGCCCATTCACAAGAGTATGACACTCAATAAGTTTCCACTTCTGCAAACAAAAACCAGAATACAATAAATATAGGAAACAAAAAAGGGATTATTTTTTACAAAAAAAAAAAGGAAGTAATACTCCCGGACCCTTAATATACACATGTTCATAAGGTGTTATCCACTTTAAATTGCCATCATAAATATTATATATTTACCACTGCACGAAACCGAGAATTATCCAACATTTTCCATGTCCACTGTCTCGGAGGACATGAAGATTATCCGAGGGTTTATGCAAATATAAGTATAAAATATTTTAACAATTTTATCAAAAATAACAAATGTAACAACAACGAAAAATAACCGAAAGTTTTTTTAATGCTTTATTCTAATTTTATTCTGTACATAGGCTTAAATCCAGTCTTATACTATGGTTGCAACATATCAACTTTATTATTACTCATTAACTACCAAAACAAAAAACGAAAATTTAAAATGGAACAAAAAGTAACTAAATTTAAACATCTTCTTTAAAAAGTCAAAATGCTAAAATAAAATTAATTAATATATCTTGAAGATCTTGCATTTCATATTAAAGACGTTATTGCACTTTGAATGCTTGTGCGGAACGGTTGGTTTGCGAACGAAATATTCTTCGTTGCTATGCGCATGATACATTAAGTATTGTATTGTACCATGCCTGCACATTTGTTATTGTTTTTTCTTTTTGTTTTAGGTTATATTTGTGTTTTTAAATTATTATTAAATTTATATCGTGTCCGTCCTTCCGTATCTATTGACACCCTCTGATCAAATCGATTTCGGAAAATACCAATTTATTCTTCAATCCATATGATAAATAGAGAATATGTGGTTGTGAATATCTGTCCGGCCTTGTCTGAGCGTTCAGCTCTCTATAGTCGCCGCAGACTCTCCAAGATAAATTTGACTTGCGAACGGCTGTGGTAAAGCGTATGGATTTGTTGATTTGTTTGTCTACATACACATATATAATTTTTTAGCATAAATTTGAATTCATCTTTTGGTGTGATATATTTTTTTGGCGTGAGATGACGTGGTTTATTAAACACTGGTGGACCTTTGGGGTCAATACATGTGTCGTAACCTTGCATGATGTATTGTTACCAAACTATGTTAGTTCTTGGAACTTAACCAATAGATTCTCGAAGCGATTTTTTATGTTGAATGTATGTGTTGTAACGCATCAATAGCTAATTTGGATGATGCTGGACCCGTGTGTATTACTTTTTGCTCCACATGTTTTTGTAGGTTTTGTTTTTTAGAAACATGCATCGGAATAGCTACGGTGGCAAGTGATCCGTTTGCCTCCGGCTTGCTTAGTTTTTTGATTTGAAATCGCGTGAAGAATTACATTTTTGAGCCTGTTCACCAAAGCGCTTCTGGCGATGTGTTGGCGACGTAATAATTTTTGTTGTTTGAATTTTTCAATGTGTATGATCGAAACGAGACCATTGTTTGTGAGACTCCAGAAGTGCTACCGTTTGTTCAAACATAGATATATGCTTCTCCAGTTGATTTTGGGACTCTTCTGCAACCGCATTGTTTTGACTTGAAGATGTTTGCTCCATCGCGTTTAGGCGCGTGACCTCCATTACTTCGTCAGTTATGACTGCAAGTCGTAATTTCGGGTTGGCTTTTTGCAAAGACTGCAAGTATGCCTCTGATGTCTACCGATAAGCGTTGTAGCTGATTTTATTAATTTGGTGTCATTTGTCACGCCAGTGCGCTGCAATTGTGTTAGTATATGGCTGTAGTATCTGCATGCGCGTGGTAAAACATGATATATCTGCTGCATTTTGCGCTACTCGTAGTTCCTTGCGCAGATGGTGACAATGTTCCGGGTGTATCGGTGTTATCTTCTATGCTTGCGTGAAAATTCATGAATCACCACTTGTATCACTATTAATTATCACTACTTAATTACACAATATTTTTAAGATATATTAATTATGCAATTTGGACGCGTGTTTGCGGTCATTGGAGCTAAAGCGGAAGAGAATGAAGAGTGCTGTCAAGTCAACTGTGCTGGCAGGTATCAGGTTGGTGCTACCAAGCTCTGTTGAAGTGATACCAAGATCGCTACAAGCCTTAAAGTAGCACTTAGTCAAAATACTAACAAGTACATACATATATACAAAGTTATCTAACACATCTGACCCCAACCTTATATACTATTTTCTCCCTTTGGTACTTGAACCAAGACAGAGTTTGATAAGTTGACAGTTCTCAGAATCTTAGGCAGTTCTATCTGTAATATTTTAATCCGATATATATCTGCTAACGAAATTAGAAAAAATATTGACAAAACTAAATCAAAGAAATCTCCCGGTTATGATATGATAACGATCGAGCAGTCTTCCATGATTGCAACCTTTGTAGACGGCATATTTCTAGTCTTTGCTCATAATGATTTATCTAGAGCTTCTGCAAATCTTCAAGGTATTACCTGGTTTAAAAAATGGACTATAAAAATTAACGAAAACTTGACCACCCAAGTAATTTTCACTGCAAAACCTGTTTTCATACCCATTCTCATAAAATTAACCTATGTTTACATACCCATTGAAAAATCGGCTAAATATTTAAGAATACAACAAACTATTTTTATATAAAACCTATTGGGACTTACAGTCTTCAGATATGGGGCACATAAGAAATATCAAATATTAACGGATTAATTAATTAATTAATTAAAAAACGTACCTACTTTCAAATTATTAGAAAGAAAACAAATATAAGAAAATCAATTCTTCTCATTCAAGTATATTTAAATCATTTTTCTTTTTTCATTATAGGGTGTTATGAGCCAATCTATAAATTGGGATATGCTAGAAACGCAATTTTATTCAGATGGCCAGTACCGTGAACGGCTGTCTAAAATGGTAACTGTAATAGACGATGCGTTTACTGCTGGACAAAGCTTTATCAAAAATTTCAACCAATCTCTCCATGAACTTAGAGAAGACATTAAAGATACGCGAAATATTCAACAGTTACAAAACTTTGATGAAAGGGACAAGTTTCACCTTGTAAAAAAAACTTTGGAAAGTAACTCTATATTTTTGAGTAAATTATCTCCAAACTTAAGCAAAACAATTGACAAAATTTCGTTACCTCTCAAGGAAAATCAAATCGTAAATAGTTTCATTAGACCTACTCAAACTAAAGATCCATCCACTGTTACGAACCTAATGAAATCCGTATTGCCAAAAGCAGCACAAAAAAGAAATGACAAAATTGACATTACAAAAACAAATTGGTGGGAAAGAGAAGCTTTGCAATTCATGCGCGGCATGATGGATGAGTGCACCCATTTAAAAAACTTCTCTGTTCCATTTGACACCTCTTTGATTATTGCCGTGTGTGCTAAGGAAGACGCTTACGTTCCTAGGGAAGGTTGTACAAGCCTAGAGGATATTTGGCCTGGCGTTGAAGTAAGATATCTGGATGCAGGTCATGTTAGCGCATATGTTTTACATCAAAAACTTTTCAGGTAAGAAATTAATACTTAACGAAAGTTTGTGTAGCTAAGCCGTTTACCTTTAGAAATAATTTTATAATTAAGATTTCTTTTTCTTACAGAAATTGCATTATTGAAGCATTCAATCGGGCAAAAAATAAGTATGATTTGGATAAAGGGGAGAATTTAAAATGTGACATAACATATCAACAACTTTTAAATAATTACGCTAAATTTGTATAGAATAAAGGAATAAATTTAATTTGGTGAAAGTGGAGCTGTCTATAAATATGATTATAATTTTTCCAATATATATTTCGAAGCCGAGGAAGTTCGAAAAACAAATTAAAAAAATTTAATTTCTGCAACTCCAATTTGATTGATTGAAAAGTGAATTTGGATGGCTTAGTAGCCTGGGGCCTAAAACGTGCACGTATTTTTAAGAAATCGACTTCTTTTCGGTTCATAAGAAATTCAGATCCGAACAGTCTCCGTCTTTTTCTCTAAAGTGCAGGGCTATCATACGTGTGATGTTTTACAGCTTTTCTTAGTTTACACAGCTTGTGCATAAGTCCATCACATTGAGGGATTGCGACAGTTTGCATAATACAAATAATAAAATCTTTCAGCAGTGCATATGGCCTCCTTCGTGATTACCCTAGAGCGGAAAGAGGCTATGCTTTTATTGCTGCCTGTTTTGCTTCGAAATCTTTACATATGGGTCAAAATTTGCCAAGTGATACCGCCAAAAATTTTATAGCTTTCGATTTTTGTGCAATTATTTTTAAATTGTAGTGTTAGTGGACCTCTATGAAATCTGTAAAAAAGGGAGACCTAGTATGAAGGGTTGTCAAGTTACAGGGGCCCGAAATTTTTTGCTCTTACTGCGCGCGGTGATTTTCAATTGATCATAAGAATTACAATTACTCAAATTTAATATTTTTATGGATGTTTTTTAAAGCATTTTTGACAAGTTTTTCAAAAATGATCTTGGTTTTTTTTTCTAAAAAAAAAATTAACCTAATTTTTTGAATTTTAAGAATATTTTTGTGTTTTTCTCCCAATGCGCCAATTTTGATTTTTTTTTTTTAAATAAAATATATCGAAAGCTTGACTTTTTTCCTACAAAAACATGTAAAACCGAAAATGGTATTGAAAGAAGGTTCATGCGCGTCACAAACCCGCAGCGTTATAAAGCGTTTCACAGTATTTATTTAAGTTACAATTACTATTTAAAATTAAAATATTAATATTTGATGCATTTAATTAAGTTTAAAACTATATTTTTTCTGTGTGATTCTCTGAATTTACAAGATCAATTTACAGTTTAATTTCCTACTTTCCTGGTTTTTTATCTTTAATATTTTAATGATGCGGAATATTCCCTTAAAATCAGAGTGGAATCAGCAGAACAGACAACGGAATGATACTCTTGAGTACCAGAAATAGAAAAGAGCAAAGCGAGTTTTAACTTCTTCTGCCCACGCTGCATGATCTTCCTTATTACTAAAAAATATAGTTATTTCAGTCAAGTTTTTTTTGACCATTGGAAGAGATCATCAGCAGTTAAAATAGCATTTTTAGATGATGCTTGTACACTTTCTCTTGGAGCAAGTCTTTTGATTGTCCCTCCGATACCATCACATGGTCCTTCTCCATGTGCAGTATGAAAAATGTACCAGTTACATGGAATACCAAAATCATGATCATGATGTATAAGATTTGTAAAATTATACTTATTTTTAAAATGCTGCGCTGTCCCATCTGTGAAGTAATAGAATTTTTTGGGTTCACAATTCTCTTTCAGAAAATTCGTTATAATTTTTTGAAATTGATAAAGAGCAAGAGCCACTGTATCGTGATTAAGACAATCTGACAAAACAACTAGACTGTGATATCTTACCTCATTGTCTTTCTTATAATAAATTACAGCAGTAAAAATTGTGACCTGCTTATTATTCCAGTGAAAGGATGCGTTTTGAACTATAAATGCGTAGTTCTCAGCAAAATCGCACAGAATAATAAATTCTCTCTCCTTTAAGCCATTTCTTAAATTTTTACGAAAAGACGATTGTTGTCTAGCTATAAAAGAATGAGATTTTAATTTAGGCAGACGCTCACAAAATCTATTTATTTTCTAAAACAGCATTTAAAAAATCTTTGAGTGGGCCTGTATTCACGATTCATATTCATCCAACTTGCAATCCGAAGTAGCATTAGCGCATACAATTTTTGTTAAAGCATCCTAAGTAAGTATCGGAGAATCAGTCATAACATAAGATTTACATTTTCGTGATAAACACATACGCTAACCGTGAGAGTGCCACTTGATCCAGCAAGTACGCAATTACGTGGTCTCAATTGTGAGAATTTTGAAAAGCTAATTTTAACTCTGAGTATTTATGTTGAAAACAGGAGTACAAATCAGACAGATTGCATAAAATTAATCTTTTCTTAACTTGTTCTCGCGACCCATAATTTAATTTAATTGAAACAAAATCTTTCATACGGCTATTTTCATCTTCATTATAGAAATTTATAGTTTTAAAAAAATATACTTTTAAACTTAAATAAATGCATAAAATATTAATATTTTACTTTCAAATAGTAATTGTAACTTAAATAAATACTGTGAAACGCTTTATAACGCTGAGGCTATTTGACGTAGCGTACTCACGCGGTTGAAACCTTCTAAAACTATATCAATTCTTTCAATCCCATTTTCGGTTTTACATATTTTTGTAGCAAAAATGTCAAGCTTTTGATATATTTTATTTAAAAAAAAAATCAAAATTGGCACATTAAGAAAAAAACACAAAATATTCTTAAAATTCAACAAAAATTAGTTTTTTTTTTTAGAAAAAACCAATAACATTATTGAAAAGCTTGTCAAAAATGCTTTAAAACACACCAAAAAAAAAAATTAAAATTGACTAATTGTAATGAAAGTTATGATTAATTGAAAATCACCGCGCGTAATAAAAGCAAAAAACTTCGGGAAACTTCAACACTTCCTTTTTTACAGATTTCATAGAGGTCCACTAACACTACAATTTAAAAATAATTGCACAAAAATCGAAAGCTATAAAATTTTTGGCGGTATCACATGGCAAATTTTGACCCATATTTAATCTCCAGAAGTCCTAAGAAAACTGAAGAACTTGTTTAACTATTCACCACATAGTTCGACTCTGACGACCATTTAATTTTTTCAGGAGTCAGACTAAATTACGGTTTGCACCAAAGTTTTTCAGCGTTGATTGTTTCCAATAGGATGTTATTATCAAAAATTCATTATATTTTCAATTGTATATCTCGGAAACGGTACCAGTTAGGAAAATGGGTGCGACGGAATGTGTAAACAGTTCAGCTAATGTTATTAACAAACTAAGTAATTTCAAGTTTTCTTTAGTTCTTAGCAAGTTTATCCGAAATGAGCACTTTGAATTTCATTTCCTTTCGTAAACTAACTGTGCTTACTCAACATACATACATAATTCAGACGAGATTCAGTAATCGTACTTTTCAGACATATCTTAACCCTTCTGGCTGTTGTGCATGCCTTTCCAGCAAAATATTTAGGATTTGCTTAATTTTGTAGAATAATTGGGTTTTTCCATAAACGCAAACCAAATCTATCTTTTTCTGTTTTTTAGTCACCAATTTTCGCTTTCATATTGACGCAACTTGAATTTCCAATACGATTTGGATGCACAGAGTTCAGAACAAAGGCTGTATTATTTTTCTCAAAAAAATCTTTCAATAATCGAAAATATGAAAGAATCAAAATGAGGAAAAAATTGCTGATTACAATCGTAAATGGAGGATTTGTTCTTTTTGTATGCTTTTCCACTATCTTCGACTTTGTAATTTCTATTTTTTCTAATATTACTTTGAGGTCAAACGAGTGCGCAAGAAATTTGACAGCTGCACTTTTAATGTTAGCTAGTGGCACCAGAATCACATTTACAACACTAGTCTGAAATGGATAAAACGGTGAAAATTTTTGCTATATTAGCAATTTATGTAGCTAATAAAAAAATGTAACGAAAAAAGCTAAAAGCTGGAGAAAAAAGCGAAAAAGTCGTTCATGTAGCATGTGTTGGAAATGGTTCCTGCGCCGCAAGGTAATATTTTATAAAATAGTAGCGCGTTGCCGCCGTTCCTCTTGCTTCTCCTTTCCCCTGTCTTACCTTCCCCCTGCCCCACCTTCCCCATGTCCCTTTACTCTAGCTCCAATTCTCCTACCCCTCTTCTCCTGTCCTTTCCACCCCTTCACCTACCTCTCCTTACTTTACCACCCCTTTTCCCTACCCCTTCGATCCCATTAACATGTATACAACATTTCATCCCTCTATCTTAAATGGTACCCAGCCCGTTGCTGCCATTCCCCCTGCCTCTCCTACCTTTATACCTACCTATGATCCCTTAATTAATTTAATTACTATCCTTCTCCTACCTCCCATTCTAATTCCCCTGCTCCTCTTCCCCCTCCTTTACCACCTCTTCTCAATGCTCCTTTCCCCTGCCCCCTTCAATCAAATTAACATGTATAGGACATTTAATCCCTCTATCTTAAAAGGAACCCGGCGCATTGCTGCTCTATTCCCTATCTCTTATTACCCTGCCCCTCCTTCACCATGCCCCTTTCCCTACCACCTATTCTCCTATCAAATCTTTCCCTCCCACTACGTCTCATAGCCATACATACTTCTCCCCCTGCCCTTCTCCCTACCTCCTTTCCTTTGGATAAAGCTAAGTTGTTTAAAGCTTCGAGATGATTTAATTAAAAACATTGCTAATTATAAAATAGCCAACTCTGAATTTAAATTTTACGAATTAAAATAAGAAAAATCAAGACCAGGAAGTGCAGAGAAAAAGTGAAACAGCTGATTTTTACTTTTTATATGTTTTACTATGATCACTACTGTTAACAAAATGCCACAGAAATCTTACACGAAATAGAAACGGAGCTATTTCGAAAAATGTCACGCGACATTGCTGACGAGATATATTTTTTCATGGTCACACGAGGTCGGGCTACTATGATACCAATCTGTCACGAAAATATAAGACCATGTGACCAGGTCATAAGTAATGTGTCCAAGATGGGGTCGTTTGCAGAAGTGAAAAGTTCTGTAGCCATTCTCTTGGGAGCGGTCAAATTACTATTATTTTGCAAACGGCCCAAGCAGCTCACAACCGTCCGTCAGGACACATATCCCCTTAATTAGGGGTTGGTGCGCTGGGTTTGGTTCGGTACGTGGTCCCAACATCGTCATATCACCCACTCCACGGATACGGCTGCCAAGGAGGTTATTGGGTGCACCAGACCTGTGACGAACCCTTGGTATGGTGAGGAGTGTCGCCAAGCTACTGCAGAGAAAGACGCCGCTTGAAAACCTGTTATTAAATCTTGCTGTTAGAGAGCAATATCGTGAGAAACGGAGAGAGAAACGCCTTTTTAGACGCAAAAAAGGAACAAGAAATTCGTAAGCTTGAGGATGTTATGTAATAGAAATGAAACTCGAAAGTTTTATTAAAAGGTCAAGCGTCTGACCGAAGGTTTTAAGCCCGGAGTTTCTTTCTGTTAGGACAATAATGGAAGTCTGGTTACAGATGCACAGGAATCACTATGACTATGGAGAAGTCACTTCTCTAATCTATTTGGGGGCGATGAAGAGAATAATACCTAGAGAAGCATACCTAGAACCACGAATTGATGATAGAGCCACCGGATTATAACGAGGTCGACTCAGTAATTAAAAAGCTGAAGAATAACAAATAGGCCAGTATTAGTGCGGCTTCAGACCAAAGATGTCGACCAGTGACCAAATTTTCACTTTACGCCAAATCCTGGAAGAGACCCATGAGTACAATAAAGACACACACCACCTATTTGTCGATTATAATGCCGCTTTCGACACGCCGATAAGAACGAAGTTCTTCAACGCCCTATCTGAACTTGGCACTCCCAAAGCGTCGTCAGAGTAGGAAAGAACCTCTCCGAACCCTTTGATACCAAGAGAGGTTTCAGGCAGGGTGATGCATTATCGTGCGACTTTTTCAATCTCTTGATGGAGTACGTCCTACGCTAATGCCATACGTAGAATGATCGGGCACGATCTTCCATAAGTAAGTGATGCTACTCGCGTATGCTGATAATATAGACATCATAGGCACTAACGAACGGCGAGTAAGCAGGGCGTTCTCGAGAGATTGAGAAACAGTCACGTCCCATGGTCCTAGCGGTGAACGAGGACAAGACGAAGTACTTGGTGTCCACTCGCAGACCATCAGTGCGTCTTGGACGGTCTGTGAGTATGGAGAATTTCAACTTCAATGTTGTAGAAAACTTCGTCTATCTGGGAACACAAATTACCAGCGACAACAACGTTAGCCGAGAGATCAGACGAAGAATCACTCATGCTAACCACTGCTACTTTGGCCTCATAAAGCAATTTAGAAGTAGAGCCCTCTCTCGAACTACGAAGATAAAAATCTATAAGACACTGATATCCCGGTCCTGCTGTATGGCGCAGAAGCATGGACTCTGACATCAACGGATATAGCGTCTTTAGGAGTGTTCGAGAGAAAGATTCTTCGTAGGATTTTTGGTCCCCTTAGAGTTGGCGTCGAGTTTAGGACCCGTATGAACCACGAGCTGTATGCGCTGTATGATGAGGTTGACATAGTCCAGCGCAATAAATTCCAGCGGCTGCACTGGGCTGGCCACCTCATTCGGATGAACCCCGAAGCTGCAGCACTTAAGGTTTACGACGGAAACCTGAACTGGATTGCTGGACGGCGTCAGAGGGGATGTCCGAGCTTAAGATGGCAAGATCAGGTCTATGATGACCTGAAGAAGCTACACCGAATGGTGCGCTTTCCTACGTGCGGCCTTGACCGATAGACGGTTGTAGAGCCACCTAAGTAAGTAAGTAAATTGCATTAGTGTAATAGAAGATGAATTACGCATGAGCGCAATCTCCGTTATCTAATTCTCTTTCCTATTGTATATGTTGTTTTTGTAATTATCCACCACCTTTTGCATATAGTTTTGTACAAAAATTGTGTCTGTCGTTTTGTAAACTTCGATCGCGCCGCACTGATAATTATTTAATCGTACTTTTTATGCTTTTTTATTGAACAATAAATTAAATTGAAAAATTTAAATTGAATTGCGGAGTTTGTTTTTGATAACATTTAGTATAAATCCATAGTGCGCTTGTGGATATTATAGTAAGCAAATGGCTATTATTGCAGTTGAATCCAGCAACATTTGCGGCTTTTTTTTTTGAGGTCATACCCAGGAGGAAGATCGCTGTACCCGGATTTACGTGGAGGCTCTACTGGTGACGCCATTGGAGAAACATTCTGGTCCTTCGTAGTCTGATCCACAAGCGTTTTTTATTGTGAGTTGTATCAGTGCATGCCAATTTATATAAATATATTAAAAGAAACATAATTGTTCTTGGTTTTGTTATTTTTGTGCAATTAAATTATATAATTAAATCGAGCCAACATTTTCGGTTCTTTTTTCTTATTTGTTATTTTAACAATTCCTTCTTGTTGGCGGTTGTGGATGAGATGATTAGAAAGAAATGATTAGAAAGAAAATTAAATTTAATGAATCTTTGGATTGAGCGGCGTTTGAATACAGGTCGGTGGTCTGGAATGTTCGGCAGCACTCTAGACAATTGAGTTATCGCCTTCTCAAATCATAGAAATATATAATTTATACAATATCAATATCAATGGATTCACCTTTTGTATGTAGTCAACCAATTTAAAAACAATTATTTTAACAATTAGCTTTAAGTCAAAGATGTTCGATTCTACAAAATAAATACAAAGTGTTGTTGTATGGGATCTATAACTTCAAATAGATAAATCGCGGTCTTTTTCAACTTTTATTGCTTCTGGTTATATTGAAGCAATAGGGTGAACAGCAACGCACATGGTTAGATCGACTTGTCTTGTCATGCTGATCACGAATATAAATACTTTACGGGGTCTCCCCGATATCTCTTTTAATGCGTTGAAAACATTGCGACTAAATTCTAGTACTATTACCACTTTATTTCTCTATATAAATTTGTAAATTTCATTTAGCAACATCAATTTTCTTTATTTTTGTAAATGCGCCCGCTTGCACCACTGACCAGACTGTAAGTAGGGGCACAGTCGGTCAACCTGGCAGCCAAACAAAAATTCCTCCAATGGGTCTGAGTGCCAGCAACTTCCTTCTAGTTTTAAGTTAGTTTAGTTAATGTGTAAACCTTAAATTATTGTGTAAGCGACTGTTTTATTTATGTAGTTGCAATTTGAAATAATCAAATATTAGGCTGAAATGCGATGTGGTGCCCATGTGAATGGTATTAGAGCTTCGGCTCAAACGAAGAAAACGTTTTTTCTTGGTGTTTTCTTAGTTTGCTGTTATTATTGATTTGCAAAGCTATAAACATACGAATAAACCAAACAAAAAAAAAAAACATCTCAAGCAAAAAAAAAATTTTTTTTTAGTTAGCTTTGCAAATCAATAATAACAGCAAACAGCAAACAATTAGCGGCGGTGGTTGCGCAGTAATGGCAGCAACAGCGTAAAAATATTTTATTAGGTCCATTAAAAAAGTCTTGAACGGTACATTCAGAAAATATTAAAATATAGAAAATCAGATTACATTAGTCCAAAATGTAGGGTGTTGAAAATACCCACCCCAACCGGTATTGGGGGTTATCATCTCAACCTTAATATTTAATCGTTCAGATCTGTCAAAAATCGGTCCACCCGTTCAAAAGTTCTGAATTTTTTGACAAGTTACTTAAATAGTTTGTGTGTTGTAGCATACAACGTTGAAGCTGTTTTTAACAACGGATGGATGAACGGCCTTCATTTAAAACCTTCTGAAAGTATTCTGTTTCTAATTATGTGGTGAAAGTATTAATTTTGCGATAGGGCGCCGAATACAACCTCGCCCTGTCATTACGTCAACCACACGTACCTGCCCATCTTGACCTGGAAACGTTTTCAAACCCCTACCTAATCGCCATTCATTTGAGACGTACATTTGTCTTTAATTATGACCAAGTCCTCCACTGACAAATTTGTTCTTGGCTCCTTCCATTTATTTCGTTTGTGCAATTCAGCCAAGTATTAATTTTTCCACCGTTTACAAATTTCTTGATTCAAAATTTTTACTTTCTTGCTTTCCAAGTTTATATCCGAATTAGGCTGGGAAGAAGGCCACTGAGCTCTATTTCGCACCAACCAACTTGGTCCATGCCACCAAAGTTTTGATTGGCACAATTCTTGGGGGCTTACACCCCTACTACCTAAATCGGATGGGTTCTCTTTTGACTCCACATGAGCGCAATTGATAACCACTTTCCTATAAATTTTTGTCACCCGATTTGCGACAAATATTTTCCAACAATGTGATGGATTCTTAAGCCTAACACAGTTAAAGAATGATACTTGTTTTGAGGGTACAGGCGCTGTATCACAAGTAATGGGACCTGTTATTACTCATCCAAATACTGTCTCCTGCGCCATTAAAGCTCCTACTATGTTCTTTTTCATACGTTCCTTAATAACTTGAGGGTAAATATCTGCCCCTATCAACAAATCAATTTGTTGACTCTTATAAAAATGTTTGTCCCCCAAATGAATTTGGGGCATTTGCGAAAAGGCTTTTCTGCTAACCGATAAATTCCCTCTCAAATGGGACAAAACTAGTCCATTAACGTAAATTTCTAGCTATTAATCTATTTGTGAACGAAGTTTGAAGGCCGATTATTTTACGCAATTTATCTGATATAAATGTGCATTCGGATCCGGAGTCGAGCAGACACCAAGCACTAAATCGTTGATTTTCGAACTCAATCTCAACTATAGGTGTTCCCAGAAAAACTTTTCGACTATTCGATGAAAAACACGACTGAATTTTAGGTGTTATTTCAGAGATTGGTGTCGCTACTGAAGTGGAAGGGTTACTGACAGCACCAGAATGTACCCTATGCAATAATGTGTGGTGCCTTTTTTTCCAAGAGGTACAATTAAATTTGCTGGTGCAATGCCTCACTCCATGACAGCCAGAAAAACAATTATAGCACAATCCCGATTTTTTTATCTCTTCAATTCTTGCATTAACATTCATTCCTAAAAATTTCGGACATTTTCTAAGAAAATGACGTTACCCAGGGCACATCTTGCACTGTGAATCGTTTGATGCCACTTTTGCATGGTGTGCACGTATGCTCCCTGAGTCTGTTTTAAGCTGAACTGTTAATTTCGGCTTAGATCTTAAATCCTACATAGTTTCCAAGGTCTTAAAACGATAATTTAAAAATGACCACTGAGGCAACGTGGATTGATCTGAAATACTTTGCTCCCACAAAGCTAAAGTAATTTCACGCAGTTTTTATTTCTACATTGTGAACTTTCAAAACCGAAATGCAGTTACTAATTGTACGTTGAAGTTCTTTTATAGCCGTTCCAGATTCTCTATTAACTTGTGTAAGATTAAATAAAATCTTCAACTGGCTATTAATTATAATACGCTTATTCTCATACCTGTCTTTAAGATTATTGCAAGCTGGATCAAAACCCTCATTGGTCAATGGAATCTGTTGAACAATCTCCTCCTCTTGTTTTTTGATTTAGATAGTAAAGCTTTTCAACCGCAGTCAACCGAATATTTTTCACATATATTGCGGTAAACATGTCCATAAATGTTGGCCATGTTTTATAACGTTCCTTGACTGATTTGAGCTTAATCTCCTCTTCCTCATTATTAGGTGATATAGCCATGCATACGTCGTATGCAGCCCTTACTGCTTCCCATCTATATTTAAGCTCTTCCTCTTGAACATCCATAGTGAACGAAGTGTGCTCATTATTAGGTAGTGTAATAAATTCACCTGTGCGAGTTCAAAGAACTTGAGCTTGTGTGTTGTTGTGGTCGTCGCTACAGTAACTAACTAAAACGAATTAATCACAGCTTTAATGCTTTCTTTTGCTCCTGCTTTTAATTATTTTTGTTATTGTTTTCGATTTTAATTTAGTTGAAAGAAACATGTACACAACCAAACAAACAATTTTTATTATTATTTAATATATTTATTATTACTTGCATTAAAAAATTAAGCGTATAAAGGCACATAAATTACCAAAAAATATTGCCTTTATACATATGTAAATACATATATCGTAGTTGAATATCAAAATCAAATTTACATATGTATATACTTGTGCATACAAGTCAAAGAGCAGACACTTGTATATGTATTATCTTACTGTATGCACTGAGTGTATGTACTATATCATTTAATAAGCAACACAATATATTCGAAAATGGCGGGAAAATTGCAAATTGGATATACAGAAAATTTTGGCTCGATTTAATTATATAATTTAATTGCACAAAAATAAAAAAAAACCAAGAACTGTATGACTTCATTAATAATATAATTGTAGAATACAATTATGTTTCTTTTAATATATTTATATAAAATGGCATGCACTGATACAACTCTCATTAAAAAACGCTTGTGGATCAGACTACGAAGGAGCAGAATGTTTCTGCAATGGCGTCACCAGTAGAGCCTCCACGTAAATCCGGGTGCAGCGATCTTCCTCCTGGGTATGACCTCAAAAAAAAGCCGCAAATGTTGCAGGATTCAAACTGCAATAAAGCTTCTTGGTCACTATAATATCCACAAGCGCACTATGGATTTATACTATATGTTATAAAAATCAAACTTGGCAATTCAATTTAATTTTTCGTATATTTTATTGTTTAAAAAAACGCATAAAATGTACAAGTGCTGCGCGATCAAAGTTTACAAAACGACAGACACAATTTGGTACAAAAACTATATGCAAAAGGTGGATAATTGCAAGAACAACATATACAATAAGAAAGATAATTAGCTATTAGCAATAAGAAAGAGAATTAGCTAACGGAGATTGCACCCACGCCTACTTCATCTCCTATTACACTAATGCAATTTACTTATTCTAATAAATATTAGTTTTTAACCGGTGTGTGACCACTGTGGCGTAAACATGTTTTCTGCATTTCGTGTTTTGTATATTGTATGCGTTGATGTTGGCGTGGCTTTATTTAATATTTATGTAATCCTTTTTAGTTTAGTTACTTGCAGTGTAATTACGTGTAGTTTATGTTGTACAATCCGTGTTTATTCACTAAATGTGGTTAAATTCAAAAAGCGACGATATTAACTAATTGATATCCTGAAGGAAAACTCAATATCTCGTTGATATCGCATACACACATAGACACTTGCTAAAGAATTTAAATATATCAATGAAAAAAATGTCCTCTGGCGACCAGAGCAAGTAAACGAAATAAATAAACCAAACATGCATAAATATACGTATGCACATATTCCAATACATGCATTAATGCTCTTTGAGATGAAATTACTGATCTATAAATTGTATGGTTAGTGCGCCAAGTTACGTATTCCCCAAAGCTTGCTTGCAAATATTTGAGAAAGTCACGACATCGGAATCCGTCACCTGCTATAAATTAGAGATGACCTAATCAGTGATTTTTGAATAGCAGTGATTTTCGTGACTGCTACTTTCAAATCACCGTAACTGCTACTGCTACTACGATCGCTGTAAAAACAAAAATGAAAAGCAAAAAAAAACTATTACTTTGTGAATGGTACAGACGACCCCAGACAGCATAGTTACTAGGTCGGGAATGATATTTTCACCTAAATTTCGTTCCACCTCAACCAATCCGTGTGAGGTTCCTGTGACGGTTGTACGTTGCAGCCATATCATCAAAATTACTCCAAATCGTCTTCTCATTTGCAATGGTTCTCAATGGTACAACAAACCATTCGAGAATGTGGGAGATAGTCGGAATAATTAGGCTAGCGCAACAGGATATGGGCTCCTTACAAAAATCATGGGAATTGAGTCGGGAACAGGGTATTTTCGGTGGTTACCTGATTTGTATATATTCCAAATGGCATATCCTCATTACAGTTCTTTGAGACTAATTCCATACTTCAGGAAACCGCCATCAGTTTGTGGAATATCTTTTTTTTGTGTAATTTTCTGGAGAGGATTAGCTTGAAATGGTAGAAAAGCCAGAGAAGGGTGTGGGAGTTAGTCTGTATCACTAGGCTCCCGCAACAGGGTATGGGCTCCTTACAAAGATCTTTGGATTTGAGGCGGAAACATAGAATTGATTGACCAAGTGGCATAACCTCATTACAATTCGTTACCAATGATATCAGTTGCCACTTGATATTGATACAATATATCAGTTAAGCGATAGCCAGTGATTCAATCACGGCGACTGAAAATCACGAATATCAGTTGCCACTTGATATTGATATCATATATCAGTTGAGCGATATTCAGTGATTCAATAAGGGCGACTAAAAATCACGAATATCAGTTGCCACTTGATATTGATACTATATATCAGTTGAGCGATAGTCAGTGATTCAATCACGGCAACTGAAAATCACGAATATCAGTTGAGCGATAGCCAGTGATTCAATCACGGCGACTGAAAATCACGAATATCAGTTGCCACTTGATATTGATATCATATATCAGTTGAGCGATATTCAGTGATTCAATCACGGCGACTGAAAATCACGAATATCAGTTGAGCGATAGTCAGTGATTCAATCACGGCGACTGAAAATCACGATATATATATTACTAACTGAATACTGTCTGTTATATGAGTAAACTAACAATATCATTTTGAAACTATCGTTTATGTATACATATATATATATATATATATATATATATATATATATATATATATATATATATATATATATATATATATATATATATATATATATATATATATATATATATATATATATATATATATATATATATATATATATATATATAGAGAGAGAGAGAGAGAGAGAGAGAGAGAGAGAGAGAGAGAGATATATATATATGATGATGATGATGATGATGATGATGATGATGATGATGATATATATATATATATATATATATATATATATATATATATATATATATATATATATATATATATATAGAGAGAGAGAGAGAGAGAGAGAGAGAGAGAGAGAGAGAGAGAGAGAGAGAGAGAGAGAGAGATATAGAGAGAGAGAGAGAGAGAGATATATATATATATATATATATATATATATATATATATATATATATATATATACATATATACTAAAAACACCACGTCCCATCACCAGTCACAATTGGAATACTTGAAGTTTTCGTCCTTTCTCGACTCTTTAATCAAGTCCTTAGAATGTTGGATTCGGAGCAATTTTTAGTCGTCAGTCAATTTGTACGGAACAAACTGTGAAGACACCTTCCGTAGACCCAATTTCTCCGTCAAAATGCGATCAATCGAATCTTGGGAATTTTTAATTCCATTTCCATATAACGCAACGAAGATTTCGGCTCATTTTGTATGAATTCACGCACTTTTTCAATGTTCTTTTCGATCACCACTGATTTTGGCCGGCCCGACTTTTCATCGTCACAGAGGTCTTCGCGACCTTCTTGATAACGTTTAAACCACTCGTGAACATTGTTACGGGATAGACAATTGTCACCATAAACTTGTTTCATCATTTGCAACGTTCCGGTGAATGTTTTACCAAGTTTAAAACAGAGCTTAATCTTTTCTTTTTGTTTGAGATTCATCTTTCGACCGATGCCCAAAAGATACTGTCACTTTTAGCCCTATAACTTCGCTTGTAGTGGTCCGATTGTCATAAAATTTTTACAAGATGTCAGTGAAGGATGTACATTTCCAATGCAATCCTACCAATAGGTTTCGCCACCAGAAACAGCTTTTTGTATATATACATACATGTATATATACATACATGTGTAATTTACGTAAATTTAGGATATCTTTAGGATAACTATCTTCTTCTATATAATAAAAACTCAAAAACGGCTTGACTGATTTGAATAATTTTTGTTTTGTTTTGTTCGTTATAATTAACAGATGATTTAAAAGAATAAAAAATGGTATTGAAAATGACGGTACACTTCGCGATTGCTTATTTTGATCTGACATCTATCACTATCTGGGTGTTATCTGTCATCTGTCTATATATATTTTAGTGACTGGTATCTGTCACTATATATATTAGTTTTACTCTTATTCGTACAAATGTTCCAAAATTGAATGAACAACAAAGGATTGCATACGATTCTTTGATAGAAGCTGTGAACAATGGAACTGGTGGAATTTACTTCCTCGATGCTCCCGGAGGGACTTGAAAAACGTTGCTAATTTCATTGTTTTTGGCGAGGATCAGATCGCAAAGTGAAGTAGCTGCGACTTTGTTAGAAGGCGGACGAACTGCTCATTCTGCCTTGAAATTGCCACTAAACATGCAAGCCAACGAAACAGCAACTTGCAACATCGCAAAAAACAAAGATTCTCCAGGTGTGCAAATTGATTGTTTGGGACGAATGCACGATGACCCCCAAGAGGTCACTGGAGGCACTGGACAGAACACTGATAGATCTTCGTGACAACAAAATATTTTTGGCGGAGCCATGATTCTGTTGTCCGGTGATTTTCGGCAGACTCTTGCAGTTATTCCCCGATCAACTGTAGCTGACGAACTAAACGCGTGCTTAGAATCATCAAATTTGTGGAGGAATATGGAGACACTCCAATTAACGACTAACATGCGATCGTTTTTGCAACACGATCAAAGTATTTTCGAAGCAGTTGATAGACATTGGAAATGGGAAAGTCGACACAGTTATCAACCAGATTGACGTAGTGAACTATCCCACAGAATTTTTTCGCAAATCACTGGAATTAACTGTATTGACATAAAAGCCATTAAATTCATTGGAATTGTATACAAGTTTGGAATTGTAAAAAAGTTTAATAACCGAACAGAATTCAAACCGTATAAGATATAGCCAGTGCTACCTAACACAACTGCAACAGCTACCTCCTCTCAAGCAGCTGCCGTTGAACTTGGCACCACCGTTTGTGGCAATCAGATACATCGCAATGTTTTGTCTTGTGGATGTAACGGCTGTCACAATTGGTTTCATATGAGGAGGTGCACTGCTCTGAAAAAAAAATAGGGATTGAAGTGCTGACTTCTTAACGTCATGCTGTCAACCCGTACATAGAAATATTATGCTTGTCCCACCTGTGTCCCGGTCATCCGTGCGGGCGTCATGTACTTCCTGTTCTACGCAATCTTCGCCAATCCGTCAACAAATTATGCGTGCTATCAGTCCATCAAATGAGCAGCGGTTTCAATTTTTAGAGTTATGCAGCTCAA